>BMAV01011116.1:133058-368423 GCA_019973955.1 Trichonephila inaurata madagascariensis
AAATAGACAAAAACCGTTATGTTTTTCACTTTTTGTGTCCAGATACAGAATCATACATGTGAACAATAATTACAGTATAAAATTATATTGTTTTATTTATTTATTTATTTTTATCACTTTATTCATCAAACTGACAGCAACTTTTTATTTGCATTCTGAACTTCAATACCGAAATTTATGCATCCTCTTTCTTTCTGTAAATTGTGAAACAAGATAGAGGACTTCAAAATCATCACCGGGAGCAACGTTGAAGAAAATAATAAAACATAATCTTATGGTAGTTCAGACAATGAAGAGTATTAGGTATTTGAATTATTTTTACTTTAACACTGGTTCGGATGGAAACAAGTACACACATGCACATGCAAGCATGAACACACGCGCACGAACACATATATTTCAGTTTTATAAAAAACACTTTAGTGTAAACATTCACAATATTATGCTTCAGAGTAAGCACTAAAAAAGCAAACTAAATTGAATAAATGAATGTGTAATTTATTATTTTGGTCATAAAGCTTCATTCATTATTTTGGTTTCAAAATGTCGTTGAGGAGCGAAGGTGGACGTCTATTAAAAACAATGAAAACTAAACTCTTCTTTTGCCGATGGAAATATACTTTGAATATTAAGGTCACAAATCATACATTGATGAGACAGAAAAGCACCGAGAAGAAAAAACTCCATGCTCTAGAGAAGATTTAATGGAATGAATTCTGTAAAATAAAATCATTTCAAACTTTTTTCACTTAATTTACATGCTTTTAGAATTGTCAATCATTCCATTACTGAAAGCTTGAAACGCACAGGAAAATACCCCTCTTTAACATATTGAATTTTGTTTGGTTGCTAATAATATTTAATGCAAACACTTGGCTACCATTTTTCCTAAAGGGGAAGTACTACGTTGCCACAGTTCAATGAGCAGGAAACGTCTAGAATGCTTTTCTCCTTTTAAATATGAAAAAAAAATCTCTTTTTTTTCCCCACAAGACTATTGGATACATTCTCCCTCTGGCGTAAAGATCCTTTTAAAAGTATGTATTAAATTATTTTCTTGTTATCTTTCCTTCCATTTATAAAATGTACAAGCAATATACTCGTTGCAAACTATGTGAAGAAGAGAAGCAACATTTTTAAATTCTTTATCGCGAAAGATTTAAATAAAGAGAAATGTTAAATGTCTTAAAGTAAAAAAAAGTGGTTTTGGAAATCTATTGATTTTTAAATTTATTATACCGTGGAGTAGTGTGTTCAAATTACTTTCACATTTCACAGTCGTTAAGAAAAATTGAACTTAAGTGGGCGAAAGCGTACCATCGAACTCAAAATGCATTTAATACTCCATTCAATACGATTAAAGCACGTGATCACTTTCTTTATTGAATGTGTCCCTTTAACATTTTTATGTACAGGTTGTACACGCTAAAAGTATCCAAAAGTAATCGCTTATTATCAGGGAACTACCCATCAGAATGTAATAAATCGTTTATCCATGGATTGGAAGACTCTCCAGAATCATTTGGGTCTAGTCCGAATGGCCGCACGTGTGCGCATTATTCGGCAATCGCAGATGATAAACTTTTTACACTGACTTCATTAGTTAAGATGTGGACGCCACAGCAAAAGGCGAAGAGCGTACTTCGGTTATGGTATCCGACTACGTTCGGAACCATGATTTTGGAAAAGCGTATAAATGGATAGTATTTATTATATTTAGTGTCACTTATAGAATAGAAGATGTATATAAAAATGTTTTAAGAACAGTATTACAATAAACAATTATTTAAGTACAATATTTTGACAAAAAATGAACATAGAATGACCCATTTTCAAAATGTTCTCCTTTTGTGAATAATGCTTCTATTATAATAATATTTTGCCTGTATATAGCACAGACCTCTGTTCAGAGGCTCAACCAGAATTTTTGAAATATATAACTCAGAAGTGGGTTTATCCATGTTTTACGACAACAGAGGGGAGAAATTTTAAGTAAAAACTGCCGATAACTATTTCAATGGGTGGTAACTCTGAAAATAATGGGAACTTTTCAAAAATCATAGTTGAGCGTCTGTACAGATGTCGGAGCTATAAATAGGAAAAATATTATTATAATCGAAACATTTTTCACAAAAGGAGAATATTTTGAATGAAGGTTATTTTAAGTTAATTTTTTGCCGAAATATTGTATTTAAAGAAATTTCTTTTTGTCAAAATGTCCGTAAAACAATTTTAAATATGTATTCTAATCTAAGTGACACTAAATATCATGAAAATTACCCATTTATGCCCTTTTTTAAAATCACGGTTCCGAACGTAGTCGGATACCTTAATGGAATTAAAATCAGTCACGCGAGAATAGCGAGTATTAGAACTGAATGAAATGTCGTTACTGGATTGCCTAACAGGCATCAGGATTCCTTCAAAATGAATCACGCACAATAATCAACAGTGTCTTATATCACGAAAACTTAAGAATACTTACCAGTTTGAGGTACAAAGTTGCCGTCTCCTATAAAGTTCTTTCCCCTTTGTGGATAGATTTTGATGTCGGAGGGTCGATATTACATTCTGTTCGAACACGTCGCTGTACACGTGTAATTGATTTAAATTGTGTTAACCAAAACACACACATCTTTTACTGTGACGTATATTACTAATGAAGTCAGTGTAAAAAGTTTATTGAATAATTTGCGCACTTGCGGCCGATCAGACTAGACTCAAAAAATCCTGGACAGTTTTCCAATCCATGGATAAACAGTTCTTACATTCTGATGGGTAGTTTCGTAATAATATGCCATTACTTCTGGATACTTTAAGCCCGGGCACCATGTATCTCTATATCTGCAATTTTTTAGAGTGTGGTTTCTATACTTCAGGTAGACATCATTATGTCTTGGGAGATGGTTCCCAACATTTGACAAAATATTTGTTTGGAAATCAAAATTTCGGTAGACCATTCTTTTAAGTATCATGCTGTCATGTCATATGTCTGGACTGTGACCTTACAGTGGGTCCAAGTCACGTCTGGAACCCCGGTGTTGAGAGAGCTTGAAAAGCCAAGCAGGGAATTAAATCGACTCAACCTAAAGTCCTCTCAACTTTCAGAAGAGCAAGGAACATGTTACCCACATATATTGACAAATGCACTGCCCTGGCCGGAAAAATAAAACACCTTGGAAAGCCATGGGAAACCTTGCAACAGGGGGTCCTATCCCGAGGCGCCTGGAGAGAGCCAAGCCCGTTTTCGCCTAACCACTGAATATTACTTCCTAGGAGTGTACTTCCTCTGCCTTGGACTACACGATCTGTAGCTATGTCAGGTTGGTTGGAAAGCACTTGCTCCAATGCACTTGACTCAATGAACATCCGAACGAGGACTTCGCCAATCAATACTGGAAAGTTCCGCGACAAATGTTCAAGAAGCCAAGAATGGGATAAATAAAAATAATCAGTATCATGTTGTCTCATTGTTGCTTGATGTAATGAACTGAAGGAAAACCTTACAAAAGTAGTTTTAATGGTACTGAATGGCTTTTTCAATCACTGTGAATTCTTTTCATTCCAGACAGTGCATTTTACTCTTATACTGTTATATATATATTCATAGCACAAATGCAGAACGCTTGATTGCACTGTCTCTTGTTCACTGTTCTTGTACATAATGGTACTTTTACAAGGCCGGATTCTCATATCAGACAATATAAGAAAGCGTTTAACAAACTGTGGGGTGCACCCCAAGTGGGGGAAGGGCGTGATAATTCAACGAGGGGGGCGCGAGTTTATTGAATACTCGAAAACAAAAGATTATTTTAAAAAAATATTAATTTACAAAAAGTAAACAAAAAAAAAACATTCTGACATAATAAAAAATAATATATACATTTACACTAATATAATACACTTATAAATGTATCAGTATATAGTGCACGATGTATTTTATAGTTAATTTAACAATATTAGGTTAGGAACTAATAATGACCAGTTACCCCATGAGCTTGTCATATATAAAAGCATATACACAAATTAACAATTATCATAATAATTTATACAGTTTATAATTAATCCTTTGACTTCTGCTTAAAAACCAAGCAATTCTCTCTCCAATGACATACGCTATGTGGCGCATGTGATGTATTGGAAAGGGAGAGGGTGAGAAACGGAGTAATTAAGCAAAAATTTTCTGAAGTAAGTAAATGCTTTGTAAATTCTTTACAAGTACTTTTATTGCATTCCAAAGCTATCGAAATAATTTCATGGGTATCATTTCCCAGAAAAGATCGTACTTCAGAATGACGTATATAAATATCCGGAACAATTAACATCTTGGATGAGCGAGTCGTATATATACACCAGTGACACTTAAGAGGTTAAAATCGTATAGTTGCTTTAACGTCAATGTATCGTTTTATTGAATTCAAAACATTGTTGTTGTATGGAAGGGGGGGGGGGGGATGGAAATTCTGATTGAATATTGGGTCACAAATGGTGATAGTTTGAGAAGCACTGATGTAAGACAGTCATTCTCAAACTGTGAAATCTCTATGAGGTGTGCATAGACTAAATTGGAAGTGCGGGTATATGTACAGAAAAGACTTAAAAATTACAATTTTACTGCAAGGAAAGAAATGTAATACCTTTTGACATAATAAAAAATAAAATACTGGGTTAGTTGTGGTGGGTCCTATATACACCCTTTGAAGAACTCTCTTGGGGAAAAAATACTTCTTTCTCTGTCCGAGTTTAAAATTGCTTTCCTTGGAGAGAACTCATTTTTGTGCGTTATTTAAGAGTGCGTTATTTTTTAGAGTTAATTAAACTCTAGCAGAGTGAGAGTTAGAGTTAGTCGTTAGGCTGCAATGAAAGACAGATTAGAGAAGTGTCTATCCGAAGTCCTTGGTTCCGTGAAAAGAAGCTTTTGTCCGGGATATTCAGTTGACCCGGGCAAAACCTGACGAGTGCAGTTACATCGGATCACACACAGTTAAGTGCAGAATTGCTTGTCTTAGGAATTCAGGATAACGATTAAATTTGAGTGCTCAATCGGTTAATAACATTGATTGATAATAAAATGATAAATCAATGAATTTAGATATTTTTATAACAATGGCTAATCATTCGGTTTCCCAAACTTCACTAGAAACTGCAAGGTCGCGATGTACGTTTTCCTCTTCAGGCGAGTCTAAAAAGCGATCCACTGGTACACATGAAATAAATTTCAATAACTCAAATTATGTGCTTATTAAAATAGTATAAAACTCCTCCAAAAGATAGTATATACGCATGAAATATTTAATATTTTTTATTAATGCTAAATAATATAAAAGAAATGTTAGCATTACAACTGCTTAATATATTAGCCTTCAGTGTCAACAATGTTCTTTGATTGCATAAATCTATTTTTCACAGCTAACTGAAATAAACCTGCTGGAATATAAGGAGCCGGGCGCCAAATCTTGACCATCAGTTTTGGAACAAATGCTGGCCTAAGACGGCAAATTTTGTCCTTTAGAAAACCTAACAACCAAAAGTTGTAAAGCAAGAACTTCATTAAACAAGGAGGTCATAATGCAGGAAAACGACACGTGTATCTGTGATATGATTACTTAACTATTGCTTTACACCACGATAGATGTGAAGTAGTGGCCCACCCTGCGTAAAAATGATGTTGAAATTTTGAGATTACAAAATCTCTCAGCATATATCGATATTGTGTTGCGTATTCATCACACATTTAAAATAAAATCTAATAAAATCTTCGTTCCAAGAATGATGAAATGCTGGTTGATTTATAGTACACAGTTTATTCACACATAAAACACAGTTATATATATTAATTACACAGTCTATATACATGTTACCAACGTATAAACTTTAAATTCGCGATACCACACAGCCATAGCTCGCGAAAACCAAACCGCAACATAGAACGCTCTAGGCAGAACTGAAAACTTAAATGTAATTACATTCGTTTAGATACAGGGTTACAAATTGGGAGGAAACCACATTGGCCAATTTATTGCTTCCATAGTTCCCTTTTCAACATATATCATTGGCTTGTGATGGAACAGGTTTTGAATCCCTTTGATTATCAAAAAATGCAATCCTGTCATCAAAATACCCCTAGAACCAGAACACATTCCATTTTTCATAAAGCAAAGTATTCCAAGTGTAGTGTGGTAGTAGTAGTAGAGTTTATATATATATATATATATATATATATATATATAACTGTGAACTGTCCACCTACGTTATATATGTGCGTGTAGATAAACAAGTTGAAAGTTAATTCTGAAGATGTTTTTGTATTTCACAGATATTTGGTAAGAACACGAAAACAGACACGTATAAGAGTAGAGACAAGCAGCAGCGACATTTCACAAGATGAACACAAAGACAAAGAGAGTGATCACAAGAGATTGTCACTTTATATTCACTGCAGTGAAGACAGCGTGACTATTTTGTAATAAGAACTCTGATTGGTTAAAATGAGCGGGAAGGGGATTTCTGATACTAGTCATTATGATTAAGATTAGGGTGTTAGTTTAGAACCAAATAATTAAAAAGTTTGTTTAAATATTATTAAAAGAGTTTGTTAAAAAGATGCTAGAAGGAATTATATATATATATATATATATATGTGGGAATCCAACCGAAATCTTCCAAAAGGTCAGATTCTTCAGACTGCGGGGTTTTTATTGGCGTGGTGTCTAGGGATTTTTAGGGTGTATTAGTTAATTTTGAAATAAAATAGACAACATAGTTCAAGAAAGAAACTGGTTGAAAACTAAATAATTTATTAAGAATTATAGGGGAGTATTTACATGGGGAATATTTCAAAAGAATAGGAAAGTTGGATAAGCATATTTCGGAAGAATGGGAAAGTTAGATCACATTACTTTAAGGAAGGCAATTGAGATTAAATAGAACTCATTATGGTGCTATTAAGACTTACCGCCTAGCGCGGACGAACGGCGCTGGAGCGCGAAATACGACGTTTCTCTGACGGGTGTTAGTGGGCCTCTGCCAAAAAAGGTTGATGTCGGCATTTTAAAAGGGATGCTAGATGGCGTTGATGTGGAATACTGTTTTGATTAGAATTGCTGACCTCGGTAAAGGGATATGATCTAACCTTTTACAAATGGGATATCCTACATATATAAACTACATATATGTATGACAGGGGTGATGAACCTTTATGGATTTTTCTAAAGAAACGTTTAATGAGGTACAGGCATGCAGTCAAATAATTTTGACTCGTGATTATTCGGAATATAATAAAACTAAATACTAACAACATAAAACCCTTTATTTACTACCAAAATTGAGCATTTTGCATTATATAATATTAAATGTTTCAGTTATACGTGTAATTAAATTTAATTAACATTAGTGTGACTTCTGTTGTTGCAGGTAAGATGACAAATAATTTAGAGCAGGATTGTAAGATCTTACTTTTAGCAGAATGCATGCTGAAAATAGAGTTATCTGCCAAATTGTTTCTAAACAAGTCTTTAATGCTATTCATCTCTGAAAATAATGACTTGTATGCATAGGTCGATGAAAATATGATTAAAATAGCATGAGCCTGCTTCTTCAAACAGTTAAATGTGTCTAGAAACGAATTTAATGTTTCCAAAATTCATTACTGGCATTTTTACTTACATTGCTTGTTGATCTTTTTGTTTCAGTCAATTCCCAATTTTTTTTATTTCAATAAATTTTTAATTCATATTGAACTAGACTAGAAATCAATAAGTTACATTTCAAATTCTTCAATTTCAAACTAATTGAATTGGAGAGCAAGTTCCGTTTATTAAATAAACTGAAATATAATACAATATAATAAACTTGAGCATTTTTCATAATTCTTTGAACTTAGAAAATCTCATTGAAATTCCATCATTGAAGAATCATTTATGGAAATACATTCTTCAAAAACTATTTCTTTGTCCGGTTTTTCATTTACATCTTAATCTTTAAAATTTGTTTTCAAGTTTTGGGTTTCTTGTAATAATACAGTTTCTGAACTAAAATTCAAACCACTTTGATCGGTGGCGTGCCCAAAATGTTGGGCCACGTGCCATCAATTGCACGCGTGCCAATTGTTCCCCATCCCTGATGTATGCTGTGTTTATTTAATTTTAAACACACGCACACACACATATACAAATGTAATTAGAGAATCTAGTCGACAGATTTTATCTACAGATTTTGCAACCTATATGTGGCATAAGTTTGAATCTTACAGCATGTAAAGGCTACAATCAGTCAAATCTAAGTAATCCAATTTCTCTAAGTTTGGTACAAACATCTGCTTGCAATTCGTACTATTGTACAATTGCATTCTATGCAGCAATTGTTGATTTCATGAGAGATTGTACCCTTCTAATCAAGTTTTAAAAATAGTTAAGATTTAAGGAGACGAGTCGTTTCATGGTATTAAGAAATTTAGCTGGAACATTCATACTTGTATGTATATTATTCAGTTATCGGTGAACTCTGGATATTCTAGATAATGGTTTTATGATTTTTATTTCTATAAATAAGCATAAACACTTTAGATACAGAAATATCCTTAATTAATATTTTTTTCTTCTCAAGAGAAAATATCCCAGCCGGTTTTTTGCATATCGGTTCTAAAGGAACTTTTTCTTTCCCTACAGCGCAAGGATTTCCCTTTTGAAGTCGTCATGAAAATGTAAACACGCTCTGGAGCCTTATGGGTTTCTAATAAGGACGCCGCCAATAATGTGAAATGTTGACATCCCTTCTTATGTCATTCCTCCCGCAGAAATAAAATCAGTTTTTTGACAGGATCTCTTCTTTCTAAAGTCAAATACTTCATTGATCTGAACTATTTAATGCAAAAGATTCGCCTTTTACTCTTCAAGAGGCAAAAGAGAAAGATCGCATTTTTATATTAAATCTTTCTCAATGCAGTGCTCACGTCCAACACTCAGTTTTAAAGCTATACAAAAAGTAAAATAGAAAAGTCATACACAACATGATGAAATAACCTTTTTTTTTTCTTTAATATATATCTTCAAAGCTTTTAAGTGCAATTGAAAAGATTAATATTGCGTAATATGTGTACGATACGAATAGTATATTTATAATAATATTGCGGGAAAGAAAAATTACGCATCTAAGTAAAACTAAAATGAATGCAGGAATTTTCCTGCTGTACTGCTGCATCTGCTGCATTGTGAAATTTGTTGTTTAATTAAAATTCATTCTTTAAGAATATTTAAAGGTAGATTGTTAATGGAATTATTTCCCTTCGATTGCTTTGTCTTTTGGAACGCTTACCTACGAGTGAAATATATTACAAATTAGTTCTACTATTTCATTTTAGTTTTTAATTTATCCACAAATAAAAGTAATTAAACATTAAATTGCTTCATCGTCAGCTTTTATTACGAACCCTAAGCAATGTGTTTATCCTCTGTGGAATTGCGCCTTTTTTAATACATATTTACTCATTTATTTTTTGAAATGAATAAAAAGTTTTTAGTAGAAGAATTTATTTATCAAATTATTTAATTACAGTGGCTGTTATTTGTAATTTCATTGTTGGAAAATAATTGTTGGCACCAACGCAATTTAAGTAACGCTTTCTTTCTTTTTATCTAATGGAGATGGAATTTGAATTATATTAATTTTTTAAAAAAACGTATTACTCCTAACACAAAATTTTATTTACCGGAATAAGAAGTGTACAAGAAAATTTACAAATTGATAAAATAAGAAAATTAAATGAGTATAGATTGCTTTTAAAATCGAATTTCAAAAGCAAATTTGTGTGAAATTAAAAAAAATAAAAGGTTGATACAAAGTTTAAATAAAAATTTTGCTGTTGTTGTTTCTAATAACACTCTCTTGCGATGTCAGATAGAGGCCTACGAAATTCATCGCGACAAAGGGCCAGATGTATGCATGTTATTAGCTGTAGCGTTGAGCACCATACAGGTGACAGTACGTTTTGGTTGTGTTCCATTCCACTTTCGAGAGATAATACGCTACGGGTGGCCAGAAGCATTTCAACTCCCTTCCCCTTCCGCCAACCTCACGAGAGGACTTTCGGCTCGACTTCTATTTAGAGTACTCCCATGCCGCAAAGGCACTTTATATTTACAAACATCCATGCCTTATTCAGGATTCAATCCCTGGCCCTACGACACTGCAGTCAACGTCACTGACCACTATACCGGATGTGAGATTAAAAAAAATATATCTATATACGCGCATCACTTTTTTTTTCCCCCATTCATTTATAATGAATCAAATTTCAAATAATGTTTTTGTTTTGAAAACCTGTTTCTTTTTTCAGTTGACGCTATACTACTTTCGAGGAGTTTCCTAAAAAATAACTGCAAAATATTTATATTCCTTAGTTATAATATACTAAATACCGACAAACATTTTGTTTCAAGTTGTATTGTTTTAATTAGCTAACATTATTTTAAAAGCAAAATGACTAACTTTGGATATAATTTCCCTTTTTTCCCAGATCACCACTAGAATATAGCTATTGATAATTTAAATAAAATATGAAACACTGGTCGAAAACTAATCGCGTCTAATTGCTGTATTTGAAATAGAAATAATATTTTATAATAATCAAACATGAGAAAATGTATACTCAAACTCATTTCTTGCAAAGAGGTACAAAAAAGATTCGAATATAATATTAAAGTATTCATGATAGTAAACACGCTGAATATGTTCGGATTTCTCAGTATGTATAAAATCATAATACTGAAAGAGTCATACGGTGGAAATTGTGAACAACCTTTGGAAATATAATTTTTTACTTCTTCTGTAAATAATTCTAAGACTTTTCATTTCATTGAAAAAATATCTTGATTTTCCATTTTAGACATTTTACAACTCAAGGATTTTTAATTCATGGTATGAAAATATACTGCAGAATGAAGTCTTTTGAATATGAATCTGTGAGTGATCAAAATTTTTGAAATAAATTTTAGTGGGAAGATACCTCATAAATTTTGAAGCATTAATTATAAAAAGAAACAAAATTTTCAAAATTTGCAGTTCCTTTTATTTATCAAGATTTTAAATGTAAAATATTTCACTTAAGTTCTTGTGAATATTGCGTAAAGATGAAATTTAACAAATATTTCATATTAATTTTGAAAAGTACTATAATATATTTAGTTATTATTATTTTGTGAACGTACGTTTTATTTACAAATTCTTTTCATTCATGAGATGAATTTTGAGTACTAACAATATACTTTAAATAATGGTCTTTTGCAACTAAAAATATTTAAATATTACAGAAACAGAAATGATGAAATATTTATCAAAATATTAAATACCTTAATGATTATACAAATGCAAATATTCTTTTCACAGTCCATTTTAAAACAAAGTGAGACATTCGTTGAAAAAATGGTATTTTATTGTTGGATGAAAATTTACTGTTACAACTAAGAATAAGAATATTTATGAAAATATTTTTAATAGAGTAACTTTACTTCTTAATACAACATCTGACACTAAAGTTCGGGGAATAGTCCTGTAATACTTATGTAGATGAAATATTAACGAAAGTTACCTTACTGTCCTTTGAAATAATCACCTTCCATAACTATGCACCAATGAGATATGTTATACATGTCCTGGAAACTTTGCAAGAAGTATTTTTTTAAGATGAAAAGAATTGTCACGATTCGTAGGATGTTAGGAAAATAAATCGTCAAATATCTTTCCTTTCAAAGCGAGTTTGATTCTTGGGAATAGGAAGGATTGATATCCGGCGAGTATGGTGGATGTTCAATTTGCACCCCCTTTTGCCAGGAGATCTTTGGTGATGTTGGCTGTGAAAGGAAGGAGCATTGTCGGAACAAAAACATGAACCTTGTTGTGCGTACTGGGTCGTACCATGCTTAGACGTTTCATGATACGGGTTTAAATTTCAATGTACCTTGTAGCATTCATCGTCGTTCCCTCAGGTAAAAATTTGGCTTTTAAAAAAGGTGATAAGCATTTTTTGATTCGTGATTTTTCTGCCTTGACCTTTTCCGACGAGGTGATACGGGAGAATTGCATTTCATGTTTTTTCGTTTCGTAGCAGGGTCGTACCTGAGTCACTAGGAACTTTCTTTCCGTGTCTTGCAAAGCTTAAAACGAAACTTTAAATTGATGGGGGGGGGGTTCATTTTCCTGTTCTGAGTTAAGAACCAACGCACTAAACAAGCCCTAGGAAAAACAAGTTGTACACGGAATAAAAACGACGCTCAATAGAACAACGGTAGGGGCAGAATATCAACATTTGCCACTACGCATGTGCAGCGTTTTGCTTCGCCAGTGTCGCCAGATCGGTCATTTGGACTTCATTCACCGAACTGTTTTGTCTGAGGTTGTAGGTTAAAATCTATCGGGCATTAAAGTCCCAATCCTGCTGCGGAATGGAAATAGAAAAACAACTGAGAGCAGCCTCAGAAGTTGTCTTCGCCAATTGAGAGTTTTTCACCTAACTATAAGATCCATCACCGTTATGTCACGGAATGCATCTATGTCCGATATGAATGAAGGATCCATCCAGAAATCGATGTATCATTGACGAAGGAATTAATGCAGTTTGGATGTAGGTTAAAAATCCAATTCTAGTTAAAAAAAATTCTTCCCATATGAAGAATTCAAAACTATTAATACAGCGAAACCGCCATTAGATCAAGATTTTTTTACCTATAGCTTCATAAGGCAACGAACAATTCCTCCCAAATCCAAAACATCCAGAAAAATTTAAACGAAGTAATAATGTTTGAAAATGTATGTGAGTTACGAATAAGAATATATCTTCTAAAAAGCTTTGGAACTTGATCTTCCATTTTAGCCACATTTCTTACTCTTTTGAGAAACTAAAATAAGTCTCGTTTCCTCGAGTTGTCTAAAGAATAACCTAAAGAATATTGTAAGTTTAACTACCCTTTTCTCTAAACTACTCTAATCTATAACTCAGTGTAATAGTGTAGCTCCCTAGCCTTAGTGGAATTACTTCCTATACACTCAAATAGCAATCATCTTCAGAAAAGTAAAAATAAATTCAAACATTTATATTTACTTTCGAGGGGAAATATTTTATTGAATTATTGAAAAATGATCCTTACTTTTATATATTTCAAAGGTTTCTTTTCCTGTTATCATGTTATAAAAGTGTAAAGGGGAATAGACAACTAATATATGTTTTAATTGAGGGTATTATCATATTTCTTCGGTTTGTAGGAATGACAAGAAAAACCCTTAAAATATTTTCTCTTTATTTTCTTCTTCCTTTATGTTAACTTGTTTTATTAATTTTCTATTATATATTTATGATAGAAAGCAGGTCTCTTAGGAAACAATTTCTGACTGAATAAACTGCAATTCGTAAACATTTTTACGTATACATTGTGAAAATGATTAAAATATTTACAGACATATACATACACTTCATCTTTAAATAATAAAATAAATAAATAATTAGAATTATGTCTGATGCAAATATAATATTTTTATGTTTATTCTCAATGATGTTTCAAAAAAAATATATCAATAAAAGTAGGCTTGCTTGCATTATATACCTAAATGATCCATTTGTAATAATTATCAATTTTTTGTAATATGTTTCAGAAACAACAATAATATAATAATAAGAAATTCCATAGAGAAAATTGACTTTCAAACTTGACATTCAAACCATGAAATTTTAAAAACAGGCGTTTTGCTATCAATATAATAAAAATACAGCTCAGTTGTGAAAAGTGATGCATATGAAAATATCAGCACTTTGATATCAAAAACGTAAAAAAATACGAAGGAACATCTTTATGTAAAAAAGAAAAGAATAGAGAATGAAACACACACACACATTTAAAGAAAAACCCTCTCTACATCATGTATCGTTATTATTAAGTAACATGAAACTAATTGACGAATGTAATCTTATGCAAAGTTTGAAAATTGCAGTAAATAATTAACAGATTAACAGAAAATAAAAAAAGAGGTACAGTCACAATAAATCTTAAATACTCTCTCGTGTCCTATTAATGAGTCAAATTACTAAATTGAATATACTTAAGAGAAAAAACATATTACTTCACTATAGTATTAGAATTTTAATATATAGTGTTGAAAAATATACCATTAAATCTATATTTGTTTCTTTATGATTAATTTTTCTCCTGATAGTTTAATAACCAGAGTTTTGACGAACAGAAAAACAAATCCCGGAATTCGATAATATGAACTAATTTTGTTAGTATAATAAGATATTAACTTCATTTATGTGATAGCTAATGAAATAAAAATTAATGAGAGTATATTTATTCCAGTTTAGTATCTTTAAGTAGTTGACGCTGTAATCGCCATTTTTTTTCTAGCATTTTCTGTTTGCCCAATTAATAGTCAAATGCTGATTTTGATAGTAAAATTTGCTCAGTAATATTTTACGATGGGTATTTGCAATTCAATTAAAAAAAAAAAAAGTAACTAACTGAATTTACTCTTGCATCCCCGAAGGCTGCGCAAACTTGGATAAAGAACATTTCATAAGCTTTTTTAGCACGATGAATGATTTATACAGCTTAGATTTTCTCATCCCCTTTGCATTTATAAAAATTGATCTCTATGCTCAATATTTCTTATTAAAGACAAAAAACAGCAACATTGTGTGACTTATTTTTATACCTCTGAATATATTCTCATAAGACATTGTGTTTGTCAACAAATGTTTGCATTCTTTCTTCTCTGAAACAGCTTCGGATAAGATCAGAAAAATAACAAAGGATTAAAAGAAGCAAATTTGGCTTATTAAATCATTGCTTCTCAAAGAGGGTTTTATGATGCTATACGTTCTACTGTTACTGAAATTTTGGATTAGAATTTTTTCCTAACAAGTGTTTGGAGACTGTATATTAAAATATTTTATGTGCTTGGTTTCATCTTTCCTATTAGTAAATTTCATGTACATTACCTAACTACGTATGAATGAAATAAAATATTTACCATTATTTTTGCATGATAAATTTCTAAGACAAGATTTCTGTGTTACAAGAAGATGATGCCATAGAAACTCTGAGTGCAGAGAGTATCAATAAATGCATTTTTAAAAATGAAAACCTTTAATTGTGTATTCTGCATCAAAACCTTATTTATAAGACTAGAGTTGCATTCACTTTAAAGATGTTTTTCATTTATTTTTTTTTTCTTATGTTAAACGATGCTGGTGGGCATTACGCTGATTGACCAGTGGACCGCAAAGAAATTTTGAAAACTGAATCTTGAATTTTAGAGCTTGAAGATTTTAGCACTTAGTAATTATATATACTGAAATATTCAAGGTTTGCTGAAGTAAGTGAACTAAGTCTTCTACTAAATGCAACAACAAAAACTAACAAGTTGAGAATGTTTTTTTTTCTTATGAATTTTGAATTATTTGATAATAAATGCATCAATTGATATTATTATAATTAGGGCTGTTATTATTATGTTTAAGTCTTGCGTTTTGCTTTAAACGCAGTTTTACTCGTAAACTAAGTAATAATTTCATATTTATTATTAAAGTATTGTGGACATTTTTCTATCTCACCACACCTTAGACCCTGGGTATTGTCACAATCAAGAATTTTTCAAAGGGTTGGTGGTGGTGGTTGAGGATCTAAAAACTACCAATCTCATATCATACCCCAATACGCAGCCAAACGTATTTTTATTTATTATTTTTTTTGTCGCGCGCGCGCGATTGGCGGGAACAAAAAACAGTAAAAAATAAATTACTGAAAAAATAACCATTATTAATAAATAAAAGAATGTTAATAACAAAACTTAGTTAAGTTTTACGCACTATATACATGAGATTATAATCCATCGGGGTGAGAGTTCGGACCCATGGACCTCCCCCTTCCATGTGGTCGCCACTGACAGTGGGTGGACCGCAACACATTGAAAAAATTAGAAGTAGCCCGTAACCTGGAAGAGTCTGCCCACCCCTGCTGTATCGAATATTCAGGCACACACATTTGACATTTAAGAATCATCGAATGCACATTTTAAGAAAATCCAGAAGTTCTGTAGCGTTCTTAAGATGTATTGGATACGGATCATTTGCCTAACAGAAAGGGAAAGATAATTGAAGAAAAAAGGGAACATTGGTGGAGTTGGAGACATCAAAAGGATATTCTGAAATCATTAGGGAAGGAAAAAAATATCACAAACGATGTGTATTATCCAGCAGTTACTAATGAACAGGGAAGCTTATACGTATAAAGATGTCTCTTTTCAGCGATTCTAATATCTCAGTAATGACTTAATCGTTGGGAAAGCTATGCAAAGCTAGAATACATTTATGGGGAAAAAAGTATTTTTTCTTAACAGAAGTAACTTAAATTTCCTTCTCCTCATAATAAGATAAAATTAAAATCATATTTTTCGAACACTTACAAAAACATGGTGCATTCTTAAGAAATGCCTTTTTCGCCTTTTACAGGTCAGTGTTCGCAGTTGAAACTGTTAAACAAAAAAATATTACTTAAAAAGTTAATTTCATTCAATCTGTATTTGAAAAAAAAATAGCAGGACCAAATTAGGGTTGACTTCAGTTTCTGGAAAAAATAAGTTACATGTCAGTCGTTAACGGAAAAAAATATACATAAAACCATTAAGAATATCACACATTCTGATAATTTTTTTTCATATCACAGCTAAAATGCTCATATATATATATATATATATAACTATATATACATAGAGGTGGTACCCCAAAACCTGCTGTGTATTGTGATATATAAAAAGCTACTTTTAAAAAATATCAAAATTAGTAATATTAGTCATAAATGCTTTTTCGGTCATTAAGTGAACATTCATGTTCTTAATTCGGAACATGGTAGTTTGTGGCACTATTTTGTGGCTATATAATTTCTTGTACTGTGAAATTTTGTTGAAAGATGAAAGGGGATTTTCCACAATGATTTCAAACGTGAATCCTCTTTGAAAGGATATAAAAAGAAAATTCTATAGTTTTTTTTTTTTTGAGGATGAACCACTTTTTGTGGGAATTAATTCTTTAATTCTGCCCAAGAATCTTTCAGTTACAATAAAGCATTTGATTAAAAGAAAAATGTCCAATTTTGTTTCCGTCACTGCATTATCAAAATATGGAAAAAAACTTCGAACTTCACGATGCAGCTGAGTATTATTTGATGATTCTTAAAGAGATTCTGATATATGAAGTATTTACACTAGGAGAACTTTGAATTTGTGTGTGTCCATTTCATACCGATGAAAAGAGAGAAGAGGAGAAGAAAATATTAAAGAAAATTTGCTCAATCCTGTTGTATCTACTGAAGTTTATGCATGCCATTTTAAATAAAATATATCCATAAGTTAAAATAGTTCGAATGATAAATTTTCTGAATCAATTGCGTAAGAACAAATAAGTGAACAAAAGAAACTTTGTCGCTAGGAGCACATGCAATGGAAAGAAAAAGCTGTGCTTAGTGTATTCTTAAACAATAAAAAGAGCCAATTGCTGATACCTTTTTTAAAAAAGTACAAGCGAAACCTAGTGATATATTCTTTTTTCAAGTTAGTTTTTCATTAAGGATTGTATAAATTATCTAAACAACTGACTTCTCAAATTGTGCTGCTCAAATGGAGATTAACATAAGAAATGATTGGAAACTTACTGTTCAATTTCTTCAGTTGTCCTTTCCAAGTGAATAGCATAAATTGCCCACCGAAACAAAATACCGGTGGAACGTTATTTTTTAAAAAATATGTACATAATTTCTTACGTTATATTTTTAAAGAAATAATTTGATCGATAATGCTTATTTGTAATCTGGTATAAATTGGATACAATTCAACAAATTGTTGACCAAATGAACACAAACGAATAAAGTTTAGTCTTTTTCACAAAAACAGTAACCTAGACGAGTTATTAATTCCTTATTATGACCACATCATCCCCTAAAATATTTGTCGTACTCACCACTTATGGTTTAAGACTTCATGGGGCGTTACCAACAGGTCTCGTGTTGATTTGCATTGCTGCGTAAATTAAAATCAAATTAAAGCATTTAAATGCTTATTTTTGGGATGATAAATTCACTTTGAAATAAATCTAAAATAAAATTTAAATGATTTACATTGATAGTGATTATTCACATATTTAAATTTATGTTGTAAAAAGTCAAATGAAACGGTCTATACTACTACTATGGTTGTAAAATAATTTTCGTAAGTTGTTGCAAACATTAATTTTTTTTTTTATTTCTTATGATTTGATTCAAGATTTTGCAAGAAACTATTAACCTGTTTTTTAACAGGGTTGTAACTGCACAAGTAATTAATCCAGATCCTGATAATTATACTTAATAATAAATAAGTGTTAATCCAAACTTATACAATTTTGGATATTTTGAATGATTGAAACTTCTATTATTTTTGTGACTGGTATTACTGCTATTGTAGGTCAAATTTGCTTAATCTATCTTTCTAACTATGTATGTAATTGTATTTTTTAACTTTCTGATGCTAAATTTAGCATACTAAGCATGTATAAAACGACTTGCAGAATTCAATTTCTTATGTTGCTTAATCACTTTTTTTGAAACAATGGAAATTCAAGGAATAATTGTCAAATAAATAATTTTTAATAAAATAAAAAATAATACTTTTTGAATAAAATACATCTCTCTTTTTTACCTGAGCATATTTTCTTTCTTATCGATTTTCACACATCAATAATGAGCAATTATTTGCACTGAAAAACAGTATGTAAATCTTCGCCGGAGGGAGAAAAGTCTGATTGTAGAGTAAATACATACTTTTTCCGAAGCTTTAAAATTTATTTTCAGTTTTTCTTCGATTTTTTTTTCCTGTTATTTTTGAGTTGGGAAATTTAAACAGTTTGAAAGAAAGAGAGGAAGAATATTTCTCGGTACATAAGAAGTAGTGGATATTCAATAGTAATTAATAAATGACAGAAAAAGTATGAAAAAACAAAAAAAATTCCAAAACTCTTAATAAATCTGTAAACGCACACACAAAAAAATTTCAGTAGCCTAATTAGAAGCATCTTCTGAAATAATTTATTAATGTATCTAAAATAAAAACCCGAAACATGAGGTTTGAATAGCAGAAGTAATGGATCCCTCAAAAAAGAGAATGCAATGCCTTGTTTTTTTACTATCATGCGTATAGAAACAAAATAAATTGATCTATAACTTCATGAAAATGTTGTGCATAAATATAATTTACAATATATACACGGATTGCTTATAACTATTTTTCCAACTTCCTACGTAGTTAAGAAACTTAATATTTTTGATGTGATTAAATCTTCAAGCCTTTCCTGGCTCGTTTTATTTCCCAATTATGGATCAAAATATGTCAATTTTATGTTTATTTTTAAACATATATATCTTTTTAAACATAATAGCACGATTTGCATAAAAAGGTTATTAAAAACTAATGTAAAAAATATTTAAATAAATGAGTAATTCACCTGTCGTTAAGGGTCTTTGTTGGGTCCAATTTTATTTAATTCATACATTAATGACATGCCTACACACCCACAAACAATGATTAATCTTTACGCTAAAGACACAGCCATAACGGCGTGTTACAAAAATCATGACACAATCACACTAGCATCGAAAAATACCTCTCCCTGCTGGAAAGCTATTTCAGTACTTGGAAGATGAAAAGAAACGTTGACAAAACTATTGCTGTGATTTTCACCAGGAAGGAGAAAGCCATGCACACCACCCACCGTTTACTCCACACCACTACATTGATCTCAGAGTGCGAAATATTTAGGTGTCATTCTTGACACTAAACTCACTTGGAAACAACACATACTACATGCAAGAAATAAATTCCGAATCGCGCTCAGATTAATTTACCCTTTAATTAACCTGAATTCGTATATGACTTTTACAAATAAGGTTCTACTCTACACTGCTGTTTTGCGGCACATCCTTAGTAACGCTTGCCCTGTGTGGAGTTATGCAGCAAATGCTAATATTAAAATTCTTGAAGTTTTTTCAAAATTCAAGTATTAGAAATATTGTCAGAGGACAAGCCTTTTTATTCCCATCAGTAAATTCTCCCCAACTCAATAGAGAGCTTTCTCATTTGTAGTCACTACCCAATTGCAGTGCTCCTTCTCCAACTCTCATATTTCCCTCCTAAATTCTCAGGAGCTTACATCCCACACTCTGACGTCATCCTCCTGCATTTCCCTGCCATCCAATCAGATCACTTCTTCTCAAGTTCAAACAAAAAAATTTCTATTTTTCACTCAGGACTCTCCACTTTTTCAAGCACCAACACATATGAGATAGGGGATGGAGGATCCTTTCTGATCCATATCCCTGCGGCGTTATTAATTACCTGTAAAGTTGGCTTTCTGTATGGCAGAAATCATTAGACTTTGGAGTGAATTCACACGAAAAAATATAAATCTTAGAATACCTGGCTCTTATCTTGATTTACAAATTTTATTTACATCTTTTGTATTTACATAAATGGTTATGAAATTATTAATTAAAACTTGATTGTGTAGAGTATGATATACAACCCTACATCACAATCTGGACAGTACAATCTTGCTTCTCTTCTTAACTTCTTTTCTTTACTGTCTCTCTTTAAGCAGTAAATAATATACTGTCGTGCTGGATTAGATTTTTTCTTTGTTAGGAGAATGTAGTCATTAAAATGTCTCTTAGACAAGGTTAACAAGAAGTGCTCAGCCGGACATTCTTTTTTTTTTTGCGAAAATTCCACCAAGTTGTTGTTTTTCAAATATTCGAAACCCTCAAAACGAAGTATGAAATAATTCGGGAAAGAACGTTTGCTCAGATCAACTTTTTCACAGAGCCCGAGCTATACTAGGGATAAGCCAGGATGTTACGCTTCGCCTGCCTGAGCTTAGCTCGAGAAAAGCCGGGAAGGGGTTAAAACCTCTCTTGGACATATTTGATGTATCGAACGAAAGTTAATTTTGAAACTAAAAGTAAATCTAATTATTCCTATTAAATATTCTAATAAGGGGCTGATGACAAATCGTAGTATGAGGCCTACGCTCCATTGTGTTTTACTAGGAGAATATTGGTTTTCAACTAGGGTGTCGTTCTCGTCACTCGCTAAGGGGTTCATTCCATGCTAATAGCGTTCCTAATGCTTTAAAGTACGACGCACCGTTATCATCGTCATGACATCGAAAACCGGAAAAGGAGTTTTTCGATGACAAATCTAATTTTCCAGTTCTTGAGTCCAAACTGGAATCTAATATTTCGTAATTGCCGATGTTTTGCAACTTCATTGCTGCGTCGTCTGTGTATTAAGTTGAATCTACATGAAGATTTCAATAAATTACTGATTTCATGTGAAATATCTCTCTGAAAATGTACATAGAGAATTTTCTGTTCTATAAATGCTTATGCAATAAGAATCTGTACGATAACAATTTTCGTTCCATTTTAATACAAGTTAAAAGATAATACTAAACTTCAATATTTTGAAATTGTAATATTTGTTTGTATATTTTATTAATATTTAATTATTAAATTAAATGATGTATGTAATATGCAAGAAACTATATATGCAATTGTATTATATTTTTATAATATTCAACACTACACATTCCAGGGAGATAGAATAGAAAGAAATAACATTCTAGAATAGGAAGAAATAACATTCTAGGAAGTAATAATTACCTATGGGCTTATATTGCATGCGCTTTAAATCATAATAATGAATTTGTCTTGAATATAATTCTACGTTTGTAGAGTTTTGAAAGAAAAAAAACATTACCGATGCTTGAATTGAACATATTTCATTTTAGAAACGTAATCAAGTTTAGAAATGAGATGAAAGTGTAAATCTATAATATAGAATATATGTAAAATATATATGTATCTCTCTCTAAAAAATTCAAAGAGCATAAAATATCTATTTAAGAAGTACATAATTTGCTTTATCAGGAAAAGAGAGAAAATATGGATATTATATCCATCTCCAGTTGAAAAAATATATATTTTTACCGACTTAGGAATGAAAGAAAAATATGTATTCTCTTATGTGCATGCGGTCATATACTATAGGCTAGCGATGGGCAGACTTTTCCAGGGTGCGATCTACTTCTTATTTTTTCGAGCTGTTGCGGTTCACCCAATGTCAGTGCCGCACACAAAGTGTGTGTGTGTGGGGGGGGTCCACTGGTCCAAACCCTCCCCATAACCCTTAATTATTTTCCCGATAGATTATCCCATTGTATATAGTAGGTAAAACTCAAGTATCTGTTATTAATATATTCTTATTATTTAATGCTGTTTATTTATTTAGTCCTTTATTTTTTACTGTTTTCTGTTCCCGACAATCTACAAAATTAAACAAATATATACATTTGGCTGCGTAGGGGTATGATACTAGAATGGTAGACTTTCAACCCATGACCCTCCTCCCCTTGAAAAATTCTTGTCTGCGCCAATGACCGCTATCGTGGGTGTAGTAAGCTAGGAAAAGGTCTGTAATGTTTATTATAAATAAATAAAATAAATATGTGGAATAGTATATACTTACTTACTAAACTAAAATAAATAATATTAATAAAAACTAACACTTTTAAAACCGCGTTTAAGGCAAAATGCAAAATACAAACATAATAATAGCCACAATTATAATGCCCTTGAAAAATTCTTGTCTGCGCCAATGACCGCTATCGTGGGTGTAGTAAGCTAGGAAAAGGTCTGTAATGTTTATTATAAATAAATAAAATAAATATGTGGAATAGTATATACTTACTTACTAAACTAAAATAAATAATATTAATAAAAACTAACACTTTTAAAACCGCGTTTAAGGCAAAATGCAAAATACAAACATAATAATAGCCACAATTATAATAATATCAAATGAGGCATTTATAGTCAAGCAATTCAAAATACATAAGACGTTTTTATATAAAGTTAGTTTTTGTTGTTGTAGTCAGTAGAATAATAATTACTAACTGCTGAAATCTTCAGGTGGTCACCCTAAAGTGTCTTTACTGTCCATCGGTTGATCGCGAACGATGTAATGCCCACCTAGGGTATAGGCAATAAGTAAACGAAATTATGAAATCTATATTACCAAAGAAATCAAAATCTATTTTTTTAAAAATATTTATGGAGTTAAATACCAGCAATACATTTTAATAAGAAAATAACTTGCATGCTACTGACAGCAGGCACACACATTATGTGTGGTTTAGCAGTATACATAGAGATAATTCTGAATTATATTAATTAACTTGATGCTGGGCTATATAGCTGCTCCCCACCTGCTTAACTAGATGCCTCATGACGTATCACAATATGTTGTTGATAAAAATGGATAGCATATTTAACCTTTACTCTCCAAACCCAAGCCTAGATTTTCTACTCTGAAAAAGGAAGCATGTATAACAAATTTCTAGTTCGCTGATCTAATATTTCGAAAACATCAATTTTATCTCTAATGCCCACTTAACACCTTTGAGATGTGATTTTCGCCAAACTTAGCAAATCTCTACTCATTGTAGAAACATGCTTACCAACTTTCAAGTTTATAGGTCTAATAGAAGATCTCGTGATGTGTGAGAACCAATGCTAAGGCAATCAAAGCAACCGATGCAAATACTGTATATTTCGTTGAGTGCTTTGCGGACTGCTAAAAGCTCTGGTAGATATCCCCCAATAGTTTCCACAAGTATATTATTCTGATAAGAACTATCTCATTGTCTGCCTCCCTATAATGTAGTGACTGCCCAATCTGCTTTCATTTTTCGCTAAGTGTGATTCAGGAAGTATCTGTTTTCCACTGCACCTATTTCTAAATGTTGGTAACATGCAGTGGTAGATTTATATAAACTCAAAATAACAGAATATAAAAATAATTATTATTTTAAAAAATATCTGCCAACCAATCCTCTAAAAAAATATTGTTACGTAGATCGCGAGTTCGTGGATTTTATGCAGATGAGTCGCAAAGAACGAGACAGTTCTTTAAGAGCGATGAGAATTTATTGTCGAAAATCCAATTCTTGAAATACAGAATTCTGCAGTAATATTCGCAGAATAAATCTCTGGTCTTCACACCTTCAACATTACACAATCACAATAATCGGTATCTAAAATACACGTATGTAAAAGATTATTCACAAGCAATCACTCGTTCAAACAGCCGAAGTAATCACTAATCGCTTCAATAGTCAAAGCAATATTAACTGATTGCTAGATAAAACCAGACTGACTGACTTTCGGTGAGCATCTCTCTATTTATATCTCTCGCGGATAATTCGAGAAAGACCCGCTTGCGTCAAATCTTGAAATAATCTTAATAGATCTTGAAATTAGTGGATTTCTCTACTAATTTCTAGATGAATCCAGAGGATCCCGAACTCGCTAGAAATGGTTGCCAAAGTCGCCAAATTGGTTGTCATGTCACCAACTTTGTCGTCAAAAATAACGCCAGCTTGGCTCTATTTCCAAGGTTTCGCCAAGTTCCTATTTAATCACCATTATAACGTAAGGGATGGCGTTGCTTGTGAATATTACAATTTTAACGTAAATTAAATTGAATTTAGAGTAAAAGAAAGGCATTACACATCCAAATACAAATTTTTTACACTCTTTTAAACAAAATTCGTAGCAATATATTTAATGAAATTGAAGTTTTTCGTTCTATCGTGAAAATTTCTCAACACTTATCTAAACTTCAGTCCAGACAGAGCTGTGGAGATTTATTTGCTGTGTATCGCGCTGGACACTACAACGCTTCCAATAATCAATTTCAACCCAAGTTGAAGAAAGCTACTTCTCAAATAAATGGAACAGAAAGGTGTCATTATTTGCTTTTAGGACAATTATGTAAAAAATAAAACACTCTGCCATCAGGAATGGAGTTTCAGTTTTTTCTATTTTGTTCCGAAGGAGTGATGGGAGGGATTTATTTCTCTTTTACCTTTAAGTGGTTCAACTCAAGAGGTGATTCAATATTTGTCAGGTGGATATTGGACTTTCCACATCTGAAGCCATTGAGCAGAAATCAATAGTTTTCTCACACCTGTTACTCTCCCTCCCTTCTCTGACTTACAATCGGATTTTTTGTAGTAGAATTACTTTTTTTTTTGTTTAGTTCTGTATTCAATAATATATTGCCATTAAAGATTTATATTTTACATTTTTCCAATGTATGTGGAAATAATTTTATTTTAATTCTTTGGCGGCTTTTCAAATATGGGTTGAAGAAGTTTTTCAAAAATAGATAGTGATTGAAATTTCGTGTTTTCAATATACATTTATAATTGGAAACACTTCATAATTTTTATTGACCAATAATTTCTTGTTACTGAGTTAATTTTCGTGTTTGGATTTGGTTTTATGTTTAGAATTTTGATGGAACATAATACCGGGTGTTTTAAAAGTAGCTCAATTCAACCTTTGTGGTTGAGTTTCAAAAGACAGAGGGATTATGTTGACAAACAGAATGAAGGACAAACAAAGGTTGAACGATTACCTTTATTGTCAAGTGTCAGACCTGGTAAAATCAAAAAAGAAAATGGTGTTCTTTTCCCGGGCCCCCAACAAACTTTTTTTAAAGATTAATTGACACTTTACGAAAGTTGGAATTTATATCCAATATAGCATAAAAGATGTTACTCTTAAGTTCATCCGGGTTTGGATATCATTCCTGAAGGCGACATTTTTCAGACATCTCCAAAGGAAAAATCTGGAATTGACAAGTCCGGTGAACATGGTGGCCAAAGTCTTTTGAAATGACATGATCATCGAAAAACTCAGTTAAGACTTAAGTCCCTTGTGGAATGTTGCACGTTTTTTCTACAACAAAGCTATCGTTCATCACGTTAAAAGGGATATAATTCCGAATGATGTTTATGTAGACGGACGGTCAATTCATTGGACTTCTTTTTAAAACGCGATCGCATTTGCCCCAAATGGACCATCAACCCGATGTTTTTGTCTGCAAGGACCGTTTGGGCCCTTGCACTAAACATGTTATCGTTGAGGCATTTAGTGCTGTTTCACCCGGTTATATCTACTGAAATGTATTTATCACACGAAAATGAGATTTTGTAGCGAAATAAAATTCCACGATGACTATTATTTGCTCTTGGAAAAAAAGTGGCAGTTATAGAGATTGCCGATAGAAGTGAAAACTTAGAACTTTTAGTATTAAAATTTGAAACTTAATAAGGTTTCAATTAAAATTATCAGCATCAATCTGGTTTTCACATCTATTGACACTCCGAGCAACCATTATATGCATGTTTATATGTTTTTTTTTTATTATTCAAATATATTACAGGCAAGATGATGATAAAATATAGATACAATTCAATTGAAATAACAATTAATATACAATCATATTATTTATGGATAGTATGTGTATCTACTTAAATCTCAACATACTTGATTTTTAACATTATTTTAATTGTTTGCATCATTGTCATCATTAATTTCAGTAATACTTAGACTTTTTGTACTTTAAATTATTTCATTTTGTTCCAAAAAGATACAATAGGCTTATGTAACCAAAGAAAAAGGGGAAAAAGTTTGATTCAAATTTTTCTTTTCGCGTAAGAACCGCATCTCTTATTTTGTTTTATATCATGTACTGAGTTTTCGATCATTGGACATATTTAAATTAAGTGTTTCATTTAGAAATTCAATTAGTGGGAGATTTTTGATCATCTGCCAAGTTTATTGGTTCCACTTAAACTCATCAGTACATTATCATATTTTTTGCCAAATCTTTTTTTTAAGTATTTCAGAACATTCTTTTTTTATAAATCATCAAATTTTTTTTTAAAAAGTTGTTTTGTTTTACAGATTTTCCAGGCGAAATATAAACGGCATTTAAAATATATTTCCCTTTTGGGAAACGCAACAGCAATGCTTATTTCCCTTTTTTCAGAAACTTAAATTGTTTTGGAATTTAGTATGTATGTCCATATGTGAAGAAATGAAGTGTGCCTATCTTATATTTGTGAATAGCTACGCTGCTGGAACTTCGGGGCTTTTATAACTTACAACAAAGTTTTAAAATTGGTATATCAAGGGGTTTTTCGTTTTCATACGAACTTCTGATAAAAGCAGAACATTTGACTTTCTTACGAAGCATCATTTTTAGGTCAGCTGCATGCACATCAAACACTTTAAAGAAAATATCGATAATCCTTTTTTTGTTGGAGATGAATTTAGAAAAGTTTTGGACCATTTGGTGATTGTTTTGTAACCTTTTTAATTTTAACTTTAGATCCTCTCGATGATTTGTTGATCTTTTATGATGTTTATCTTTTTCTGAAGCATTTAGAGGGTTCCTGCTCTACCAATAAAAACCCTTTTAATATTTTCGAAACAAAAATAAACCTTGAACCCTAGTTGTCTTTTAAAGCTACATATACTAAATCTATAGGTTTTGATCGTATTCGTAGAAAAACATCACAAGTGTTTCCCCTGACAATAGCCCCTGTGATTTTGAAATCATTACCAAAGCAGAAATAAGTGAAAGGGTTTTTTCTTTTTCCATTATGGTTTTTTTTTTGGGGGATGGATAATGTTTTGGGAGGAGTGATTGGCACAGCATATCCTCAAGATTAATGGACACTAAGATTCCTCAATTTTGTAGCCGTTTCGTCCAAAAAAACTTTGGAAATTTCATCCAAATTTTATATGTTTCATGATTTTCATTTTCTCTACGAACAAAATTTTTCCAACAGGGCCATTTGATAATCCCGAACATCTATGTTGTTTGTTATCATATAAAGTCGGGTTTAGAACTAAAATTAATTCGTAAGGCATTCCACCAGTGTTATCAGCTCTCATTTTATGCAACTTCTGTTTGCAAAAATTTTTTATCTCAGCATTATGACACCCCACGAAATCATCGAAGAAAAAAAATATTTTTTTTTCTTCACTGTTTAAAATATAATGGTTATACTCATTTTCCGGGCCTTTGGTAAATATAGGTTAATTTCCCTTGGGCATATGATTGAGCTTCTTTTTGGGGTAAATCTTGATTCTATTACCTGTATTTCTTCTTCCATTAAAAAAATTTCCCTTTCCCAAACAAAACTAGCATTTTGATTATTTTAATAGAAATATAAATGCAAAATTTTAATTTTCACAAATTTGACTTCCCAAAAATTCGAAAAGTTATATTTAACGTTCCTTAAACAGTTATATGTTTCTTATTTTGTAAAAATGGGGGTAAGTTTTAAATAATTATTTTAAAAAAAAAAAACCAAGAAATATTAAACATGCGGAAAATTTACATAATATATTTTTTAATTCACAAAATTACTGGTAAGTTGGGAATTACGAGTTCCTTTCCCCAAAGGTTTGTAGCGCGACGAAAAATAATTTCAACCCTCACTTGGAAGTTGGCTTTTATCACGCCACTGCGGGAGAAACAACCTTTAAGCAAAAGAGTCATGAGCATGTCGGTGACGCGAACCCGTTTTCCCTACCAAAAGTGTCCAACGCGGCTAAAGAAGTTTTCACTTCAAAAAAAAATCATACTCCTTCCGTTGTGCTCAACTGACTTAAACTGACAAATACTTTGAAACTGATGCCTGCTACGTTTAAAACTTCTTATAATGATGCTCGTGCTGTCATCTAGTGACAGAAATCTCAAACAACCGTTTTGATTTTAAAACAACAAGGATTACCATGTGGATGTGCGAGATTTTTGAAACACCCGGTAGAAACAAAAAAGACTTCATTTAATAATATTAATTTTAAAAATGGAATAAACATAACTATTAATGTTTTTGTGAAATATTATGCCTTTATGTGCTATACATTTTTCATTGTAGGAAGAGAATATAACACAATTATATCCTAAAGTATTCACGATAAAGTAAATCAGATTTAATACATGTTTAAACGAGCTGCTTTCCTTAGTTATTTTACTCATTTTTATCATATCATGTTAAAAGGCCGTTGGAATCTTATGGACATGATCACGGATTCGTGGCCGGCGTGTTATGAATCCGAACTCCAGAGCCACTAAATAGGCACGGAATAAATTATATATTAATATATATATATATTAAGGCTGAGTTCCTTTCTTTATGTATTAGTTTTAAAATATTCCAGGCGACTGGTTCAGGAGGGCAATTAAAGTATTTTTATGAAAAGTGAAGAGTCATTAATAGAAATGTTAAAAGTGTTTGTTAGTTTTTTTAATTTGTTTTCCTATGTCAACTTTTTGTAAAATTTTGTTAATTCTCTTAATCGATTAATTTTGTATATTTTTCTGAAAATTAATGAAAATATACATTTAAAAAATAACATTTTATTTTTAATTTTAATAATAAGAATCATCAAAAACCAGAAATGATGGAGGATCTATGTTAAAATGTTAAGACTTTTAACCAATGTCAAATATTTCACTTTTCCTACATCCACAATGCATCGAATTATGAGCGGCATAGTTAAAAAGAAACAAATAATTTCGTTTTGGAAAAATTACAAATTTAATTTCTTTTTACATTCTGCTTTTAGTAGCAATTTTTTTTAGGGTTTCATCGAAAATGGGTGTATTATCTTTTTATAAATTTACCAAAAATAAATTTTTAAAAAAATAAACAGTAAAATAATGTATTATAAATGAAATCAAAAACATATCAAGAAGTTTAAACACATTACGTAAGCTAGTATAATGATTTATTATTAATGTTATCCAGGTTTCTTTTTTTACATTAGATTGCATTACTTTTCTTAAGCCATAAGGTAATAACTTTAACCATTTCAACTAATGTTTTAGCCCTTTTATAAAATACTGTAATCTGCTAGAAAGCAGTAACTCATGGTGTTGTAACTCAAGTCTATCTTCAGCTAAAAAGGAATTGCTCTCCACGTCGAAATAGTACACACACAATTCTCTTTTCGAGAAATAAAAAAAGGAAACAAAATAAATAAAAGCGATCCCATTTTTTTAAGACCAAAATAAATCTTGAGAAAGAAACGAGTTCTTGGAAGTAATCGCACTGAGAAACCAAACTTTATTTCGAAATCACTTATCCAGTTACCAGGTAATAAAAACTCAATGAGAAAGGCGCTATTTATTTTCCGCCAAGTACAAGATGGCTGCTATCGTGTTCATACCTTTTGTTGATGCTGTAAAAAAAATTGAAATATCTTTGCTTTCTTTTCACTTTCTCATGTAATGCGGCAAAACATATTTGTCGTTAGAGACTCGAAACTGCTTCTTTTGAAACTGTTTTTGGTTTAGGTTTTATAATATAAAAGGAATGGTGAGAAGTTTTCCATACTTCTTTTCGGTTTTTGTAGTAAGCGCTTGTTACCTTTTCATTCGAAAAGCACTTCAGAGATTACTCCCTCGTCCATTGGAACTAAAATGCATCAAAAGTACTGCGAAACGAGAAATTTTTGAACATCAAGGACTTTTTTTTTACCCTCTGTGTGTAAAATTTCATTTATTATTCATGTCAATTTTATTTTTATTAACGCCAATTCTTTGGATTATGGAGATGTCATTTGGAATTTTGAATATCATTCGAGTGACGAGGACCACGCCTGTGTGATCTGTTATCCAATTCTCGAAACTTCTACATGACAACAACGTGAGGATTAAGTGCTTCGATGGATTTAACGTGAATCATCCCCGCTACACTGTACATCTGCAGTGGCACCAAGACTCAAACTAAGGACTCAAAATTTGGAGCCACGATCAGGACCACTAAAATATATCAGGAATGCTAAGAAAAATAATGAGGGTTGAAGAATAATAAGGGCTATGATGTTTATTTCGAGAGTGTTGTAGGGATATCCGTGCGTTTAAGAAAGGGCTATGATGTTTATTTCGAGAGTGTTGTAGGGATATCGGTGCGTTTAAGAAGTCCAAGAGCCCTTGCACCAAAATAATGTCTAAAAGGGAATGTTTTTTTTTGTTTAATTCTCTAAGGCAGTGTTTCTCAAACGGTGGGGGGCACTCCCTGGGGGGGGGGCGTGCTAGCACTAAGAGGAGGGGCACGAACCTATTGAAAAGTCGAAAACAAAATATTATTTAAAAAAATTATTAATTTACTGAAAGTAAACAAACAAAGTTCATTCTGACATAATAAAAAAATAAAAATAACATTCACACTGATATAATACACTTATAAATGTATTATTAAACTGCACAGTGTATTTTATAATTAATTTAACACAATACCATGTTAAGAACAAGTTTAATAATTACCAGACCTCCCACATGGACTTGTCATATATGTATAAAAAAAGGTAATCCCCTAACTGTTGAAAAAGTTACGCGATTCACTTCCCAATGCCTCCGTTTTCCACGAGGAGCGATTATGTGATGTATTGGGGGCATGAAATGAACAAATAAGAAATCCTCTGATATAAATAAATCCTTTGCTAATACTGCCAAAGTTCTTTTATTGCATTCCAATGCATTCGGAATAATTTTATGGATAGCACTGCACAGAAAAGATCGTACTTCGGAAATGCGTATATTTACGTCAGGGGAATGTAGAGCTACACTCAGAGCTAGGGGAATGTAGAGCGTCTAGGGGAATGTAGAGCCAGTTGATCTAGACGTATATATACGCCGGTGGCACCTAAGATCTTAGTCAAATTGTAGATTTAGCGTCCAAGTATAGTATTATTGAATTTCTGCGTTGCTATTTGTATGGAAGAGGGTTTGATTGAATATCGGGTCACAAATATTGAAAGTTTGAGAAGCACTGCTCTAAGAACTTTGTATTCAGGATTTTACGTTTGAGGCAATTTACGTCCTTAGAGAGACTCCATTCATCGCATACGTCCTTAACTGTAGATAAATGGATAATTCCACATCTGGCACGGCAATGCATCAGCTCATCCATTAAAAATAGTCTCACAGTCTTTTGATCCAAACTGAAACTAAAATCCTTCCACATGTCTCTAGTTTGCCGGACATAGTTCCTCGAGATTTATATTTATTTTCAATAATGCTGCAAAATATGGAGGGACATCATTTAGTATAATCAATGGAGTTAAAAATAGCATCGCAGGATACCTTACGAAATGTTGGAAAATATAATGACTTTAAGTATTGCTTCCAGTAGTTCACGAATGTTGGCAGTAATATATGCATTTGTTAAATAAGCTAACTTATCTATCTAAGTTTATTTATTCTTGAACAAAAAATCCAGAAGATTCATACCCTTTTGGTGTTCATTTCATTAATATTACAGATAAATAACAATATAAGGAATCTTTTTAATGCATTAGATAATAGAATTTGTGAGATGTTTGCGCCTCTCTCTCGGCCTCCTAGATATGTGGGAGGTAGGGAAGAAACACTCGACACGATCCGATTAATCTATTTATTTCCACACGCAAAGAACAGACACAATTTCAACTAATAATAATAAGAGAATGTCTCAATGCTAACCGTGAAAGTGGAACAACGGAGATAAAACACTTACGATTAGGAGACTATCGAACTTGATACTTATCTTAATAAAGAATCAAACCTATCATCCGATTTAATCTAATATCAAATCAGTCCTAGTGAACAATCGTCACTTTAAAGTTTCCTCCTAATAAGAATCAAATCACTATAATTCTAATATTATACCTTCAGTAGCAATTTCACCTGTCTCGAGTTTATCTTCTCCCCTTCTCTCTTTCAATCTAGAAAACCTCAACTATAAATAGTAAGTTAATTTAAATATCACGATTCCCTTCTTCCGAAGGGTTGGTTGTGAATAAAGCGAATTGATAGCCCAAAGATTATCCAAGAGGATTAGTTGGAAAAACGCGTACACACACGCGTCTGTCACATATGTTTGCATTAAAAGTACAGTCATATGTATCTACACACTACGAGTTAATTTTTCTTGTATATTAACAGCTTTATTAGGGATTGGAATTAGGAATAAATCTGTTTACAGTTTGGTACATTCAATAAAATTGTCAAAACATTAAAAATCTGATATTTACAACAACAACAACAACAAAAAACAACATTAACTAATCTCAGAAGTTTAAAGAATTCTACTAAAAAAGAATTTTTTCGTTTGTGATTGCAGAATTCATAAGATTAAACATCTTAATTCAGAGTGTCCAAATTAAAATATAATATATACGAAACATTGATGTAGTTATAAATAAAAAATATGATCTTAAATTGTCACTCAAATAACACTATTACTTTTTTGAAGAAGCGATATGACTTTATTTAACCTTATCATAGGGTCTTTATCTTTTTATTTGGAAATGATAACGCACAGAATGTATGAGATAATGACGTATGCAGCATTATAAGGTATTTTAACATACATTTGCTTCATGTTTTTCAATGGACCGTTAAACAATTACATTACTTAGCAAATGATTAATTAAGACACAACTTTAACTATATGTTTCGGGGATTCAACCGTATGAGATAATCTATTTCCACATTTACAGCCTTTGAGTGTCCTCTATTTTTTTTCGGCACCTGGAAAACATCTTTTGTAAAGGCAGAACTTTCATAACTATAGATCGTAATTGATACCGAATCTGCGGATTTCTTTGGGAATTCAAACAATATTTTTTCTCCACCGGGTAAAGGACAGCTGTTTAAATATTTATTCATTATCTCATTGGAAGCGAAAGACGATCTTAAGCCTCGCATCACACCAGACGAGACGTAAAAATAAAACATTCGTCATCATTTGAAAATTGTTCTCTCTCAAAAGGCTTTCTTATATAACTGTTATTCTCCAGAGAGGTAAGCATTTCGTTTGAAGTAGCTGGGAGTTTAATGTTAGAAAACATTTCCACGTAATGAATGAGAGAAATTAATTGCGAATTTTTATGTATGCTTTAACCGTGCATTTGTGTTTCCTTAAACTATGTATTTAGATTAATTTGCTACTTCCAAAAAATATTATATTTACACTAAACTCTATTATTGAATGGATTGTATGAATCACACACACACACACACAGGGACTCCCAACCTCCCCTATGGCCACGGTAGCCTAGTGATCAAGGTAACGGACTCGTGGCCGGCGTGTTATGGGTTCAAGCCCAGTGCCGCTAAAAACCGCCCTATAGGGGAGCGACGCACGTTAAACCCCGTCGTGAGCTCAAACGTCCTCCCATTGGTGGGGTGTGGTACTTAGGAGAGAGGGGTGCCAGCTCAGGTGTCGTCCTCGTCACTTGCGCATGGTTCAAAATGACTAGGTCCATCTCCAAAAGCCCTCGTGTAGCTAAACAGAGTGACGTTAATATTCACTCACTCGCCCAACCTCCTTTTTATTGAGGTACACTTTTAACAATTTCAAAATTTAGTGTGGCACATTAACAATCCAATAAGTTTAAAAGAATTTAATTTATCTATAATACACTCTGCAAAATAGAGTTTATTATAGTTTTTTCAATGTTAAATTGATTAATAAGTACGACAAAGACAACAAAATGCTTATTGCGCAATTAATAACAAATTAATTATGTGAATACATTTAATGTGAAATTTGAGCTTGATTATGTTTCATAGTTTTCTTTTTTTATATTTAGTCGTAAAAATTATGATGCCACTCTCATTGAATCACCTACATTTCAAAGCCTTCATATGTTTTTCACTTCGTAATATTTGTTAATGCTAAAAATTCGAATTCCCGCAAGTTAGATGCAGAAAATTGTAACAATATTTTTAAAGCTTTTATGAGATAATCACCTCTAATATTAATCAAAAATGAATTAAATTAAATTAAATTAGTTTTTACTCTTCATTTATATACAGTTAATTTATATACAGTTGTATCCGTAAACGAATGGATTGCGAACCCACTCAAAACTTTTCATATCCAATTATCCGCGAAAGGATAAGTTAAATATTCCACATATATCTTCAGTTTCCTTTTATAAAATGACTGAATGATTCGGGTCCGGATTTTTTTTCACGGAGTATAATTAATAATTTTGAAAAAAATATAGGGCAACACACTTCAAGAATGTGGCGAGACACAAAAGAGCTGCGGTACGGTAGTTGAGAATCATTGGTATAAATATTTCATGAATTTTCAAGAGTTAATTTTTTTAAATCCACATTCTTTTTTGTTTATATACTAATGTTCTCTTTTTATATCTACCCAATCATAATTCTCTTTTGACTTTACTACGAGAATAACACTCTGTAAATAATATCGCATAATTATTATATTAGCTAATCACTTACAAATAGAAGTCTCAATCGGTTTTATGAAAAAAAAAAAATGTCTATCGAGTCTGTATTGCGCAAAAATACCTTCCTTATTATCCAATTATTTTTAATTAATGTTCCGAAAATCTAAAGTGAAAGCAGTTTCCTCACTTGAATATAATGCTAACGTGTTTAAAAAAATGTCTGCTAGACAAACCTATTATCTTTTCAAAAACTGAGTTTATGTTACCTTTGATATTAATCGTTATTAGTTAATATCTGTTCATTTTTGTGACCTATATTTCATCGCCTAAAATAACAGTATAAAGTGATTAAGTAACACCCTTTTGTGGACAATACTTTACAGAGAGTCCCCTGTTTAGAAAATTTTTACCTGAATCCTCTTTTAAATCAAGTGATAAATGATAATATTAGTATACGATGAGAAAAAAAATGTCATGTGTATTAACATGGTTTCTTAAAAATAAATAGTTGTAAGTATTAAATTATGTGGTTTATTGCAATTTGTGAAAGTACACTATATAAAATAATGTCGATGCACCAAGAAGGAGTAGCTGATTGTAAAGAAATTTCTCATACAAATACATTTGGACCGAACATGCAAATTATTAACATTTAGTGCCCAATGAATAAATAGTGAAAGCTCCAGTGCATCTGAACTGCACATTCAGCTGGTGTATGCAAGAGGGATTTTCAAGCTGATGGTCAAAATTTATTTTGCATTTTGACTGCGATATCTTACACCAGTACTAAAAAATCCCTGGCTAAAGGATTCTCCCACCTTACCAGCAGATGTGAAGTTTGAAAGGGGTTCGTTCGATAGGATTCAAAAAAACTGATTTGACGAATCACTGAATTGTTCAACATCTGGATCGAAGTGATGTGGTGACTAGATGATGCTGGCATGTGTGGGTCAACAATGGAATGGTAGATATCAAAGTCAAAAGGGAAGCATTCGACCAATACAGCGAGAAGACAGTGATTGTCAAAAGAGTTATCAGATCACCGGATTCGTCGTTATCAGCTAGCAAGCTTTTGACACACACACACATGTGTCCCACATGATCCTTCACAAAAGACTGAGTGAGCGGAATTAACACTCCCGCCGGCCGTTACTCCATTTACCTCTCACACCTGTACACCGTCATGTACGACTGTAATTTTGCCGGGCTCGATCAACCGGAACTTCACTGACTGGGGACGTATAGTCTTTAGTGACTAGTCCTGCTTTCAACTATGTCCTCACGAACACCGCAAACTCCAGACGTATCTGGAGCCGTCCAGGGCAACATATAGATCTTGCCCAGGCTATTGCACGCCACTCAGGCATACAACCGGACGTTATCTTAGATAGCCGGACCCCTTTGGTAGTCGTGTTTGACACATTGATAGCAAAGCGGTGCGTTGACGAGATCCTACGGCCGGTTGTGTTATCGTTACTTTTGCAACTAATGCAAGGGTACTCAACCTTTTTTTCTTCTGGACCGCATACATATATCACTTATTTCAGGGTGGGCCGCATACATAAGTTAGCAATTTCATGTCGGCCGCATCATGAGGATAAAGGGGAGGGGGTTAAGTGTGAAAAAACTGATCAAAATATTTTTAACGCAAGTTTTTCTTTTTTTTTTTTAATTATTATATTTTAAATTTTTGATTTTTGATACTAACACTGAATTAGCAGCATTTAACAATCACTCCTTACAGTATCTGCCTCAGTAAACGGTTTTATATGATTACCAATAATATAATAAACTTCATAAGATGTCTTTGTTACTTCTGTGACATTACCACAGACAAAACACTTTGTTGCTGTTGCAGAGATTATTCAAGAAAACCTATTTATTACCTCTTGAAAGAGATTTTCGAGGAAAAGTGTCATTGATTGATTCCTATTTATTGGTATTTTTTTAAACACAACACATTAATGATAAATCAAACAATTACTGATCCATGTTTGTTTTTCACTACAAAATAGTCATCCTCCCAAACGTCCTGAAACAATACAATTTCTTCGGATATTTTTCGCTTGCAAGGTATAAAAGAGTTAGTAAAAATTAGTTTCACCCATAAAACTGTCAATACTCCATTGATGTCTGTTATTACTAACCGTAACCTTTACAAATAGAAAACGAATATCAGTTCACACTCACACAAAATTGACAAAAAATCTAAAATTGATATATTTTATTTCTTTAAACCAACTCTTTTAATATATTTTTATTATAGTAAGTGAATTTTTCAAAGCAATGGGCACTGACTAGGCCACTTAAAAAGGCCCAGTCAGTATCGCTGAACTTATGTCTTTTACAAAACAACCCAGCGTTCTCGCCAACAAAGGGCTGCTCTATTGTTAAGTCACACTGTAGGTCCCGCACATTTGGCGCGTTGCACACAAAGTGCGAATTCTTCCCTAAAGAGAAAAGATCCTCTTATTTTTTATAACGTTGTAAAAGTCGGCTTTGAGTTCGAGGTCATGACAACTCGGTCATTGCGGACACATATGATGTAGGATACTTATCATTAAAATAGGAATGATATAAATATACCTGCAAAATAAGGATGCGTTTATATATCAAACTATCTTTATTTTGCAGATGCCGTTACAACATCCACATAAATCAGTATCTCATAACTTTGATTAGATTGGTCGTGCTGGTAGGTTATGAAATGCAATTTCTTTAAAAACTGAATATTTTTAGTTCACGAAGAAATGTTCGATAGACAGGAAATGTTTGACCAAACATTTTTAAGGTTTTACTCTTATCCGCGCCAAGCTAAAAAAATTCTCGACTCTTCGTGGATATTTCTTTTCTATTATTACACACTGTCCCCACTAAGGGGGTAATGAAATTTTCTCCATCTGGGAAGTTCAGGGAGAACGATCACAAATTGCCTCAGTAGGGTCAGCTAAAATTTATAGCCGAGGTTGAAATCCCTAGTCCAGTAAAAAAATAGCTTCTTGATGGATTACTTAAGTCGCGTGCTATTCCCGGGAATAGAAAAAGTACTGAATTCTGACGATTTCCCGCGATATCCTTTATATTAGTGCAGTGAAAATCTAAATAATGATAAGCATATCGAAATGTATCCCGAGTTTGTGTGTCCATACACTTGCAAAGTCAAATTGCCACGTAATACAATTTTTATTTTTGTAAGATATATAATCGTTGCAAATTTAACTAGCAATGATCGACTTTTCAATTCAGTCCAAAACAAATTATTTATGCTCCACATTTCCAACGTGCAAATAATAATATTTTAGAAAATAATTTCATCCAAATATTTTTGCATACGAGGCGCATCCAGAAAGTAAGTTTCCCTATTTTTTTTAGAAAAAAGAACTGACACTTTCAGGAACATATTTATTGGCAACAAGTGCAGCAATGTTTCAACTATTTTTCAACATAGTCACGCACCAGAATTGAGACATTTGTCGAATCGTGGGATCAACTTTTGTATCGCTCTATGGTAGAACTCTGCCGCCTGTGAATGGAGCCACCGTGTTACTGACGCCTTCAATTGTTTGAATTTTTTTTAATAGCAGGTGCTTAGTGACAAGCTCATACAATCTGCGGAATATACATACATACGCGATATCTGCGGAAATTGGCTGCTTAGCTCCGTAATCGTGAAGCGACGGTTCTCCATCACACGCTGCTATACCAGTGTTTCGAGCTATAAATACAAAATAATGTAAAATAAATTTATTTTTGCAATTTTCCTTAAAAGTTTAGTTCCTTTTGTCAGAGAGGAAACTTTAAAGCTGGAATTTCCTTTTGTAGTGCTTTCACTTATTTTTTTTAACGTAATTTTTACTACAAATCTATTTCTCTTATATCTTGAAAATTTGGTTACTTTAATACACAATATTTGAACCAGAAATTTAATGTTTTGCTACATTATTAAAGTACTATTAAGCACTTCGGAGGATTTCATTTTCAGAAACATTATTTTCTATAAAAAAAGACTGCTTGCTTGACGTTTTATTTCTTTACTTTTTCGATACTTAAGACCAGTTTTAAGATAAATGTAGCACATATATAAGGCCGAGTGGTAGAGTGGTAGCGTATCGTGCTTCCACTCTATAGATCCGTGTTCTATTCCCGGGCTGGGCAAGGTCGGTTCAACCTTTCATCGGTACTGCAGTGGGTCGATAAATGAGTACCAATCCTGCTTGGATTGAAAACACTGGGGGTCTCGCTTCAATTTGACCACCTGATCTGGACATATGCTCATGCACCTCAGCGCAAAATGGTCACGTATACTGGGATGAGCACAGTAGGCCTTGGCCCTCATAGGCTGTTGCGCCACTGAGTTTTGAATAGTGTATATTTATTTATTTAATATGAATTTCATAAAATTAAAAAAAGCACATATATGTTGCTAAATGCGTTTATTTCTTTCGAAATATATACGAATGAGATATATAAACAGAGGCAGTTATTGAAAAGTACTAATAGTATATTCTCTTAATTTTCTTATAGAGCCTTTAAATTCACTCGGAATAAATGCAAGAAAAGAAAATGATGTTATTAATTTAAATTTTTGTTGAAATACATCGCAATACATTATTTAACAAATTTAAAGGAAAACGTTCAGATATTTACATTAGCCATACATATTTCTTCTTGATTTCAATTTTGAAACTTTATTGGAGCACAATTCAACATTTCCCCATACTAAAAAAAAAAAAAAAAAAGAAAAGAAGTCTCAGTGAAGTGTTATTTGCAAAAGCCAATGACGAATGGATCGGTAGGCAATGCAAATCATTTGTTCGCTGTTTGAAAGAGTTTCATTTTGAAGTAACACAAAATTCAATATTGACAACAATCTAATTGAAGATGCAGCTTTAAAATATTCTAAAATACTATTTTAGAACATTTTAAAGCTGAAGAGATTTTTTTATTGCTCCAAGGGAAGAATTCTAATTAAAGCACTTTTCAGCAAAAAACCAGTATTTATTCTGCCAGCAAGGGATGCTAGACTTGCTCATTAATTGAAACTATAAAATAAGTTTTGAAAAAAAGTAGATTTCCCAAATGGAAAAATTGTAGTACTTTTCAACTTAAAAAGTGTAAGGATTGACTGATTCGGATCTGACTTTACGCCTTTTTTTCCTTTTAGCACTAGAACGCCCGGAAGATCCATAGTGTTGCTCAATACCTCGCATCTCATATACATTTTATTTTCCTTTGGTGACCTTTATTAGTGTATAAATATCTATTTATTCTTAAAATTAAAAATTTCGCTGATTATTCTATAACTTAACCCTTTTGTGGGCTTTGGGAAGCTTTACTTTGCATCTACATGATCTTACAATATACAACTGTGGGAATCACAACACACCCACTATATTATATTGGCCTTGATATTATAACGATGGGAAGACTAACTTTCGCTTTCAGTTTTAGGCTGTCATATATCGTTCGATCAATTAAATAGAATATAATTGTTTTGAAAGTTCGAAAACGTTGTGTGAAATTTGTTCTTCTATGTCACCTGCTTCGATGTGGCATTTGTATTCCGCAATGATTATACTGCAAATGTGAGTAAAATACTGTTTTTATTGTATATTTCTGTACAGTTTCCACAGTAACTATCAAATATTGTATAATAAATAAAGGCAGAAAAAAATGTGAAAGAGCTATTGTATCATATAAAATCTGGGTACAATTTGGATGATGTTTGAAAATATAGAATATTTAATTCATAAATAACATAGTTAGATAATAAATAAAAAAAATATATTGTTTTTATTTTAACTATATTCACTTCGTATACATTTTTGCACATTTTGTGCGAGTAACTGACTAATTTAAATAATAAGTAATAGCCCTAACAGTAAAATGTAAACATGCCATTACATCATAAATAAAAGCCTTGCGCAATTTGTATCTTTGAAAAATCAGAATATTTAGCTCGTTAGGCAATTACCTATTGCAGCACATTTCCTTTTTAGCAAAGCCACGGGATGGGGGCGGGGGAGAAATTTTCAAGAACGAAATAATTTGAAGGATCGTAGTGCATAAAAAAAAATATTCTAAGCGCTTAGCTAGTGTGGGAAATCATATACCAAAGATGGTTTCCAACTATAGACGAGATGTATATGAAATGTAGCAGAAAGAGACAAGAAAAAAGGTGCCGCTCCGGATGTGTACGGAATGCGATGTTCCCTTGGGCATTGCGACATGTTTCTCAGCTTTTTATGGCAAATAATCACCATTAAATTTAATTCTCTTTACGATGGTGAACGGTTTCTTGAGAAGTGTATTTCCCATCCCTAAAATTTCAATGTAAACATAAAATTCTGCGAAACAAAATATACTTCCTTAAATGCTATTGTTTAATTGTTAATAAACCATATGAAACTGCGAGAAATTCAAAAGAGGTTAAAAGACCCGCGAAAGAATTAAAGAACAGTCAATGCCTCCAAAACGATCAAAGAAGCCGAATCGACTCCTAACTCAGATTCTCCGGTTATTTTCCCGCCTCCTGGCCTTTGAATGTGTAAAATAACGTCTGTTATAACTTTTACCCCACTCTTCCCTCCATCCCCTTTGTTGAGAAAATGGATAGTTTTGTTCAAGTACTTGCTGCTATCGAAATCATTTCAGTTAATACTTGCATGTCTTTTCATATCAAATCGTGTCCGTTAATTGCAGAAAAAAACTACAAAATGGTTAAAAAGAAAAAAAAAAGGTCTTACACACCAGTTTAAACAATTACACATTTACGAGAACTTTCTGACAACGAATCTGAAGGTGGTAGATTATCCGAAAATGAAGTGGAAATGAAGAAATTAACTTTAAAATCATTTCCTTAACCGATTCGAATACATATATAGAAGAATCGTTAAAATCTGTATCTAATTAAGACGAAATTCATCTTTGCTCCAGATGTTACACGGTGGAAAATAAGTGAAAAATAAAGTCGAGGAAAGTACCCAAAACAAAATACCGTAAGTCATCAGGTCACAGCATCAACAAATGTTCTAAATAAAAGTAAAAATTGGAAGTGTTTTTGCTGCCAGTGAAAAAAGTTTGTTGGTAAAAAAATTCATCGAAAAAGATGGAAGCCGTGTTAACAACTAATTCTAACATTATCATAGAACTCCATGCTTGATTTAAAATATTATGTTTTAGAGGCGTAAGTAGAGAGAAAAGTTTCGATGTCCATTCTTTATGGTCAAGTTCATGGGGTTTGAACCTTTGTATAGAAATTACGAGAGAAATCGGAATGTGAAGATTTATTAGATTTAATTTGAAATCTACCAGATCCATACAAATGGAAACGCATAAATTTGGAGTGATATCTGATGTATAGAATCGATTCATTGAAAATTGTACTTCCTGCTTCAAACTTGGGAAGAACCTCTTAACCCTAGAACGCTACCCTTTGAAAAATTTACGGGAATGGTAACCACTCGTCTCCCAGATGACAGGAGTTTTAGCAAACCTAAAACTCATTTTAAAAGTTAACAAAAGAATTATTCTAAATGTGAATGATTTCACGACATCCAATCTTCACATAAGCAAGAAAGTAAAATTTATTTATTTTTGTAGCAATTTTAACGTGATGCTCTCCGCACATTGCTCTAAAACATGATAAATAAAATTTTCGTGTCATTCTAAGCAACTTACATGGGCAAAAGTCACAGATTTCCCTGTTTTCAGTTTCCAGTTGTTGAGGTAGCACAATGTTCAGTTTCAATTTCCAAAGTTCACAGATAATTATCCTTGTTGATCGGCACAAAGTTGATATATTTATACTTTTCTTCAACCATGGCACAAGGAGATCTTCTCTTAGCTTTACCGAAAACTTTCTTCCAAATAATGCTTTTTCAGATTTGCGAGCCATATTATGTACATATATAATATATGCATTCACTAAACAGATGTTTATCATACTATCTGTAAATTCGTGATTGTGAACTTCAGTAATTTCAGAATTTATTTTTTGATTAATCCTGAGAAATAGAATTATCATAATCAATTAACAATTTTAATAACTCTCAGATAGCCTCAGGTTTAACCCTTAAGTTTTTTTTCTTGAACACGTTTTGACATCATCTCGAAAACGCAGGAAAGAAACTAAGACAGGTTCTCAATTCTAAACGTTACCGCTGCCCATTCATCTCTCACACTAACATTGTTCTAAAAATACTATGTGCGAAAATATTTTGAGAAAAATAAATATGATTATCTGTAGTAACCAAGGTCATATGAAGGTACTGAATTGCACTTTACATTTCCTGTTTTGGGGTGGGGGTACAAGGTTATTATTTATAGCTGTAGTCTGCTAGACTCATGAGTAGCATTCTAGGGTTAATAGAGGAACAATTATTTCCAAATATGGTCAAACATTTTTGTCTAGCTATTGGTCTTAGAACAAAGCTCTTCCTGAATGCTTTTCCTTATTTAGGTAGAAGTAAGGAACGAACATCGAACCAGCATGTATCCGATTATGCAGTCATACGATTGATGCAACCATTTCTAAACAAGAGAATAAATACCACAGTTGTGATAATTTTTTGGAGTACCTACAGTTTTCAAAATTAGTGCAAGACAAAGGAACTAGTTTGGTAGGAACTGTGAGTAGAGGCAGGAGAGAAGTTCCGATATCTGAAAATTTTGAGGGATAATTTGTTTGATAAAAAAATTCTAAAACACATAAAGAAAAAGGTGGTATTCTTACAGTGTGCCAAGTAAACAGTAAGAAAAAAAACTGTTACTATTCTGAGTACTCTTCATCCATCTATTGATATTGAATATAAAGATAAAAAAAACTCAGAAAATATTAGACTTTTTAATGAAACTGAATGTGTTGTGGACATTATTGATCAGACGGCTAAAAAATATTCTATGTAGGCACCCGGAAGAAGATGACGTGTGCATACTGTATGCAATGTGTTAGATTTAGAAGCAATAAATGTCTGGATAATTTACAAAAAAGTTACTGGAGAACCCAGAATAAGCAGGCAAGTCATTCAACTATTAGCAGTTGAATTGTGCCAAAATTATATATCTGAGAAAAATTAAACGAAAGGTTTCACGAAGCAGCCCTGAAAAGTAGAAACCACAAAGAGAAGAGAGAAAATGTGAAATAAAACATTGTAGAGGCCACACATTATCCTCGAAAATTGCATAACCAATAAATGGATTGTGGAAAATACGTAGCTAAAACTGACAGCAGAAAATTAATTTTAAAATATTCTGTGTGTATTTGATTCTGTTCAATATTTGCCCCAATTCTTAAAATTGTATGATAAAATATCTTCTCGTATTTGTAATATATATATATATATATATATATATATTATATATATATATAATATATATATATATATATATATATATATCTTAAATATGAATGTAAATTTTTTCCTATACACATATTTGCTCGTTTCTGAAGGCTCTGTATATTGTTATTCAATTTTAAAACCAGGCAGCAGTCCAAATGACTCTGATGAGAGTTCTAGAGTCAAATATTTAAATTTAGTGACTTGATTTCCTTTTTTGTGTAGTTAATTATTTATATTCTTTACAAGTTTGACACTTTAACGTACATTTTGTGTAGCATAAACTCTTTTTTGATCAAGTTCACCAAATTTAAAATTCAAAAAGTAAAAGAAATATCATGCCAAGAGGAAATTATTAATTATAATGCAGGCACTCATTTAGGACTCATTGAAGATTAAAGAAACTTAAATTCTCTCTTGATTCACTCAACTAAAATGAAATTTCCTGAAGTGAAAATGAACTCTTTCTTTCCAAGAGAAGCAGAGATACACCTACAAAGCAAGAGTTTCTCTCTGGTTAAATAAATTACGAGGTCCGCCACCAAAAAAGTCCTCGTGCAGCTGAATAGTGCAACGTTAATTTTCACTCACTAATCAAATGTTCTGGAAAGGAATTAAACTTCATTTCATTAAAATTGATTTAAAATGATATTTTTGAAAGATGGATTTTATTTATGAGCACAGAAATTCTTTAGTCACCCTCAGAAAATACAGTAGCTATGACATCATGAGAGGGAGAACAGTATGAAATAAATCTAAGATAAGCCTTCGATAAGCCATTACAGACAAATAAGAAAATCCCAAGCAATACTATTAGTAATAAAAATTTGGATCTTATTCTAATTGACCTTTAAAAATAAAACCAGCATTTGGGTTTTTGTCTTTGAGATACAATCAATTGTGTCAAAAAAACAATCATACATAATTTACATTGTTAGAAAAAAATATCTGAGTTATGGGACAAAATACCGGAGAGTCATAATTGCATATGCATCAAATAATTATACTTTGTATAATTATCACGCAATTAACACTCCAAAAAAATGATGTCAAGTATAAACGAAAATGCAGTTAGTATAAATTTAAATTATGATTGATACCGTTCGTTGAAAAATAATTATTTCTTTGGTTTAAAATAAGATGTGATCTTTATAATTGAATTAAAAAAGACGCTTAGTAAAATTATTTTCTTTTTTTCTTGAAGTATCTTGTTTTAATTGAATAAAAAGTATCTGAAGAAAGCGGTTTTCTACAAAGAAGTGTCACGATTTTACAAATAAATGGCTGTAAAAAGCATATTTTTATCTTACTGTTATACATTTTTCAAATTAATTTCTTTTATTTGCAACAATCATTGATACATTTGTTTAATACACACAAGCATATATATATTATATAATATATATATATATATATGTGTGTGTGTGTGTGTGTAAATGTAGGCTTTGATGTGTAAAACCTGTTCAAGTGGATCAAACATTAATATAAAAGACAATTCTGAGCATATGTATACATAAGTGTTTGATAATAATGTACGGAACATAAAATTGAATAGATCTGTGGTCAAAATTAAAGTAATTAGCATAGTATGTATAAATGTCAAAACACTTTCTATTTTTTTACTGAGGATTTATTTTATACCTGAAAAACTGCTTTTGTTAGCCTTTACTCAAAAATCGAAATTAAGAATGCCCATAAACAAATATTTTTAAATATGCGTATATTACCTAAAGAGAAGAGTAAACAATGCATTTCTCACATACCTAAGCATGAATACAAGCATCCAATTAAATTATAAAATACTACGCAATGTAAAAGATAAGTTTCTAGCCATTGGGACGCATAATATCATAAAACTAAACAAGAATTAAGTTCCATAACTCGCACCTAAGAGTATGATTTTTACTTCTTTTATATTAATTCTCCATTGTTTAAATGTTTTTAGTCTGTAGACAGTAACAATTGAAGTATTTCTGAAGACAACAATGTAGCCAATGTGAACAATCTTGTGACTTAAATCTCCGAATTTCAAATTTCCATTGAATTTGTTGATATAAAAATAAAACATAGATCTATCTGCAAGTCAGAGATCCAATTTAAAATGAAATTTGGATGTGCGCCTGCACCTCCTGTTTCGAGAATAAAAGTTTTCTGAAATCGAAAAGGTCAGAACATCATATATTCTGTAAAATAAGGACGGTTGTCCCTTTTTTAAGATAGAGTTCCTTATGTAAATTTAGTGTTATAACACATAAGAGTATTTTTTTTTCTTTTCAACCGCTATTCCCGCTGGTGATAAATGCCTTCCACATTATTTCATCTCATGCCAGGTTTCGGAGGTGAAAAAACACAATTTCGGTCTCTTCTTAAATGCCACATAGGAGTGTGAAACATCAAAGTTAAGTATAATGTGACTTGAGAAGTTTCAATTTTAAATATTTTTTCCATTCAACTTACTTTCCTTTCAATTGTTTTCGATAAACGATAGGATGTTTTTTTATATTTACAATGGGAACACCTAAATGAGGGATAGTATTCAGAAATCTTTGAGCCCAGATGTTTATTAATTCCATATAACAAAGGATTGAAACAACGCGTTATTTGCTGAAAAAAAACAAATATATTCACCACAGTTATTTAAAATAACACACACAATGCAAACTTCATTAATTTTTAAACTGTCTCATTTTCATATAAATTGTATTCAAATTTTATTTTTTCTTGCTTGCGGTGTTCTAAATCTCGAAACCAATTTTCTCTTAACGTTTACTACCAGAATTAATGAACTTAAGAATAAACAATCACTGTCTGATTTCCCCGTTAATATATGTTGTCCTTTCGAATATCTCTCGGAGTGTGGTTAATACTCCACCCTGATAATTTACAACAGTGTTTATCTTTACGTTTTATATAAAATTTGCATTTCACTTTCTAACTTCCTTTATGGAACCTTAGGCAAATTAAAGCAATATTTTTCATCCATTAAAATTATGTAAGATGCAGGTAGTCTAAAATTATTTCTGTTTTATGGAAGTGTGTTACCTTGCATAATAAACCAGATAAACAAAATTACGCAAAAAGGGATGTGGAAGGAGGACTAAAGAAAGTATATTAAAACACAATGAAAAAAATATAAATGAAAGGTTTAAATCTCAAAAGAAATATAAAATCTGCACTTTTTTGCAGAAGTGTGTGTTTGAAAAAAAAAATGTATTTTCCAGATATTTATAATGCATTTCAACTTTATTAGGAATTCTCAGTGAAAAATGAAACATTTTACCTAATCTTTATATATAAAAATCATCTGTGCTTGTGTATGTGACTAATCTCATCCTAAACGGCTTGATCAATTTTGATGAAATTTTTTGTGTCTGTTGCAGTGGATTCGAGAATGGCTAGATTTACAATTCTGTCCGATATCACAATTAGTTAAAAATATATTAATTAAAATCATTAAAAACATTCAACTCAATATTCACTTGCATTGTTGTAGCAACGTTATAAAAATTATGTAAGTTGGCGTCGAAAATCGATTTTCAGCCAAACTGGCCGAACCGGGTCTTCATTGTTACAAAAATGTAGACGAATCATGCATTTTTTATCGTTTTTAATTAATATCTTTTCAAATAACCTTTATATATATAATTCTTCTGTGGTGTGTGACTAAACTCCTACTAAACGGCTGGTCCGATTTGGATGATATTTGATGTGTGGGTTCAAGTAGATTCGAGAATGATTTAGATTCACAATTCGGACCGATATCGCAATTAGTTAAAAATGCGCCAAAATTATGTAAGGGCGCGTGATTGTCAATAAAAAAATGGGCAATATTCTTGAGGCCACTGTTTTGAGCGGCAAACTTCAAGGTGAAGTTGTACTTCTACCACAGATCCCAATGATTATTTCAGACTCACTTACATATTCAAATGTTTGCAATTTCGAATTCGCTTGGCATTTACTGTAACCACTAATAAGTCATAAGGTCAATTAATGACAATGTGGGGATTAGATTTAGAAAACTCTTGCTTTTCGTACGGCCAATTATATGTTGCACGTCCTAGGTTTAGCAAACCATCGCAATTGTTTGTTTATGCTTCTCAAGGATTAACTAAAAACAGCGTACATTCAATGGCACTACGATAAATTTATTTTTTGTGCATTAAAAGAATATATCTTTAATGAAAATAGAGCTCGAGTTTTATCTTTTTTACCCTTTAATCAAAGCAAGTTTAAGTTTATATTCATAATAGCTTCTATATTCAACTTAGTTCACAGTAAATACATACTCACACGCAATCGATAGGTCGAAATGTGGTAACTGTACATGTGATGATGTTAGGTATTGTAATAACTTTCTTTGTAAGAAATTTCATCAAAATGGTCCAGATTGTTACAACTTATTCAAAAAAAGTTTGTAATTTTTGGATTTAAGACATGTGTACAGGACAACGTCTGTCGGGACCGCTAGTTATTATGCAGTATACATAAAAACATTTTAATAGAGTTTCCAACAGTATAAGAGTTGAAATATGCGTGTAACATGTATATTATATTATGTATTATACATTCAGAACATTATAGTGATTATTAGTGAGTCATCGGCTTATAATTTTTTTTTATTAAATTCATACAAAGTTTCTTTCAAGATTATTAAGAGTTTAAAATATATTATATAATTTAACTATGCTTGAAAACACAGCGCTTAAGACGATAGTTCATAGTAGTTGGTCCCTTATTTAAATATCACATTTGAATAATGGTTGCTTCTGAGAAGATGGTGTTTTTTTGTGTGTGTAAGAAAAGAAAGTTGGCTACCAGCCCATATTGAAATACGATAGCGACGGGATATTGACCTATTGAAAATGCGCTATTCATTGTTCCCCGATATTGGTGCTGGCATGTGTTGGAATTCAGACTGTCATGTGAATAGTGAATTGATGGATTCAGGAGGATTGTACTGAACACTATCCAGGATCTCAATGGACTTCTGTTCCTGAAGCCTGAGAGGATAGATATCTTTTCGGGTCAGACTTACAGGATGTTTCAGCTATATCACAAATTTTGGGACAGAAAGTTGGTTTTTTGCAGCTCAACAATTATCCTCAAGGGCAATGCGACGACATCATCAGAAGAAAAAAAACTGTCTATTTGGAGACAAATCAGGATGCATTAGAGGCATTACGTCTGTGACGGTTATATACGCGTTTTTTCAATTAATCCTCTTGGGAAATCTTTGGGTTATCAATTCGCGTTATTCACAACCAACCCTTCGGAAGAAGAGAGAATCGTGATATTTAAATTAACTTACTATTTATAGTTGAGGCTTTCTAGTTTGAGGGAGAGTAGAGGAGAAGATAGACTCGAATCAGGTGATATTGCTACTGAAGATATAATATTAGAATTATAGTGATTTGATTCTTATTAGGAGGAATCTTTAAAGAGTGAAGATTGTTCACTAGGATTGATTTGATTTATGATTAAATTGGATGATAGGTTTGATCCTTACAAAGGTAAGGATCAAGATTAATAGTCGCATAATCAGTCACGTTTTATCATAGTTGCTCCAATTGCACGGTTAACATTGAGACATTCTCTTTCTATTATTAGATTAAATTGTCTTTGTTCTTTGTATAGTAAATAAATAGATTACTTGCATTATGTCGATGGATTTTTCCCTTCCCCACACATTTAGGTGCCCGAGAGAGAGGTCGAGCCTCTCCCTCGTTGTCTTTTTTTACTCAACTTTGTTCTTTACGAATCATTATGATCTTGATGGAAGTACCCGGGTCTGCAGGGACAGAGGAGAACGCACGTTGCCTCCTTTTAACCGAATCACCATACAGGCCTTATAACTGATGTGATAATATGTGCTGCGATTCGGTCCATGACACGAGCTCACTTGCGTAGTCAGTAATAAGAGCATCCAGCGTCATTTTTCTCAGATCTTAAGGCTGTGCACTATCACCATCACCGAGGCTTTGGAGACTTCATCTTTCAACAAGACAACGTGAAACAGCAGATCTTTTTCCAATTTCAAACATCTAGTTAAAATAATTTACTTAAAATATCTATCACTAAAGTAACGTTTACAAAATATAATGCTTATCTTGATAATTTGTACGATTTCCAATTAAGGTTATATTGTAGTTTTATTGTCAAAGAGCATCATTATTGCATTCAATATATTGTTACGTAGATCCGGGTTTGAGTATTTTATGCAAATCAGTCACAAAGTATGAGACAGTTCTTTAAGAGCGATAATAATTTATTATTGGAAATCCAATTCATTAAATTACAGGATTCCTCACAGAATAAATCTCTGAAGTTTTTTACACCTTCTACAGCACTCAAACACAATTATCAGTGTTTAAAAATACATGTATGTAAAAGATTATTCACAAGCACAGCCGAGCTAATCGCCTGTCAAAACAATGCGCTCTATTCGCTGTTTGAAATCAGATATAGTTGATGGATTATCGTAGAACCTGCTTCCCGCAGGGATGCTCAATCTCCTATCTGTAAAGAACTAGGTAATTACATGAGTTCAGCTTATCTCCTAGCCCTCTTCTGCATTTAATGTACTGAAAATGAATAATTAAAAGCATTTAAAAAAATAGAAAATTACATTAGGTGTATAAAATATTAAATTTAGGTGAGAGTGTGGTGAAAAACCATTTTATTAATATGTAATGTTTGCTTTGTATTCAATGAGAAATTCTATGTCTACCGCGAAAAACTGGTTCGGCGAGCCGATCAGTAACGCTGCAGACTTGTTCCTGAGCAGGGGAGAGAAAATCATTCGGAGCAGTATCCCGCACCGTCGCCTCTTCTGAGGATCGCCCAGAACGGGTGGCTATTTAAGATCATTTGTGTAATTCTGAGCGGGCCAATCAGGGGACAGCCTAAGAGAACCCCATTGGAGGGAGGGTGATCACGGATGAAGGAAATCTGGACGCCGGAGTGTTACCAGAGATCTCTTCGCTATTGGTCGGCCCGCTCTCTTCCCATAGGTCGAGAGCGAGTCCGGTTAATTTGCAAAATTGAGTGAGGGAGGTGCAATGAGAATTAGAAAATATTGAAAAATTTAAATTAAAATATTACGAGGTCTATTGAATAAAGAATTAATGTTATATTTTTCAATCCGAGCAATAGCTCGGTTACTGTGAGAATCTATGATATTAAAGAATTTAGTTTAGTTTTTTGAAAAATTGTTTCAATATCTTAAATTTTAGGGTGTTTCTGAGATCTTCGTTTCTCATGAACCAAGTCGCGTCAGTAATAATTTTAATAATTTTACTTTGAGCTGTTTCTAGCATCTTGATATTGGAATAGGCTGCGTGACCCAATATTGGTGACGCGTGTAATATAAATGCCTTACACATCCAAATACAGATTATTTACACTATTTACACAAAATTCGTAACAATATTGTTAATATGCGGGAGGAGTTGAAAATAATGATTGAAAATTGGATGGCAAATATTGAAACTGTGAGAATCACTGGTCTAACGTCTTCATTAAAACACATAAATGTGCCAATCACTCCAATAGGCTGATTCATCATGCATATAACTTCACGTGAAAAAAAAGTAATAATAACAAAAAGGTTAAGCTAACATCCACTAGTCAGACTCACATTAGATTCTGTAAAATAAATTAGTAACTTCTCGAAAGAAGGCGGTATTTAAAGTTGGAAGTCGAACGGTGCTTGTTTGATATCCGGGGTAATAGCACCAAGTTTTTATATGTTCACCAAGATGAGCGATAACAATACGATATGGTTACCTTGATATTTTTATCGTATGTCGATGTGGTTGCCATGGGAATAACGAAAATTAGAAATAACTTTTATTGGTTTTTTCCTGCGGTAACCCTAGTAATTTCAGACGATTTCTTTAAAAATTTAACCATTTTAAGTGTAATTTTTACCGTCTTCTGTTCTATTTTGTGTTATTTTCGAATATGGATATTTCTAATATGAGTGAGTACTAGAATATTTTTTTCTTTAAAGAATAAATGTTGTACTTTTAATTATCGCTATAAATCGTTTATTTTCGGTTTATTTTACGTTTTAAAAATGCTTCTCTTTTTTAAGTTTTTTGTTCGATGAAATTCGTTGAAGGAACTTGCAGTGCAACTTTTATGCTGCAAGCTTACTGTACTTTGTAATTGATATTCATTATTAATTTTAACTTATATTATGTAATTTTTTTTTTAATAATGTAAACAGCATAATTAATTTAAAACTAAATGTGGTTCTTTAAGTTAAAAGTCAAAGAGGAAGAAAATACTTATAGTAAGCTGCCACGTATCCGTAATTTTATGCAGCCCACGTGCCAATCGCCACGTGAGTAGTGGTAGAAAAAACCGAAAACGATTACAGTTAACCCTCCAGTGAGAGTTGAGTAGTTGCTCCCCTCACGCAATGGAGGGGAACTCACATGGCATGGTGGTTGATGAGCGAGTCCCGGAGATGGAACACAACAAATAATGTAATATAAAAATGCAATTATTACTACATGTAGTAATCATATAATATTCGTTATTTATGATTGTTTCTTTTAATATTTATTTATAAATATTATAACATATTTTGTTTATGTATGATTAATATTGTTCTTTATTTATAATTATTATTGTTACTTATATATAATTATATGTGTTATTTATTTATAACTATTTTTGTTGTATATTTATAGCTATTCTTATTTATTTATAATTATTATGATGTCATTTATAATTATGTAATACGAGTATTCTTACGCCTTATTCATATTTTTTTACAATATGATGATTATTCTTTTTTATAATTACTATTACATTATATTATTTGATTGTTTTAATAATTGTTATTAAATCAAACTATATGAATATTATATATAATTACGAGATAAAATTTTATATGATTATTATATATGCTGCTTATAATACTATTATTAGTACATGTTACTCTGTATTATATTATATTGATATTCATTATTTATTGATTGATCTAGGTTATTCTCAATCTCTTCCTATATCCTTCATTTGAAATATATTGCAATGTATTTCAAAACAATTCTTTAAAATTATTGTATATGATTAAATTACCGCTAGGCCGCCATATTGGATTCCATTCCAGCAACAAGAAGCGCTGCTTGGTGCCAAATGTCTTTACGAAAATTGACCCCCCAGTTGGTTTACGAGGGGTTACAGCGGCGTTATAGATAAATATTCTTGTTTTCGAACAATTAGATATGCATAATGGAAATTTGTTTGACATGTTCCTGTCATGGAGTAGATATCCACTATAGAACTGATTTTATAAAAGTAGATCACCAAGGGTACTTGCGAGGGGTTAAAGTTGCGTTACACGGAGATAAATATTCCCGTTTTTGAGCTGCTAGACCTACATACTTCAAATTTAGCATGCACGTTCCTTTCATGGAGTAGAGAACCACTAAGAAAGAGGCTTTGCGAAAATCTACCCCGAAGGGTGTTTTAGGAAAGCGTTTTATATTAAAAAATTTCTATTTTATGAGCTACTAAATCTATAGAGATTTGAAGTGAAGAAAAAATGTTACTTTTGCTGAACATAGATCACTTAAGAAGGGGTTTCATTCAAATATGATTTTTTGTTGAGCAGAGATATTCCAAGAACCCCCTTTTTTTTTTGCTTAATTTGCATTTTGCTTAAAATAAGCTCATTAAAAACTTCTTTATCCTTCAAATTCCTGATGTTTTATTTTTCAATTCACCTGCGCGCGAAGAACGTGTATACCAGCAATATTTTTATTTAAGAAATGAACTAATCCAAAATAGTCTGCACAAAAATATTTCTTAGATACAAAAGTTATTACTTATGATTCACTGTAATCTGGGAAAAACACACAGCAGTTATCTTTTTAAGTATTTATTGATATAATTGCTGCATGAGTTAGTATGAAGTGCATGAATTCTTTCACAAACAATATTCTTAGAAGAGAGAGATTACAATGGGCTAAATCTGAATTTCTAAAAGTGTGGGTACGCCTCCCTATGGAGGCATCAGTGGCGTTACGGAGAATATCAGCTCCCCCGTAAAAGTCAGAGTTTAAGTCCCAAGTCGGATCTTACGAACGAGACATATTTGGTGTTAGTCTCAGGCTTTGCACCCAAATCTTCAGTCTCTTCAAATTTCATGAATTTCAGGCCTCGATATGAAACCATTTTGCAGATCCTTTAAACGATGATACTCTCGCAGAGCAGCTAAGTGGTTGCTGCCGTTCTGATAAAACAGTTTTACTAGTAATGTTCAATCATTTTTTTGTAAGGACATGATTAACGAAAACAAACGCACACTGAATGTTTCTCTTAGTATGACTGCAAGTTTATATAAGGGTTTTACGGATTTGCGTAAGGAATATTCGATAAAAGCCACTTGGGTGTAAAAATTTGTACTATTCTTTATTATTAATATTATTATTATTTCAGAAATATTTCTCCCGTAGTTTTTTCCTGAAGTTTTATCAAAATCCGAAAGGCAGAAAATGTTCTACAGGCCTCTGAATAGTGTAACTTTAATTATAACCGTCCAGTACATTGTTATTGTATGAGGGTGAGACAATGAAAATTATGATTGCAAACTGCAAACATTCAAAGTTTTCAAAGCACTGGGTTAAGGGTTGCTGAGAGATTGGCTTGTCTCTTCTCTTTAGCCACTACGCATGATGTTGCTGTTGTTGTTTATCACCCTGGTTCAGGAAAGCCTAAATCAGATCTAAAAGACCTTGTAGCACAAGTAGTTCAAAAGTCTTGTCCTGCTCAGCCATCAAATGCCTCCCGGACATACCCAAACAAACTACGTTTGATGAAACGTCGCATATAATCGAAGGAATAAATTTCGAGTATCTGTCATACAATTCAGGTTCTATTTGATGCGGAGCCAAGATATGGTCGTTTAAGTACTAGAGGTGGCGGTCGTGCACACTAATTTCAAATCCTGCACACACTTAATTGCTTACAAGTTTTATCATGTGTTCTTACTACACTGCATACGTACAATGAGTAAAGATTAGATTTTTGAATTATTTCTTGTGATGCAAATTCATGTATTCTCTTCATGACTGTACGGGGAGAATACATGGAGAGAGCCAGGGACCCGCTACCTGTCCTCCAATGTCAGAGGAATTGATCATTACAATAGCGGAAACTTGATGGTCTTGGTAGGCATCACGTTGACCAGCAGCACACACCTCTATGTGTTTGAAAGAGGCACTCTGTCTGCTGTGAGGCATAGAGTTGAGGTCTTGTAGCCCAATGTTCGCCTTTTTATGGTTGCAGTTGATACTGGTTTTATTTTAATGGATGACAACGCGAGATGTATAGGGCTCATCTGGTCAGTACATTTCTGGAAAGCGAAGATATTCTACGAATATATTGGACAGTTAGATCTCCAGACCTAATCAGTATAGAGCAGACGTACTCAACCTTTTTTTCTGCCAGACCACATACATATGTTAGCTATTTCACGCGGGCCGCAACATGGGGATCAATTGGGTGGGGAAGGGGGACAAATGCTTTAAGATCAAGATGACATAGAAAATTTAAAATGTGGAAAATTGATCAAAATATTAAAATTCCTATTTTGCTTTATTTTAATTATTATTATTATTATTTTTGTCACTGATTTTTTTCAAAATTGCAAGCATTTAAGAATCACTCCTTCACAATATCTGCATCAGTAAACTGTTTCATATGATTACTAATAATATAACAAATTTCATAGGGTGCCTTTCTTACGGCTGCGACATTACAACTGGCAAAACACATTTTTGCTGTTGTAAAGATTATTCAAGAAAGCCTATTTATCACCTCTTGAAAGAGATCTTCGAAGAAAAGTGTTATTGTACGATTCCTGTTTACTGCTATTTTTTAAATACAACACTTGCGCGACAAATCAAACAATCACTGATCCACACATGCTTGCCTTTCACTACGAAATAGACAACTGCCCAATCGTCTTGAAACAATCTATTTTCTTTAAATATTTTCTCTTGCAAGATATGAAAGATAGTTAAAAATTAATCCCACGCATAAAATGGTCGCTACTCCACTGTTGTCTACTATCGCTAATCAGAAAAAAAATATCAATTCGCACCCACACAACACCGACAGCGAAAAGCAAAATTGATATATTTGATTTCTTTACAAAGAATTTCTCACGAAATATTTATAAATAGATGAATTTCTTAGAGCAATATACCATGACCTGGCCACTTAAAAAGGCCTGGTGGGCCACATGTTGCCCGTAGGTTGAGAATCGCTGGTATAGAGCATGCCTAGGACGTTCTGTGGAGGGCAATTTCAACTCGCAAGCCTCTTCGAGAATCACCCATGGCCTGGAAACATAGTTGCTGAGCGCGTGGGATTAACTGTCACAATAATTCATGAATTAGCATTTCCGTTATAAAATCATGGCTGGAGGCTTGTTTATCTGATTAAACAAGTAAGGCAATTCGACTACGCTCAAAGATATTAGTAAAAAAAAGAAAACGCTAAAAAGCTTTTGATGAAAAAAAGATCTGTTTTAAAAAGAGAAATAAAAACTGTAAAAAATGAAGGTGTTATATACAAGCAGGATATTTTTGTGACATTACATAGTGTAGTATATTTTCTTTGTGAAATGTGTGCACGTAAAAGTTTTTAATTAAGGCATTTTATATAAATAAATTCATAATTTCAGTTCTTATTCCTCATATATTTTTCATACAAATATAATATTTCAAAATTATGTGAAGAAAAAATATAATTTCTGTCATGACAGATTTTTTTTTTTTTTAACATTTCCCTTGACTTTTTTTGTGCAATTAATGCTCTCTAAAAATTGATCGTTTATAAAAAAGTATGAGTTCAAATAATATGAAATACAATTATTTTAAACAAAAATATGTATCTTTTTTGAAGAATATACTACTATTTTTGAAGAAACAAACTTTAAAGTGTTTCTCTCTCAGTTTGTGCTGTTCATTCAAAATGCTTCTCCTTCCACAATTAATTACCAATCACTTCCATTTTTTCTTTCCATGTGAAAAAAATTAAGGATACATTATGCTGAAAACTGAATACTTTAAAAAAAAATTAAAATGTAACAGTATTCGCTTTTTCGTTGAATTTTAGCATGTATATCAACATTTTATTTTTTTTCTCCAAAAATAATTAAGTTATTGTAAAATAGAACATTAAAGTTGTTCAAAACATGCAAAAGAATATTTAAAAAAAATTCAGGTTAAAAATTAAATAATTACAAAAGGAGAAAAGTTTTTAAACTTTTCAAATTTTCTACAAAAAATTTAAATTTTTAAAATTGTGTTAATAATATGTGGTAAATTTCATCTCGTATCATTTTTCTTGAATAGAAACATTATATGAAATGCTAAAATACAATTTTGAGATACATACATAAGGATAATCTTCATAGGGTACCGAGTCCCTTCAGTACTCAAAATACATTTCTAAATTTAGTAAAACGCTGCAAGCTCATATTAGATGATTTAAAAACTCTCTAAATCCCATGCACAAAAATCTTGGCTCATTTTAAGCTCTATTATTGCTAGACAAAAATAGCATGGACACCCTAATTATTATTTAACGAAACGCTGTCCTTTATACTAGACGTGTTTTGCATCTTAGAAATCGTGTTTATTGATTTATCAAAAATCAATTATAAGAATTCTTGCTCCTTTGAGGAACTAATGATTGTAAATTTGCCTTAAGTGGCAAAACACATAAAATCCAGATAAAAAAAAACATTTAAATGCTAATATTACGATAAAAAAACGGTTTGTCAGATTTTCTAAAGGTAAGCAAATTTGACAAACAGTTTTAAGTTTATTTATTTATTTTCAGTTTTATATTTACATGTAATTTTTATTTTAAGTTAAAATTCCATACAAGTTCGGCATTTCTTTTTTGAAAGATTGTTTTTCTAGAATTAACATATTTATATTGCTCAGTAAATATTGCTTAGTTATTAATTAAATTTTTAAGCTTGCTTTTATGAAATAAAGTTTATGAATGTAATGATTTTTAAAATTCCTTTTTTCTTATTAGTTTAGAATAACTTGAATAACTATCTGTTTCTTGAAAATCAAATGCTCGTCATTTTATGTCAAAGTGCCTAGTGAAGCTGAATATATTGTATGTAGAACACACACACACACAACATATATATATATATATATAAACAGTCGACTCTCGCTAAGCCAAAAAATCAGTAATACGAACCTCTCGCTGAGCTCCTAGGAAAACTCTTGATGTTTCATACTAAAACAATACGTTTTGCTACACTCAGTATTTCGAAGTAAACTCTGCAGCTGGCCAGACTACAACACTTGATAATTCGGTTATCTCAAATATTTTCGACTATACGAACAATTACTGTCATGTAGAGTCCTGTAGCAAACAGGTTGGAAGCTTACATGTTTTGTGGTATTGTCTCTGCGCGTCTCCCCTGTAGTGTAGCCCCTTTGATGACCCTCTGCCTGCCATGCCTTCTTTGTCTTACAAAAATTCACTTTTACTGCATTCCTTCTTCAAGTGCACAACAGACATGCCGCTCTTGTTGTCAGCCGTCTATATCTTTCGCTTAACACTTGGCCTTGCTAAACCTGTGTTCATAAAGGATGGTCCACTATTGTGAAGAAGGGATGTATAGGCATTCGCGTATTTTGCGTCGGAGTGACATGACAATTTATGACTCATCTGTTTGACTTATGGCATGTGGCACCAAATAGAGCATTGGCTGGACTGGAATCTGCCTTGAAGAACCAATGGTGTTAGGGGTAGTGTCTGAGGGAACATACAAAATTTCGTCAAAAAGAGATTAATTGTATAATGTATATATTATTTTAATTATTTTTAATACATAAATATGTTCCTGAAAAAATACAGGACTTTTAACTTCTGTGTAATATTTATCTGCATAATATGTACTTTTTAAAAATGCTTTAAAATAATTTTGTACATTGTACAGTTGTTTTACTCCGTAGTTTCAAATTTAAATTTGTTTGAAAACATTTCTCTTCATGTATTTTTGATTTTTTTTCTATTCTTTTGATAAGTCGATTTCTTGATAATTCGGAGTTTTGCACTGTTCCGTCCAACTTCGAACTATCGAGAGTCGACTGTATATATATACAGGGTGGCCATAATTAAATTTCAAGTGTTTAAAGGGTCCTGGAGAAAAACTCACTGGGAATATTCCAGTGAAATTTGGTATCTACGTGTTTCAGAACTTGCGCAAATCAAATAAGCAGAAAAAAATAATCACCATTTTTACCCGATAGATGACGCTGTACCATATTTCAACGCTATCCGGTGGCGCGTATATAACTTCTAAAATCGATAGACAGAGAAAAAATGAACAAAATACGAAATCACTTACAGTTAATCAAAATTCCATACAATTCGCTTCAATAATTATATTTTTACATAGTCATGTGTAATCAAAAATTAACGTAAATTAAGATCACAAGTTAAACAATCCATAAAAACGCTTTGGAAAACAATTAAACCATTATTTATTCAATGAAATTATCACATGATGTGCTCAATATGCGCACCACCAGATGCAAGATGCAACCACGTGCTAAAAAAGTAAAACAGCATGCCCCCCGCCCCCGTCGCATTTAAAATTTCTGTTTTAAAACACCTCAAGTGTCTCGTTCTTGTCAAGCATCTTGTTATCTATAAGACCATATCTTTCAGTGTCCTCACAGATAAAGAATCGCAAGGATCAAGGTACGCTGAACGTCGGGCCAGGCATTTTCGAAACATATGCTTATGACTTGTTCCGCGCCAAAAATGTAGCAAATTTTAACAGGTTTTGAGGGAGTGCTCCTTAAATACCGATGGTTTGTAGGCAAGGTCTCTCTTGCTATGCTAAAATCAATTCATCGCTACTCAATAAGGTTTTGTTTTATAATGTTCAATGGGCTTAAAAATTGTTAATATGTCACCGATAAGCATTGAAGCACGGCACAGCACTATCTATCGGATGAAGATGACGACTTTCTTTATTTTTTTTACATATTTGAATTGTGCATGTTCTGAAACGTGTAGAAGCAAAATTTCACTGGAATATTCCGGATAGTTTTTTCTCCAGCACTTCTTGAACACTTGCAGTTTAATTATGGCCATCCTGTATATTTATATTATACATATGTGTGCGTCCTGTGTGTTGATTTCTTAAATGACTAATACATTCAGAATGAATTCCCGAAATATTCGGCAATGTCTGCAACATATAAATACCTATAGAGGTATAAATTTCATAGGAAGTTGTCAAATATCTTTAGAACAGTGGTCTTTAAACTGTGTTCCACGGAACCCTGGGGTTCCACAAGGCATACCCAGGGTTCCACGAGTCACAATAAAAAAATCTAAAGAAAACGTACAAATATGTATGCAAAATTATTATTTCTATGGAGGTTGTATAATAACAAGTATCCAAAACTTATCATGTTCATTAAGACTGAAAAGTTTATTTATATAATAAAAATTTTATTTTTCAAAAACTTCTTTAAAATTTTGTTAAAATGTTTTAACTTTATATAAATGTATCCGACTAGATTATGAATATTCAGTTGTTTACTATCTTATGTTCCACGGGATAATTTTATACTCGGAAATTAACACAGTATCTTGCATAACTAAAAAATTTTCTAATGGAAAATGCACCATTCTGCACTTGTGGAAAAAAAAACAACTATAATGTTGGAGAGTAAACAGTATATCAACCGATTCAATGTTAAAATCTAAATTCAAGCTCCTAAATTTTAATATGCAAATTAATGAAAAATACACATTGTTTCTCACATGGCTATACACATTTTAATGCCATTCAGAACATTATGCTTAAGTGAAATATATTTCTAAACAGAAATGGGGCTACAAAAACAAAATATAAAAAAATCAAAATGCAGAATATGAAATGTGACTGCTGATAAATTCGATAGATATAGACAATTTGTGTGAAAAAAGCAGGCATATATTCCGGTTAAAAAATACAATGCATGGGTAGTTGACACTCTGATCATAAATTGATATTATTGATGAGATTAGATTAGAATTTTTTAATATTAAATACAATACTTATATTTTTTAATTGCCTTTTCATAAAGTACTTATCACATGTTTATCTACTTTAAATATTATTTTGAGATATATTCTTCTATATGTATGTGCGTGAAATGGGGTTCCACGAAAACACTTCCAAGTTTTAGGGGTTCCACGAAAACACCTACAAGTCCGTGGGGTTCCGTGAGTTGAAAAAGTTTGAAGACCACTACTTTAGAACAATCTGTCTTAAGTAACTCAATGAAAAATAAACAATACAACTCGTAGTGAACTGCTATTTGGATTCATTCATATATTCCGAGTCATGGATATATTCTCATATATCCATGACTCAAATTAAGAATTTAAATTCCAGAAATCAAGTAGGGATTGAAAGTTAGGAATCTCAGAAGATTCAGAATAAACTGCAATCTTTATCATTCGATTTTGATTGAAGTTTTAATTTGAGTAAAATAATCACAAGCTCAGCGCAAATATCATTCATGCAAACGTAATTACAATCAAAGTGTGGGAGGGTTCTGAATATGAATGCGCTTTTCAGCACTTATTTTGAAATTTTTTGAAATTTCTGCAAATCTGTCTCAGTTTAAGAAATATTTCAAGGCATAGATGAAAGAAACTTACTCATTTCATTATCCATGAGTTTAGTTTAGTTTTAAATTAAAACTATATTTTTACTTAACTTTATTTATTCCAATACTCACTCACTAAGTAATTAACCACCATCATAATACACAATTCAAACTTGCCATCAAATGATGAAATTATAATGATAAAGAAACAAATTAATGTATACTACATTATCATTAGCATAATCTTATTTTATACGTGTATGATTTAATTTTTAAACGCGTATGAATACCGATTGTTATGATCATAATAGAAAATAGAAAGTAAAATATTTATTATTTCTGAATTTATTTTCATATAGAATAATACAGAATAATCATGAATAAATTTCATTAGTAGTAAATCTCATTATTTATCTGGATGAAGCTATTTACAATATAGTTTTAAGTATAATTGTATTGTATATTGCAAATAGTACATCTGAATTTTTCTAACTTGAACAATTTTATCATATATCCTATTCCTATAATCAAGAGCGCTTAAAAATAATTTGCTGTATGTTTAACGTGTTAAAGAAGAACAAATGCATTTACATGCCAAAAGTAAATTAAGTGTGATAGTATAAAATTTTAATTTCAATGCTATTAGTAGAACGAACCTCATTGTAAAATTTTTATCCTGTATCCGTTCCAATCATTTTCTTATTTTATTATGATTAAATGCTGCAAAGGAGATAAAATTAAGTATTTATTTTTGATTCAGTAAACTTTTGAAAAAGATGTGGTATAGATCTCAGTAGTAATTGGGAATTCAAATAAATTTAATCGAACTCAATACTTTGATAAATCAGAACTCACTCTTGTACACTCACTTTCATTTTGCCCTCTTTTGAAGTGACATGGTAATTAAAGTGTGTGTAATTGCTTCGAAGATGAACTCACCGCGCGCGATCAGAGAGAGTTTTAATATAAAAAACAAAAGAAATTACAAATTATAAATATATGTTTTGATTTAATTAGTTGTTGGTACTAAAATAAAGTTAATTGAAAGACGTGCCTCTTCCTTCAAAAAGCTCTAGAAGAACCAATAAATCGAAATCAAAGGACAACCCAAGTGAAAATTCGTGATTTTTTCTTAAAGAAAAATCGTTAATGACTATGTCACTAATTTGCTTAGTTAATTCTTTGTTGTTTAAGAGCCAGGCACTTAAAATCTTTGGAATCTTTTAATGAGAAAATTATCTTTTCTTATAAAAAATAATTTACAACAAGAGATTTAATTATAAATTTTAATTTTCCTTCAAAATAAAAAATGATATCGTAAACAGTCTAAAAACAATGCATAAATAAAATAAAGTAAAATGAAAACCATCAAAATTATTTCAGTTCTTTAGATTAACACAATTAGTTTATAAATCCAGGTAATCATACATAAATGTTTTTGTGGCAAAAGAAAAAAAAAGGTTTTCTTAAGATTTAATTTAACAAAGCGTAACAATATTTGTTTAAAAAAGAAATTATAATTACTTTCTGAATACCAAACAAAAACTATTGTTCTTTCAAATATTATTGATATAGTAATGCAATAATTTTTTTTCAAATTCAAAGAAAAGAAAAATAATTATTCACAAAAGTTATCGTTATTTAAAAAAATGGTTCTAAGAAACTTAGTAAACGATCCTCTCAACTTTTTTTCCCTTCCTATTAAGATTTGTAAATGAAAGCGGATTCCAAAATAAACTTTCGTATTTTAGCTTCAAACTTGTCCTTACTCTTTCCTGTGTTTTGTCTCTGTTCATTATACTTTGAAATGACAGTATGCATATATATTTTTTTTAAAAAGTAAAAAAAAAAAAGTTCTGTAAAAGTACAGGGAAAATTATCAAAGATCCGTAATAAATAAGTTTTGCCAAAAAGGAATTATTCTGAAAAGTAGTTTTTTTTCTCTATTAATTACATGCACCGCAACTTCCGATTTCGAGGGTTCCAATGAAATACCAAAAAGAAAAAAAAAGAACTGCTACACTTTTTGAAACAAGCATACATTTATGAAACTGATAAGAGATAATGTATCGCTTCTAATATAAAACATTAGAGGTAAATAAATTCATTTTCATATTTTTTTTAAAAGTAAAGTAACTGATTTTTCTTATTTCGCTCTTAATTATGCTAAGCAGTCAGAATTAAAAGATAAAACATTATTCTCAAAGTTTTTCATTTCAAAGAGTCATGGTATGCTACTAAAAACCTCTCTAAATATCTATTTCTAAGAACTGGGAAATGAAACATATTTATTTTAATTTAATAAAAGAAATTCAAACACATACTTAATTTAATAATATTGTAAGATTTAATTCGTAATATTGCTATATTTTGAAATGCATAAGTGAATTAAAAATATTTTCAGCGTACTGAAGGTTGATTAATATTTTATGCAACACTAAGCATAAAATATTTATTCTAAAAAAATGCCTAATTAAGCTCTGTAATCGAAGGAATTTAACTTATATCAAAATATCAAAGCTAAATTTAAAAAGAATTTTGTTCCATTCTTTGCTTATTTGATTTGCATGTTTTGTTATAGGAATGCAAAGAGTTGTACAAACCAAGTACAATATATATATATATATATATATATATATATATATATATATATATATGGATTTATGTCATAGTAGACAAACCTTGCTTCGAAATCTAATATTACTTTTTATTAAATTATAATCATTAATCATGTGCATACTCTAAAATAAAATTAGATGCTAAAATTGTGCATTTTCAAATTGAAACAGAGATGCTATTTTTATATTTTTGTGTTAATGTGGTCACTACTAAAGACTGTTAAAAATTTCAGTTATTTTCGTTCATACTTTTCCTTAAGTAAATCTTTATATAATTAAGTCTAATCCTTGGTCACACACCACATATTCTTTCCCTGAACACATCTCAAATGAATATACACTGAAACGCAGATTCGTTACGAAACACGGACTGGTAAATGGATTAATATTAGATCAAGAAGAGAAGAGAAAGTACCATCTCTATAAACAGTTGAATAATATCGCCATTGAAACAATTGCCTCGGAATAGAGACGGGAAAAAGTCTTTCATTTCGGAATCAGCTTTAACGATATTTTGAAATGTATTTGACATATTCGCACGGTTTATCCAAAGGCATTATTTCTTCTTTCGATTTCTCGATCTCTTCAAAAGGTTGATTTCTAAGAGATGCCATGAATTAGAAAGTGGATACGGATTCCATTTCAAATTTATGAAGACACCAAAGTCTTATATTTCCATCGCGCATAACTTCAAATGCATGAAATAGCAATTACTTGAACGAAGACCATCTCTAGCACAGGGAGTATAATGAAATTTTAATATTTCCCAATCCTTTCTTCGAGATTTATTGAACAAGTTCGGAGTTCGGAAATACCAGTTAGTATATATTTGATGACAACGATTTATTTTAGTATACTTTATGTAAAAAAAAATATTGATGCAAGTGTAAAACAAACGCGCGAGTGCGTAAGTGTTATAATAACATACAGAAATCTTAGAAATTCTCAAGATATTTCAGATTTCCCACTGTGCTTGACACTGGCGTTTGTGATATTTCCTGAATGCCTGGCAAAAGTGTGTATATTATATTGATTTCTTTAATAGTATTCCAAAAATAGCCTAATTTATACTCAGGGCAAATGATAACTTGTCTTTTGCATATTTATTCATGACTTCCTTTTTAAATGATGCAAATTTTGAAGATGTAATAATTTATCTAAATAATTTTTATCATATTTATAGGAATATGTACTACAGATATCGATTAAATGTAAAAAGAAAATCAAAATATATAGTTGTGATTATTTAGAACTATCTTAGTTCTTTAAATATCTTTATCTATTAATTTCAGCTGCGTGTGTTTTATTTGTATAATGAATTCCCAGCGAAATTTAATATAGGAGTCATGAATTACGTATATGAATTATGTTTCAGTGCTTTTAAACAGAAATTTCAATTTAAAATCTTTTTGATAGATGCAGGAAAAGCGCAGAAACTCGAAACATGTCGAAACTTTTTACTGCTTCATGCAAAACTTTTTGATCGTTTCTTAAACTGTTGAGCACCATTATTTGCGCTGAAATGTTTTCTTTACATCATCATGTTGGTTAGAAAAATTGGATCATATTTTTCCTACTGTATTGAAAAAACCTACGCAAATAATAATCGTCATTCAATTCAAAAACATCGAGTTAGATTTATATTTGAAACTGTACACTCTAAAAGAGAGAATTCATGAGAAAGTGCAATTACCAATTTTCAATATAAATAGTTGATTTACTTACGAATGCCTGTAAATAATGTATCATTGGGAAAAAAATAAATACTAAAAACATATATATATATATGGGTAATTTAAGTATATTCTCGATTAGAAAAGTGTCTTAAAATATATAATTATTACATTTATTAATTAATATAGATTGTTCTTTTATTATATGCGTGTTTGTGAATTCAAACAATCGTTGCGCATTTGTGTTTTTTCTTGTTAATGTTTAGCTATAGGCTTGCATAAATAATTTATTCTTTTTAAGAATATATTTTAAAAAGCATTACACACACACATAAGAGGTACATGAAAAAAATAAAAAACTCATCGAGCTTATGCTTGTAGACTATATTATTGCGTCGACATTCAGGAAGGAATGGAGATCGCAGATTTCGTTGCCCCATTGATATTTAGCGAAGAAGCTACATTTCTTTTATCTAGGAATGTTAGTCGTAACAATGTACGATTCTGGAAGACCAAAAATCCAAGTGCAGCCATGAAAATTGCAAGAGATTCGCCACACGTGAATGTTTTCTATCACAAACAAGAAGTTAGGGCTAATTTTTTTTCTGATCAAACTAGGACCGTTAATTGTTACCAGGATATGTTGCAGTTATGGCGGCTCCCGCAACTCAATGTTATGATTTTGTCTTCCAACAAGACAGAGTACCCCTTCATTAGCACGTTCCAGTTCCTGATAACTCAAATAGAAATTTTTCGTTAAGCTCCATTCAGCGTATTGGTGGCAATGATCTAGTTTTGTTCTCTTTGCTTCCCAGATTCCTTGATTTAACGACCTGCGACTTCTGCCTGTGGGAGTACATTAAGGACCTTGTCTCCGTACCTTCGCAATCCTCAGTCGAATGCAAAGAGTGCGGCATTGAAGACACATTTGACACAGGAATGTATATGTCGCATGAAAATGATCAAATTAGGGATTTCATCAAATCCCTAAGAAAGATGATCAATTCATGCAAGATATTAAAATAACGTTTCCTTGAAGTAAGTAAGTGATTTGATCAAAACCCCGAACTGTTTGAGTAAAATGAGGAAGTAAACAAGTCAGCATTTGCAAAGATTTGGTTTCGCTTGTTACCACTCTATTTTACCTCCCCCTCTCTCCTCTTCCGTGCCAGGTAGCCCTGGACTTCTGAAGTGACGCACCAAAACAAAATGACCTAAATATCATTTTTTTAGTTTTATTTAGTTATATTCTTTGCATTATTACCTTTCGATTGATATATTGCTTTGTATGCCTGAAAATTAGAAACTGAATAAAACTTCAATTGAAAAATGTAAACAAACAAATTAGGGAAATCGACCACGCCCTCTTTACGGATTAAAATAAAAGCTTTTTGATGACGAATAAAGCTATTTTACAAGGGGAGATAATAACTGAAAAAAAGGTGTTCCAAATAAAGCAGGATATTTTTGTACTATATTAATGCATAATTTTTTTTAAAGAAAAAATATTTAAAATTCTATATACTACAAATATCATTTTTTAAAAAAAATACCAGCTTTATTATCTAATTATTTTGTAAACTAACTTCGAATAAATAGTTTGTAATTCAATGATTATTGCTGTAGTAATTACTACTCTTCTTATGCATGTGAAACTTGGTCCATGTCTCGAACAGACGAGAACATAAGTATATACGAAAAGAAAGATTTTAAGATTCATTTTTGGAGGAATTCAAAAACATGGAACAGAGCGAAGAAGGTCAAATTTAGAGCTTTCTTAATCATATAAATAATCTGACATTGTTAACTTCATCAGAATAAAATGAATTAAATGGGCAGGTCACGTTATCAGAATGAACGAAGACTGCACACTAAAAAAAAGTCTTCAATGCTTAACCAATTGCCGCTCGAAGAAAAAAGAGGCCAAATCTTAGATGGTTTGATGGCCTATAAAGATTTCAAGTTTTAGAACTGGGTGAGAGCACTGCTTGGGAAAGATGGCTGGCCTGGAAAAGGCTTCTTGAGAAGGCCAAGGCCCACCCTGGGCTGTCGTACCACTGAGGAAGGAAGTAAGGAATTACTAATTTTAATAATGCACCATATTTGTTAAATGAACACATTTAAACTCTTGATAATATTAATTCATCATTTCACTGATACAGGTTAGGGATTTGAGATCAAAACACTTACTTTCCTTAAGGAAATCACCTGACAGTGTTCTTATTTTAACATTTTTCGTGAATTGATCATCTCCCTTAGGAATTTGATGAAATCCCTAATTTAATCATTTCCCTGAGACATATACAATGACATAAAATTGATGGAATGGGATCGAGTATCAACTGGATGTGTGCGTTGCGTCACCAAAAAGGCACAGATTGAACATTTATAGAGGACGTATAGACATTTCAAGTATAATGTTCTTTTAATATACCTTTCATTTGTGCACGAGTAATATTTTTGAAAATATAGCCTATTTTATAATTAATGAATCATTTATGCTAGATAAGGTCTTTCACAATTTATGGAAACGATTTTGTAATTTATTTTCTATTTTGCATTTTGAGATAAAACTTTTGCTACATAATAATGGTTTTCTATTATTCTGTAGTGTTAACTTTTTTTGTTTGTTTGTTAAATTTTTTTTAACTGGAATGTAAAATCAAAGATTTGTTTTGAAAATCTCTTCTAAAATTGATAAATGGCTCGAAGGTACGTAATTACGCTTTTCAAGCAGACATATTTATTTGTATCAATAAATTATTATGCCGTGTAAAAATCTCTTTTATGGCATGTAAAAAAAACAGGTATTTATTATATACATATGTTAAACTTAAAAAGAAAAACAAAACATCTAACTGAAATTAAAAATGAAAACCTGACCTCGAAACCTCATCCTAAGATTGATCAAAACCTCGAACACAGGCAACTATCAAGAAAGTGAATTCACTGGTCCTAAAAAGAATTCATTGTATCGAAACTAGAAATGTCTACCGGCACTGAAAGGAAAAGCATTTTCAAAGATTTAAAGTTAAAAAAGATTTTGAAAAATAAAGTTCATCTGCTTTTGCCAAAACATATTGCTGAAAAATAAAACAAATTGTAGAAAATTATATAAACAATACCTATAGTTTCTGAAAAATGGAAATTTGTCGTAACACTCGATGAGTCAGGAGTATAGTAAATAGACTGTAATAAAGAGGATAAATTTTCTGCTTCTCAACTGAAGTGAAGGACCGTACAAAATGGTTTGGTCAATGTACAGAAAAGTGTACAAAGAGATTCATGTTATTTGCCAGATTTTGTTAAAAAGGCAAAATAAAAATTAAAAAAGTCTCAATAAAGCCAAAATTAATTCACTCTATTTTCAGCAAAATATTTTAAAACCAATTGTTGAAGAAGAAATTCCATCCTTATACGGTAAGGGCTTTGACAAAGTTGGGCTTCATATGGGCAAACCCTCTTGTCACACGCCAAAGTCAAATTCGTTTACAAGCAAAGAAAGAATCAAAAACAGGAATAATGTGTACCAGATGTTTCTCCAATGGACTTTTGGGCTTTCGGCTTATTAAAACGATCCTTAGAGAAAAGGCATCCAAGAACACTGAATGGACTTTGGAAAACGGTCAAGAGTAATGGAGTAAAATTGGCAAGGCAAATGTTAAGCAAAAATTTACTTTCAGCATAAAAATGAGATAGAGTTATTGTCAAGAATTCTGGCTATCAGACAGAAGCATATTGGCACAAAAAAACACGGCATTTATAGATAAAAATGAAATCTCCAAAATTGTTTCCATAAAGTGTCAGCATAAATTGAAGCTGCAAACAACATAGTATATAAAAGTATAGTTTTATTATCGAATACTTGAACAAACATATGATAAGGAATATTATGTAACAATAATAGTCTTGCTCTTGTTTAAAAGAATCCCCCTCCCCCCCCCCTTTTTACTGTTGAAAGAGCTCATAGTGAATGGATATTGGACTGTCATTTATCTCCAGGTTTATTCCGAACATAGGATTTGAAAAGCGGGAGAACATTTCCTCAACATATAACGACAGAAAAAATGACAATTTTGCCATTTATCCTTGCATTGGAATATTTTGAACGAACAACTTCCATTTTAAATTTTAATCTCAAGATAGGTCTCCTACTTGAAAATGCATACAAAGATACGTACGTCACTTTTTTTCCGAAAATAAAACGGATACGTATTTGATCGGATTATGGGCGGCCCAATCTATATTGTAGAGAATTTCACATATGGAGGGTATAAAAATACTATTTGGACTTTGTTTCAGAGAATGCGTTATTTTGCATTCATACTAATATAAGCCGGGAATCAATAACAATACAGCATAGAATGTGTGCGTATTTTTTTCCCTTTTAGTGCCTACGTTTCACAGAAGTAAATTGTGCTTCGAAATTTCATATGAATCAATGTACCAATTCCAAATATACTATTAAAATGTATTCAATTTTTATTTGTTGCTGTGGTTTATAATGCCACCCGTTTGACTTAGTCAGATCGAGGCTCACGAAATTCATCATGGCAAGGGGCTAGATGTACGCCTGTCGTTGGCCTTAGCCTTGAGCACCGTACAGGGACAGTGCAATTTTGCCCTGTTCTAACCCAATTTTGAGGGAGAACAACCTGAGGAAGGGTCAGGGGCCTCCCACCTCTCATCCCCTGCCCTCAACTTTACGAGAGGACTTGCGGCTCGATGGCTGTTTAGAGTGGCATCATGCCGCGAAGGCACTATACATTTACCGACATCCATGTCTTCACTGGGATTCGAACTCAGGCCCTACGACACAGTAGTCAGCATCGCTGACCACTATACCAGATGGGCAACATTTTTTTATTTGTAGCAAATATAAATGCCATATTGCATTTTTTAAAAAAAAAAAAAAAAGACAGGTATAATGCATGTAAAAATAAGAGAAAAAACAGAAAAAGTCAACGTTAGAAACTTTAAACACTTGATTAAATCAAAATAATACTCTTAACGAAAAAATCCCTTATTTCTACAAAAAATTTTAATAAAATTCAAAAAATCATTTCATTATTTTAAAAGTCAAATATTATGGAATATACAACTGACATGTGTGTGTGTTTGTGTTACTCACTTCATGTACGATGCCTTTTTTTAGTTTTTTTTAAGAATCAAAAAACTGGAAAGTGATTGGTTGGTAAAAACAACTGTTTTTAATTATTATTAAAATTACGTATGTTATATAAATATGTGTGTATAACACATATCAAAATTAACTTCGGGTAATCATGCGAATTTTTCCTTAGAAAAATTGAACTTTCAAGCTAAGAACGAGGGCACTAAGACAAATCTTTCTCAGCCAGGACTTAAATACTTTTTCTTCGAAAACTAAACGCTTTGTTTGAGTACTTCCTTTAATTGTTTTATGTGCAGTAAAAAAAAATTAATAACCCCACCAAATAGCGAAAAAAAAAGTTAAGGAGGTTCACCCATGTGACGGCCTGTTTCTTAAGCATCTTTAGGATTTTTTATGTCCACTAAAATGATAGAACATTACATTTTTTATAATTTATTTATATGCATCTTAAGAGTATGCATATAAATGTTTAACCACAAAAATATCCAATAGAACGTGAGTTATAGTGTTTTGAACCAACACCTCTCGAAAAAATGGACGCTCATTTCCTTCACGTTTCCTGCTGATGGGTTTATATGAAACAAAAAAATAACGGCATCTTAATCTATAAGCTTAAATGCACCGAATGAACTATACTTAATTGAAAATATCAAAAATTGGATTTTTCGTAGAAATCTGAAGAAAAAATTTCGAATGTCATGGATTTTTTTTTTGATTTTTTAAACCCATTACATGGCTGAACCCTCTAAGGGTTCTCAGGACCCTTGACAGATATCCATTCACTCGAAAAAAGCATCCTTCTTCAAATCAATGTAACTTAGCAATAAAGCAAAACAATAACTTGAACTTTTTACCACATGATAATTATATATATTTGCATTATTTCGCAAATTTTCACAGAATTTGTGAAAAAATTAAAAAAAGTTATGAAGAAATAAATTTGGACAATTTTTCAAAAATATGAAAATCAGTATCTTACTTCGCGCAGGATTCTGAAGTAAAAAACTGATCAAAATTTACAAATTTAATTTTACTTGGTATAAAAATGTACACTTTTGAAATTATTCTAATTTTCAAGAAATTTAGGGAAAAAAATATTTTTAAATTCAATTATAACGAAAAATTTTTAAATTTTAAGAAAAAAAAATTAACTAAAACTTAAATAAAAAAAATTCTTCTTATTTTTTTTTGAAAATATTTCTATAAGTTTTGAAGAGCCTTTTTTTGAACACGTGTATAAAATTTCAAATTGTGATATCATTAACAGTTTCTGAGAAATCCTGCGTGTAAGCTAAAATTTTTTTTGTTTCCAGAAAAATGAAGTTATAGATAAGAAATAGATAGGGTTTTTGTTTAAGTTTCACTAGTTAGTTCTCAATAACTTCGGAAGTTTTCACAGTATCAACAAAAAATTGGTAACAAAATGCTCAGAAATGTTGAGGTTTTAACATATATATATATATATATATATTTCAAACAATTGAAACATTTGCAATTTTAAGAGTTCTGAGACTTCTTAAGAGCACGTCAAATTATTGTCAGCGAAGGACATAAACGAATTTTTTGTGTTACTGAACTCCTTCTCATGGATAAATGCCAATAAGTAACGCATCATTCTCTCAAATTCTGACTCAAAGAGCGTTAATTATAACTAAGACATTAGAGTGTTTCGATCGATTTATGACTGATTAATAGCACGGCTATTTAAGATCATATTAGGGAAATAAATAACTGAAGTTAGGGAATTTGGGATCACAGTACCTAATCATGTGAAAGAGGGTGTCAATAGACGTGTTTTTAAAATAAAGATGTTCTGAGAATAAAAAAAAAATCTCTATGATTTTTATGGGTAGAAGAGAACATACATTGTATTTTTTAAATACACTGGTGTGCAAAACTTAAGCAACAGGTGGGTTTATTGCCATAACTTCACGAAAAATCATCTGAGAGACATGAAATTCTGAAATGAGGGAGAGTATTATGTACGTCAAGGATGACGAAAGCATCGGCGCTGAAAAAGGAATACAACGCATACGGTATGGAATCAAACAAAAACAAACTTTATTGAACGCATAGTATCGTGACTCATGATTATCCATCCAACAGGAAGAACAATAAGCAAATGTTTCTTAATATGGTATATGCCCTCCCCTTACTACAATGGTTGCTTCGCACCGTCTTCGCATACTCAGAACCAGCTGGTGCAACATTTCTTGAGGTAGGAGTGAACATTCCTCAATCAACATCTGTTTGAGTTGTTGGTTGTTCTCCGGATGATGTAAGCGTGTGGCAATACGTCTCTTCAAAGCATCCCACACATGTTCGATGGGATTTAAATCTGGGGAGCACGCTGGCCAATCCATTCGAGTGATATCTTCACTTTCCAGCAGCTCCTCAACAGCAAGAGTGCGATGTGGCTGTGCATTGTCATTCATAAAAATGAAGTCTGGGCCAATGGCACTCTAGGAAAAGACGCACATGGGGAAGAAGTACCTCCTCACAATAGCGATCCCCGGTTACAGACCCTCTGTCGAAAATGTGAAGCTCAGTTCGCCCGTTCAGCATAATGCCTTCCCAGACAAGAACTCCAGGACCACCGTAACTGTGTCTTTCCTTGATGTTACTGGGATAAAACCGGGTCCCGATCTCTCTCCAAATCAAAATGCGTTGAGAATCGCTTCTGGTACTGAACCGACTCTCTTCCGTAAAGAGGACACGACTACATTGATCAGTTGTTCAATTTTTGTGCTCTCTGGCCCACTGTAAACGATGGCTTCGGTGGCCAACTTTCAACGGGAGGCAGCGTTCAGGACAGCGGGTGAACAGGCCTCCTTTGAGAAGGCGTCTGGCTACAGTAAACCGCGACGCTTGTCACCTCGTTGCTGTACAGAGTTTCTGAGAAATGGTGCTTGCTGACTGCTGTCGACCTCTTTTCGCGTGCAGGATGCTGTATCGGTCATCCCCTGCAGTTGTCGTCCTCGGGTGGCCACCACCAACCTTTCTAACAGCTGTACCTGTGGTTTGGAACGCTTTCCAAGCGCGCGAAACGACACTTTTGTTGATTCCGAACTCTGCAGCTACACTGGTGACAATACGCCCCTCCTCCAGCTTTCCGATCATTCTTCCACGTGTGAAGTCGTCCAGGTGATTTCTTCTAGCCATATTTCACGAACTGACTCACTGGCACTTGCAGTGAATATGTTGAATTGCGTCTCCGTCCTTCATTTTATTCTACTGTTGAGCAGCGCGCGCCGACATCACGCGTTTTGCGTACGCTCACATCGCTTCTGACGTTTTGTTCCTGATATTTGCATACGCATGACGTTTCTACTGACTTACTTGTTCACTGTACTGAACTCCAGACCTCCTTTTCTGCAATTTCATGGCTATCTGCTAAATTTTTACATTGTTGCTTAAGTTTTGCACACCAGTGTATTAAGTAAATAGGACATCCTTTGAGAGGACCCTTCCTGGAGCTGTGTGTAGTATTTTTCTTTTAATGGGGAGTTTAGTTTTCTTAAACATCCATACACACAAACTACGTTAATTTTATTTAAACCAACAAATAGTTTTGTCTGACTTGTGACTGTACTTAATAGTAAGCTAAGTAAAATGGAATTAAAAAACACAATCCTTGTAAAATTGGGCATTTATGGTCAAAGTAATTTATAGTACAGGTATGGTAATTTTGAAGCGAAGGATTTCAGGTTTCCACATTTTCAAAAAAAAACTCCTTTTCACTTAACCAAAAGATTTAGAATGTTTTTTAATTTTTTTTTCTGTTTTCCCCAGAGCAGGTATGACCCCACCTTTCGCCTCATGTCCACTTCAATTTGAATTTCACGGGACACCCAAATAACTGTATAAAACAAAACTATTTAATAGCATAGCATCATTTTTTTTACAAAATTGAGCTGATGTTGTAAAATTTAATAATAATCTTCAATTAAAGTCATTGTAAGTGCTATCTTTTTTCTTACTTTTAATATTCTTTATAAAGAAAATGGAAATTTGATTTATCCTTGTATGTACCTTTCCTTTCACACAATATGAAAAAAAAATTTCTCATATTTTGAAATTTTATTTTTTTAATGAGTTTCCAATTTTGAAAGCTTTATGGAGCTAAATGAAAATTCTTCATTCCAGATCAAATATTGCAAAATTTTAATTCTTTAAGTACAGAAAGAAATGAAGAACATTAATTTAGAACATTAAATGAAGAACATTAATATTATATTACTCGCTATCAAATTTACATAACTATGTACATGTTTGTAAAATTTTGTATAATTTCTGAGAAAGAAAAAGATGAAATAGATGCTCTCTATCTTTGAAAATGTAAACATTATTTTTCCCGTTTCAGAATGTATAGAATTCATGCTCTCCGAATTGAATGCACTTCTTAAATTCATTTCTTAATAACATGTCAAAAATTCGATTTTAGATAAGAGCCCATTCTAACTTCTCTTTTTTATGTGTATTTTTTTTTTCTTAAACTTAAATTAGATTCCGACTAAAATATTTGTAAAATACCTTCTCGTATGATTTGTGTCATTCTGAAAATATAAATATGAGGCTTGTTGTTGATGGCTGAACGAATCTAAAGTTTTGTTTGATCTATTTTTTGTAGGTGATGTTTAGTCTAGATAAAGCATGAAATATTTATTTATTGTCATATATATATATATCTTAAAAATAAATATGTTTCAATATCATCAGATAAAATTTCAAAATTTTAAATTCACACGAAAACTGTTAATTTCCCAAAATTAATCACTTCATGTTTCATAGTGTGTTTTGTAAAAAAAAATATTTTTATAGCATAACAACTTGAGAAAAGAGTTTTTAATAATTATGACTACATGGAATATTTTTGAATTTTTTTCACTTTTTAACTTGCACGATATTGATTAGTGAATTGCAAAATTACAACTTGGCATTTTTTCCCGCTGTTTGCTTCGACATCTCAATATTGTCCATGCATGGGGAAATATATTGATTTGACGATATTCAATATTTACATTTGACATGTCATATTTTAGGTGTCGAAATAAAAAAAAAAAAACTATGTTTGTAAACAGTTCTGAATTTCGAACTTGCAAACATGGAGAATTAAATATTTATTTACATTGCAGAATACAAAAATTCTTGATATTCGGTAAACAGTTCACGAAAATTGTACACAAATGAAAATTCGAAGCTCCCTTTGAGGGTCCGATTATTGGAATCAAATACCGTCGAAAAATATTTGAACAGCATCAACTTCAAAGGAATTCTTTTGCGGCAAATATATTGGATTTTGATGACACAAATTTCAAGTTTTGAAGACGAATATAACAAACAGCATGTAAGATAAAAAAGATGTGCTTTTCATTTTATGTAGTTCATTTTGTAGTAAGTATATCCCCAATAAAGTTTCGAGAAATTAAAAATAAATAAATAAGAATTTCTTCAAGTTTTTAAATGTTTTGATAAATTAGATCCTTCAAACTTCACCAGAGTTTGTTTAATTTTATTTGAAACTTTTAATTTTAGATAATTTTATTTCGGAAAGTTCACCACGTCATTTGGTTCCATTTAATACTTTATTCTCAGATATATTGAACTGTAAAATAAAGAATAAATTATAGAAATTCTTTTGCATTTCATGAATTAAATACATTTATTGTCTTAATAGTAAAGTTAAAATTCTATACTTCCACAAGAAAGCCTTATATCCACATAAAATCCTTATTTTCAACGAATTGCATTTTTTTTATTGTATGCTAAGCCCACTGTTATAACCCCTTGGTTGTGACTGGTAGTGAATCTGTAAAGTAGCCCCTCTCGGGTGCCCTTCTCTTTGATTATCAGCGTGAGCGATAACGAAAGAACTGGAAGTTATCCTGATTTTAATATGGCTTTATTAAGACCTTAAACTTAAACATCAAATAGATTAGATAATAATAATATATGTGAGAGAATCTACGATGACAAAACACACAATATAGATAATACCGAAATAACTTAACCTGGACCACTATCAATAACTAACACGCCTAAACTCAATTCCAATAATATCTCAGATCCTAATATTATCAGATCCTTCGATCATCGATCCAATCTTTAATGGAAGTTGCGTATTTACTCGAGTGCAATGGTATGCACCTTGACCTAATGGCTGTATCTCCGGAATAACTTCTCTTGGCTGTCACTTCACAATTGTATCACGCTCTATCATAACATTCCCTAAATTGCCACACGCTTACTCTAACTTTTGATAATTAAAAGTTTTTCTAATTTTCATCTTTATTCACGCTTCCACTTCTTGGGTTTTGGTTGGAAAATAGTTGCCATTAATTCTGGCCCCAAAAGAACCCGAAGGATATGCTAATGTAAAGACGCGTGAGCCCGTCACAAATCTATAGGAATAAAATGAAAAAGAAAACTTATTTTCTCTATTCTCCTCACTGTTTCCGAACATCCCAATCAGTGTGACATAGATACTAACTTCGTGACAGCATAAATATCCCCTTGTAAAATAATAAAATGTTGTTGCATACAAACCGAATACGTGTAATGTGCGGAGTAAAAATATCCCATACCAAGTAATAATGATTCCAAACATTTAATGAATTTTATTGATATTAATCTAAATGCTATTGCAGTCATGAAATTATTAAAAATGACATAAACCATCACACAGCATCAATGAGACATTAATTAGACAAAATATTGGCTCTAGTTAGAAACAACGTCTTGTTGCGTTATAGACAGAACTGCTCTAACAAGACACACAAGCTATTCTCAAAGATATTTAACCCGGGAGAACGCTTGCACTCGATAATAACTTTAGTAGTCAGGAAGGGTGACAATTTTGTTCAAGTTATTGTAGTTTAACTGTCCATAGGTGATCAACAAAAAGCATGCTGAACTTTCTCTTGCTTGTGCCTCATCGACAAGGCATTGGTGTCTTATGATTCATTAGTGTTTTTATATATTTTTTTTTTGATGCTGTAAGATATCCGACAACGTTCGGAACCGTGATTTTAAAAAAGTGCTTGAATGCATAATTTTCATTATATTTAGTATCACTTAGATTAGAATACATGTATAAAATTGCTTTTAAGACACTATGACGAAAAATATTATTTAAATACAATATTTTGGCAAAAAATTAACTTAGAATAACCGTTTTTCATAACGTTCTCCTTTTATAAAAATATGCTTCTATAATAATAATATTTTGCTTATATAAAGTAAAGACTTTTCCAAAGAGTGCACCAGAAATTTTTAAAAAATCACATTGTTTTCAGAGTTACTACCCATTGAAATAATTATCGGCGTTTTTTTCATAAAATTTCTCCCCTCTGTTGTAGTAAAATACAAACAAATCCACTTCTAAGACATATATTTCTAAAAATTTCAGCCTCTGTACAGAGGTCTAAGCTATATACAGGCAAAATATTACTATAATAAAAGAATATTTTATAAAAGGAGAATGTTTTTAAAATGGGTCATTCTATGTTCATTTTTTGTCAAAATATTGTACTTAAATAATTTTTTATTGTAATAATATTCTTAAAGCAATTTGATATATGTTTTCTAATCTAAGTGACTCTAAATAACATAAATATTATCCTTTTATAAGTTTTTGAAAAATCACGTTTTCCGAACGTAGTCGGATACCTTAGTAGTATATTTCTAATATCTTCCCTTCGTTTCACACGCTTCTTGATCATTGCTTTCCTCAAATGTACTTTCACTATCTTGTTTAATATCCATTATTTCATCAGGTTCTTTTCTTGCTTGGTCAGTTTTAACTTCATCCAATAGAAATCACAGATGCTCATTTCCTTATTTATATTTTGTTCCTTCACATTTCTCAACCATAATGTGAAGTACAACACAGCAATCAAAGCCACTAAGTCATTCGCAAGGGAAAATGTAGCCTATTCATAGATAGTATTTTGGAACAAAAGAGATCATGGAGGGAACTCAGTTACCGCAAGTTTCTTAAAATGGTAAAAAACAGATGACACTCTCAAAAGTGAAAGAGAGATGTGACCAATACATTTTAGTTCCCGTGAAGACTATTCTATAGGAGGATTCTGACAAGGTCATTGGTAACTAATAAATAGTTTTCCAAGAATAAAAGATTTCATGAGCCTCGGTTGACTCTCTGCCCTGTGTGTCCGCTCACAGATTAAAACGTGGTCATGTAGTTCCACATGGAGTACGGTGTAATTCAGCTTAATAAAGAGTTCATAGAATAAGCAATCCATAAATTAAGAACAAAATGCATTACTAAAAGTATTGACAAATATTTTTGGCTAATTTTGAGTTTTTTATATTTAAAATATATGAAGAAATAAGAATACACTCATGTTATGCAATTTCAATAGCAATGTTTCTAAATAGCCCAATTTATAATTCCAAGTTATATTCATTTAAATGAAATGAACTTGATTAAAAAAAAATTCTTATTTTGAATTACTCCAATATAAATAGCATGGCACATAACAAATAAGATTACTAATGAGAAGAACGTAACAATATTATAAGACAATTAAAAGTATTTTAAAGATGTGCTGAAGCTTTTTTCACAAACTTAAAATATTCTTTATATATATATATATATATATATATATATATATATATAACACTTAAGACACCGATCGCGGATTTCATGAGAGAACTTGAAAGTTAATGCTGACATATAGGGCTATTAAATATAACGATCTGGAATTATACATGTTTATTGGGTAGGCCATATTTTCGGAAGAAATAAATGGGTGGTTAGTTTGATACTTGAAGAGGTAAGGAAAAAATATAAAAGTTAAGTGCTAGATAAGGAATTTAATTTTTAATCTAATTTAATTATCCATATATATATATATATATATATATATATATATATAGCCCGATCCAAAAGTAAATAAATCTTCTTAAAAAGAAAATACAGTGAGATAGTTCAGCTTTTTAAATCAGTGAATTAGTCAAGAAAACAATTAAATTCCTATAAACTGGGAGAGATATTTGTATTGAAACTCTAAACAAAGGTAAGGAGATTTTTTTCTGTGATGTCTTTTTTTATTAAATCTTTGGCTGCCAGTAATGAAAAAAAAGAATTCTAGTGGAGATTCAATTATCCCAGTTTTATCAGAGTCTTTTCTTTTCAAATCTCCAATTCTGATAAAAGGCAGCAATTATTAGATGTGAAATCTTTAATTTTGTAAATCGAATTTTCAGGTCTTGGTAAGAAATTCATGGGCTTCAGTGCAGTTTTGGATTTCTTTTTTTTAAAAAAAAATTTAAGTAACCTAGCTTAGTATGTATGTGTAGGAGTGTGTGTGTATTACTGGTTTTTTGAACAAAAACTATTTCATGAAATAGTCAGATTGCCCTGATTAGATTTTGATGTCAGCTGAAAATACACAGTAAAATAAGAATTTCTTTGCTTACTAAGATTTCAATTTCTTACTCATTGTAATGATTTTAATTAAATGTATTTTGCTTAGAGTTACACAGAATTTAGAAACAACTATTAGCTTTAAAATTCATTTGAAATGAATTTATAAAAATGAGTTTTCCCTGCAGATGGTTGATATTCCAAACCACACAGAAAATACGTTTAATACTCTTTAAATTCTTATTTCATTTTATATATTATTTAGAGTGACAGGTAACTTGATTGAATTTAAGCATATATGAACAACATATTAAAAGAATGTATTCGCCAACAATATCAAAAGTAACCCAAGGGTTAACTATCGTAAGATAGACTGTTTAGGAGTTCGAAACACCCAAGTTTTGCTAATCGATGAGGATACATAGCCACACTTAGCATAGGTTGCGTTAGAATACTTGGAAACAGAAGATATCTCAGGAATGGATTAGCTACCTTATTTACCCTAATTGAATCTAATTGAGTACGGGTAGGATGCTTAATTTCAGCAGGACAAATTCCTTTTCAGACCTTACAGAAGCTGAAAAGTGTACTTTTGAAGAGTGCGGCGTAATTCCCAAGACTCGAACAACAAAATATTTGTTTATAAAAGGAATGAAATTATGCTTTAAGCTTGCGTGTATGTCTAAGGCAAGGTCACACTACATTAAAAAAAAAAAACATTTTACTCAAGATTTTGCTTTTTCCATCTTTTTCAAATTTCAAAAGAAATAGTTTCAATTTCAATATTTTACGAATTATCAGTTGCAAAACATTATAGTTTGTCTGGGGTGAACATTACGTAGATCGCAATCACAAACGGAGGATCACCAAGACATTTTGGGTTGACCACCTGAACATTAGCAGTTAGTAATTATATACGGAAATATTCAAGATTGGCTGAAGTATGCAGACTATAAGTCTTCTACGGATTATAACACAACGAAAACTAACTTTAGATAAGAATGTTTTATTTTTCATGTATTTTTAATTGTTTGATAATAAATGCTTCATTTGACATTTTATATTTGTGGCTATTATTATTATGTTTGTGTGCATGTTGTGTTTTGCTTCAAACGCGGTTTTAAAAGGGTTAGTTTTTTTTGAAATTATACTTCTTTTGGGGCGTTAGAGAAATATGATGAGCATGAATTTTTACGATGCGCGCGCACAACGTCACGGAAGTGATGCACACCGTCACGGATGTGAAATTGCTTTGCTTAAAAAATACAAAACGGGACAAATCATTGCCTCCTTCAAAATCTCAGGAAAATATTTCTCTTCACTTCCCTGAGGAAGGGGACGCCCGGGTTTGAACTGGAGACCTCTTGATTAGCAGTCAAATGCTGTACCACCGAGCTATATACCACCCCTGCCCGCGAACCTTTGCTTCGCGCTGATTTGTGACGTCACTACTATTAGGAAGAGATCTTCCTTCGCCTACGGAGCTTCTCTGATGCATTTGTTTGAACACTTTTTGTTATTAAACCAAACATACTTACAGGAAATTAAAAAAAATTACAAAATTAATCTTTAAATTGTGTTTCATGTACATAAAACATAAGAGTAAATATTAGTTTACATATTTAAATAATAATTGCAAGTATATGATTATAGATGTATTTACTACGAACGCATTGCGATGAACATAAACACATTTATTTCATTGCAGCAAATTATAAAAGCCTTTTATAATCGTATATTTATTTTTGAAGTTATCCTTTTTTTGGGGCGTTAGGGAAAAAGGATGAGGGTAAATTTTTACGATGCGAGCGCATTCCTTCACGACACGGATGCGCGTGCTCACACCGTTGTCTAATATTTTAAAATGCCTCTTTTTTGGTGCTTGGGGATCATAGTAACTATTGATATAAACCATATCTGTTGGGACGCATACCCCCTGAGTATTACCCCCTCTACAGCATTTTGGCCAATATCACGGCACCCGAGCCTTACAGTCCATTAGAACTGGTTCATTCGATCTCTCTCTATCTGCCCTTCCAGTTATTAATAATTTCATGCTCATAGGGCTATTTCCTCCATAGTTTTTAATTGTCTAAAAACTTTTAAATTTGTTTAAATTCACAATGTCTTGGATCCTGTTCGAGTCTCGGACTTGAAATTTAAGCCAAGTATTCCCCTCGTCAAGACTCATCCAGTCATCTGCCTCATTCCCATTGTGTAGGCATGGGGATAGCTTAAATACTAAAATATCATGCTCCAATGTTAATCCTATGGAGACTGAAAAATTTCCCCCTAAGGAATTGAGCTTGGAACTTGATTTTTGGAGATCCGCCATATTTTCGTATTATCGCCAGCTTTACGTGGAATTGTCGCCTCTCCCCTCTGCAGGGCTTCTCAGAAATAACTCGAATCCTATGTCACCTTGGTCCACCGCACCGGCTGGATTCGATTGTTCTTCCTATGAGCATCCTAGATATATTTTTTCAGGGCCACAAGCCCCATTTCTTTACTCATATTTAACATTTTTAAATTATTTTAAAGTTATAATTTTTTTTAAATCCCGCATAGATGTGAGGACTTTTCAGATTTGTTAATGAAACTCGGACCATAGGTTCTTCTCGTTAAGCTGCTTCATCTGTTATGATTCATGTGTACATAGTGAGCTTACGGGCTGGGCGTTATCACTAAAATTAGAATCCCCATGTTTTTCGTATGGGGTTCGATCTTTTGATGACGTAACGACATTACAGAGATAGAAGGATGAAACTTTAGGATCACCTACTACTCTGTGTATCATTGGGATGTACGTGACCATTTACGTCACAGTTGTTCCCATCCGGGGGGAGTTAATTGAGCTTTTCTTTCCCGAGCTAGCGCCTCCCATTTGCAACTACAGACTCTGGACCGGTTTGAATGGATTCTCTTGTTTCTCCTCACAACCAGGTCTAGTTTCGTATTGCTGGGTGCACTACTTCTGTTTTATTTAATTGTTTTAAATGTTTTAATTATTTTAAAATGACCATTACTCGGGGGCTCTTTAGGTGGATGTCTTAATTTTCTCTGGAACCATTCTTCCCGCCGAGACATTCAATATGAAGTCTCAGATGTCACATTCGGTTCACTTCATCTCCTGCTACACTCTGATACCTCCCATGTTATTGGTCCTATTGTCCCTGTGTGGGGTGTTTAAATTTATTTAAATCGTGATTATCTCAGGTTTGGCTGGTCCGATTGACTGAAGGTTAGTATCGTTCAAATCTGCTCGGGACCAACTTTTGGTCCTTGGCCCAGCTTGCCCTGTGAAAGATTTTTAGAAAGATTTTAATCTTGTTACGCCAAAGAAGTTTAACTTCTTACGTGAGTACATAAATACACACATACTTTTTTTATGTACGTAAGTACGTATTCCGTATTTATTATTAATTTACTAGCTGTTATCCCGCGACTTCATCCACGTGGAATTTAGCAAAAGTTTTATTCAGCAACTACTAACGTACTTAACTAAATAAAATAACCTATAAGTAATTTATCAATTTTAAAGTAAATAAAAACACTACTTTCATGAAAGAAAACATAACGACATTTAACATTAATTTATAATTATTACTTAAAGGTCTAATCACTAGAAAACAGTGAAAATTTAACGAAAAAATTTGAATTAAGAATGAAACGGTAGGAAAATAAAAAGACCTTGTAACTCGAGAAACTGTTATTCTTCGTTTTCAATATAAATATTAGGCAAAATAAATATTATTATATTGTATATATTACGCAGAGGATAAAGGAAGTTATATACAGTTTTGAATAAACTTACTTAATTTAAGGGTGAAAGTGCACTTTTTCGCCTAAGGCGTAATTAAAAATATTTTTTTTAGAAACAACTTTCTACGTACTTAACTAAATAAAACATCTTTTGGGTTTCCCCAAAGGATCGCCACCCCCCCCGCACACCCCACACTTGTACAATTCCCTTTTGAAAAAACAAAAAATTGTGACTTTTTTGGTAAATTTTTGGGGAAATGAAATAAAGTTTAAAGGGCGAAATTGGCTTAACTTTTATTTAAATACGGAGCCTTGTGAGAAGTCAAATTATGTCCAATTGATGTTGCTCTGTGTTCTTGCTAGAAAATGAAATCATTGGAATGATGATAAGCGTTGAATGCAACAGTTCAAAACAGGTCTAAGTAGAGGTAGAGTGAAACGAATACAAACGAAGCCGCAAGAAAGGGGTGAAAACCCGGGGGCATTTGACTTTGGGGTGATGGGTGAGGACTGAAAAAATCATTAGGATCAGAGTACATGAACGGGAAATATCGTGAGTGGCAGCAACTTAATCAAAAAAAAAAAATTTTTATAAAACCCAATTTAGAAATTTTTTTAATTTAAGGGAAGACCTCGAAACACATTAATCCCTATTGAATAAAAATAATCCCTTCTGAAATAAATAATCCCTGTTGAAATAAATAGTCCCTGTTGAAACAAATAACCCCTATTTGAATCGGATATTGTTAAATTATTTCATTGGTTTTAATTTTTTTTTTAGCGGAACTCAAATTTTTTTCTATAATAAAAGTAGCCTAAGTTATTTTTTATAACATTAGCTATCTCCAGTGAAAGTTCCGCCTTTTGGTCCTGCCTTTTTAGGGGAACCCGGAGCAAAAACAGAAAGTAAGACAGACCGACAAATATTTAAAAAATTGATTTCTTTCATATGAGTACCGTATATACTTTTAAATTCATTTAGCAAAACGCTGTTAATTTCAAATTACAAATAGACACTTCATTTCTGTTTATATGTATAGATGATAAATATTGTAGACTTCTTCCTACCTCATTACACCTACGACACTAGGCATCGGCGCACACAAAATTTTTTCCAAAAGGTGGGGGGGGATGTCGAGGGTCGAAAGTCTACCACTCTCGTATCATACCCCAATATGCAACCAAACATTTTTTTTTAATTGTCTGATTGTCGAGAACAAAAACCAGAAAAGAAATAAGTAACTGAATAAATAATCAACATTAAATAATAAAAAAATTATTAATAACAAATACTTAATTAAGTTTTACGTACAAAATACATGGTATTATAATCAATCGGAAAAAAAACATGGATTCTTGAGGGGGGGTCGGGGTCAGAGTCTTCCCCCCCATTTCCCTTTTTGTGTGCGCGCACTGACATTGGGTGAACCGCAAGAGTTTGAAAAAATTAAAAGTAGCACACAAATCCAGAAAAGTCTGCCCACCCCTGGTTTATGTTAAATAACCATTTTGTACAAATTCTTATTAATACTTTTTCATTGAGTATCAATTATGTATAATTTCTGTCATTATCCTTTAACTCTGATGATCAATGTTGTACGTATGTGTGTGATTCTGTGTTGTAAATATGTTATTGTGAATTAATAACAGAGGAATAGTTTAATATATTATTTTGCGTTCCTTAGTTCATTTTTTCTTTCCTTGAAACTGACCATTTCCAAATTTTCCTCAAAGGCATGTAGGAATTTTTTAGTATTCAGTTTTGTAAAATTGGATGCATATATATGTATATCCCATAAGAACGGACATTTACATTTATGCTTGAGGTCATTTCAAAAAAGGTATTATATTCCTTTATAGATACATATCCTACTAACTCCGTAATTAGTGAATTTATAATCGTACAGCTGGATTTAAAAGTGTGACTAATTTTAATAGCATATAAATATTTATGGTAATTTTTTATCGCTTTACTGTTAGCTATATTTTAAAAATGAAACGTTTAAATATCCAATTTAACTATATTTATTAGCGAAAGTAAATTATGACTCCAAAATCAGATCTTCCAATCCGAGAGGAAATTTTAAATCTTTTGAAGAATGGTTGCTCAAATTTTGTTCTAAATAAAGCATTCAAAAATCAGAAAAGACAATTTTCTAATAGATTACTATCTAAACTTTGGAAATAAATAAAATTTAGCTAGAAATCAAAAGTACCAAGGGAAAAAATGTGGATGAAAGAAAGTTTTTGGGAAAAAAAAGAAGCTGAAAAGACTTATCTCTGTAGAAAATCCTCTGCATAAGATCCTTTCGTAAAGAAACTACAGGTGTCAATCAATAATTTGTCAACATATAAAGAAAATTGACTATAAAACAGATAATTAACCACACCGTCATTAAAGGTCTGAAAAGACAGTAGAAAACGTTCTTTGCCCTCTGTATTTAATGTTACGCAAACCTAGATGTAAAAGATGGATAAGCACTGTTTCATATGTCATTCGCAAGTGGCTAAACGAAGATACAATATATATCACGCGAAAAGCTTTGCAAAGACGCAGCTTTTTTGCAAAAAGCAAGTTGGCCATCAGGCGTTACGGTATGAATTGAAATGTCCTCTCATGGCTTAAAAAAACTATTTTTTGTAGAACCAAAGGCTAAAATTGATGCTAAATGCTTTGAGAATAAAGTATTGAAACACTTGATGAAAGAAAGTAAACGTCTTTACCTTCAAGGGAACTTAGAGTTTGACCAACATTCTACACCAAGTCATGCTGCAGAATCAACTATAAAATTCCTGAAGGAAAAAAAAAAAAATTGTTTTCCTAATGAGAAATGACTACCACCCCTCCTGACCGTGTTTCTAGAGATAATTGTTTTGGGAAAATTTTTAAAACAATTAAATAGAATTAAAGTCAGAACATTTTAAGGGCTTCTAAAAGCAATCAAAGTGAATGTTGGAAAAATACCCTCAAAAATGGTCGATGAAACTCTTTCGGCTTGGTCGAAAGGTTTACGTAAAGTATACTACGCTAAAGGAAACTACATTGAAAATTTCATGTAATAATATCATAATTCAATAAAAATTTATATGCTCTGAAATTGGTCGCATTATTTATAAATCAACAGATTTAAGGATAATTTATATTTAATATATCATCATATAATACGGTTATTATTAAGTTACAGTCATATTGAATTCCGCCATATGTGTTCATCGATATTCTGTTTGTAAAGGAAATATATGTTTGTTTGAATAATGGAGTAATAGAATTCTATAGGAGTTACAGAGTTAATTTAGAATTTACTTTGGACTTTTAATTTTACTTTAGACTAAGTAGATTGAAAGCACACTTCTTTTTATATTTCGAAAATTAAAAAAAAAGGTGAATATGAATACATGTTCACTGACTTTTTAAATAAATAATATTGATATTTGCAAACCATAAATATATAAGTTAAGCTTTCTGATTGTGATTAATTTTAGCTTTTATACAACTACAAATTAACTTCGAACGGAAATAATCACTAACCTTTACGCCTACTTTTACACTAAATATATTTTTATGGTTTCTTTTGAAAAAGAGAATAAGTTATTTGAGAAATTTCCGAACTCGGTTAGGGAGTCCCATATTTATCAATATAATACGCGTTTTGGCTAACAAATTAATAGTTAATATTTTTATTTGAGATTTTTTGTTACAATTTAATACTTTGGATCAAATCCATTAAAATCATTTTTAGTTTTCAGACACATATGTCACACATCTATACACTTACATTAAACAAAAAAAAACGTGGAGTACAAAAAAATTCTTAGGAATAACGGAAAACTATTACAAAGCGAAAAAAAAAGGAAAAAAAGAAAAGAAGAACAGAAAAAGAAAACAGCACGATGTCGAGACTTAAAAAGAGCTTAAGAATTGAAAAAGAAAAGAACATATTTCCTATTGTTCTTGTCACATTTATCGTATAAAAAAGAAGATACTGAAATCCTTTTCGATTCAAAAGAAACTGTAATTCTCTTGGAGTGGGTCAACAGCAAAGCAGAAAGTGTGTTCTAAGAGTTTTCTAATTTCCCAAAAGATTATTCCATCTTAACGACTTTCTGAACAATTCAAGTACAATAAAAAGGTGAAGGAAATAAAAAAAAAATATTGCATTGTAAAATTCCTAAATGGAGGAGGAAAGATAGTTACATCATCCCATTCAGTCTCCTTATTGGAGCAGAAATTTAAATACATTTGCACACCGCCTCTCTTTCTAAATTTTTAGCTTCTTTATTTTTTAGCTTGATTTGCTCAGGTAGAGAAATAGAGATGGCATTGAAATCGAATTTCTTTAACTTTTTGTCAAAAAACTGGTTTACTTTTTGAACGCTCACATATTTACGAATTAATTTTGAAGGAAGGATTGTAAATATGTATTGAAAGAGATCGTAAAAAGCACTGTCACACAGAATAATATTAAAAATTAAGGATCGTAAATGCATGTTACAGAATTCTGAAATCTAATGTTTGCTTAACGTTAAATAATAATTAGTACTAATTTTTTGCACACTGTAGAAGTTTAGAAAAGAAGATAAATCTCGGAAACAATCTTCCCCTTTTGACAGTAGTCAAAAAATAAAGAAACTTATTTTCACTAAAAAGCGCTTAATTCTAAAATGATGTTAATGAAATAAACAAAATATCTCAAATTTTGATCTTCATTTTAAAGCTAATTAAAAAAGAAACAAACAAACAAACAAAAAATACATTGAAAATTTTTTACATTCTTCAATCAACTCTTAAGAAGAGGTAATACATTGCCCTATAAGAAAGATTTAGGTCTGGCATTTTTAAAGCATTTCTTATCCTTTTGGGTAAGCTTTTAATTAACCCGCGATCACTCGCGCGGGGTGTTCTGTACACCCCAGCAACAACAAAATCCTCCTAGATTTCTAAAAAGAATGTGCATAACCACGATTTTTTCTGTAGCTGCACATTTTAGGTCATTGAACCTTCAGGCGTGATGCAATCCCCCTTTTAAAGGGAAAGATTGGGAAAGTAATGACCTTCAAAAGTTTATCTGGAGGGCTGAGAAATCCCCGGGGAAGTTGAGCATTTGTTAAATCTGCTCTGAAAGTTTGGAAAATGATTAAAATATATTATTTTTCTACTTTCTACAATCATTATCTCATTAATTATAAAGTATATTTATTACTGACATATATTTTTTACTGGTTTATGAAAAAATACAAAATTATGTGTTTTAAAATGAAAATTTTGTATGTTTAGTTTAAATTAATGTTTGTCCTCATTTTTGTGCAATAAATTTAATAATTTTACTTGTATAATACAAAAAAAAATCTTGTATTTTTTTAAATATGTATCATAATGACTTAATTTTTTTTTTTTCAAATTAAATACACGTGTTAAAAGTTCGGGGGGTTTCACCCCCGCGAGTAAGAAGGTAAAAAAAAAGGCGCGAGTGACGGGTTAAAAAAATTTTAAGTATAATTTAAAACATCTGACTTTTCCTTTTTTTATTCAGGTAAGAAATTTTAATAGAACTTATATTTTAGTAATCAAAATCACGATTCCATACAGTATTATATCACACAATAAAGGAGCATGAATTAAACTATGAAGAAAAATACTATCATAGTTTTCCAAAAGTAGGAGGTAGAAATATTTTTGTGTCTTACAAAAGTACCTCTTCCATTAAAATTAAAATGTGTAATTCATAAGAAATTCACAGGATTCTGATTTCACGGGGTATTTTCCTCCAAAGAAATTAATTTAGTGAGTGAGTTCAAATAAGTTATTTCATCGCACAATCCGCAACAGAAACACCAATACATATTTACGATAGAAAATATCGCAAACTCTATTTTAAAATGTATACTTTTTTGAAAACAATACGTATTTCGATTTGTATTTTCATAAAATATCCTTAAATTTATAATATAACTGGATATCAACAGAACATTAAAATATGTATTTCATAATGTCCATAAATTCACAACTTATGTCTTTAATTTATTGTCATTCCTTCCAACTCTTTGTAAATAAATGAGTAATTCATTGAAACAAATTGAATTTCTATTGAAAGACGTACGGGAAGAGTGTACGTCAAGGCGTGTTGCTGAAGAGATTTGCTAATTTCCCTCAGGCGGTTGTTGCATTGATTGATCACCGAGACAAATTCCTCAATGAAAGCCTATTGATTGAGTTCTTTGTGTGGTTCCTTTGTTAACTCAATCATTGCGCTTGTGATTGTTTTGAGAGAGTGGATGATTTTCTCATTACAAGATAGCGAAGCCGTAATTCCTTGTGGGTAGTATAAAAGTCTATTCTTTGAAACAGGACAATGGGAATATCGTGGTTCGATATTTCTGCAATGTGTATTTTATACAAATTCAATGCATACACACACATTCAAATTCATTGCAAAGCTTGTTGAATATTAATTTCATTGAATTTATGTTCATAAATTTTGTTAATGACGAAATACCGATAATTCACAATAAATTATTGCGACAAGCAAAGGCTATGGAATCTCTGAAGGATTTCTATTGCTTTATGTATGGCAACAAAATCCTACTTAATTTGAATGTTTAAAATAAAAAAAAATTAAAAAATGAACACGTTCTCATTTTTACATCGCAACACTTTTATGGATCAACATGATAAAAAAAGAGTAAAGAACGTGATTCTAAACAGCACTAATTTGAGAAACATATGAAGCCACAACCCAAAAAACTATATTTGCATCACAAATACAATCTCCTTTCTCACGCTCACTCACTCAGAGTAGCGTTTTGATTTCAGTTTTTTTTCAATGATTCATTTACATCCATCTTGTATAATTTGGATAAGGGTACATACGAGTATTTAATGTTTGGAAAGTAGTTATATGGTGGTTTAGCCCAAGTTTGCTTGTTCGACGCCGGATGGACATGCGGAAATCATAGGAACACATGAAATGTAATTATGAGGCCTTTAAATGGTCTCTTAACTAGTACTGTCAATTGTATCAATTTGATAAGTTTAATATAAGTATCAATTTGGCTCTATTACTGTCAATAGTTTAATCTTCCTTTATCATTTTTTTAACTAGAGATTCACTACAAATCTCTTCGTTCTTTCGAAATTTTAATAACAAAAAGTGTACTCGAAACACAGCCGATATTTCACTTGAAGAGGTATTACAATAGATGCAAAGATACAACTTCGTTGAGTAAGGGATAGATTCCATTGGAGCCATTGGTGTAGTTACGAAAAAAAAAAAAAAAAACATTAGGGAGTTTTTTATCTTAATAGAAACCAAACTCTAAAAAGAAATTGCAGCTGAGTAAATTATACCAATTAAAAGCATGTGGACATTCTAGGAAACAAAACAAGATCTAATGCCTCGTCAAATTGCACCAAGGTCGAATGACGTGGTCAACATCTGAGCCGGAACTTCAACATCACGTCAATGTGATGATTTTGAACTGTGTAAGCAAAATTCATTTTTATTTAGGCATATTAATTTAATATTTTTAATTTGAAGTTTTGAATCAATGTTGCATTAACTTGTATCAAAAACGTAATATAATTAAAGAAATATTTTAAAGTTTTTCGACAGTCGAACCGAGATTTTAAAAAGCTCTAAATGAATTTTTGTGAATTTAGTGTCACTTAGATTAAATCACGAAAAAAAAACCTTTAAAAAATATTTTTTTAAAAAAAAATTATTTAAAAATGAAATTTTTGACAAAAATTAAATTTTATAAGCCCTATTTTTAAAAAAAGTTTTTTTAAAAAAAAATTCTCCAGTAATAATAATAGTTTGCTTATATAAAGTAAAGACTTTTGCAGAACACCTGAACTAGGAATTTTGAAAAATTCGTATTATTTTCAGAATTACTACCAACTGAAAAAATTATGGTTTTTTTTTCTTAAAATTTCTCCTGTGTGCATTATTAAAAAATATGGATGAATCCCCTTCTAATAAATATATTTCAAAAATCATGTTTCGAACCCTCTGGAGAAGTCTTCACTTTATACATGCAAAATATTATTATCATAGAAGCATTTTTCGTAAAAGGAGAATATTTTGAAAATAGGTCAATTTAAGCCCGTTTTTTATCAAAATATTGCATTTAAATTATTTTTTTTAGTAATAATATTTTTAAGACAATTTTATACATGTATTCCAATCTAAGTGACACTGAATATCATAAATGTTATCCATTTAAACGCTTTTGCCAAATCACGATTCCGAACGTAAGCGGATACCTTAAATGAAGTACAGGATAATGAAGGCATGAGTACAAAAATTCTTAATTCATCTTTCACGTCTAATCGATGCACATCGTTTACCACTTCAACGAATAAAAATAAAACATTGAAAGCGAAAAAATAACCTCCTTGTTTGTAAAATTTTTTTGTCGAGAAATTAATAGAGATATTTATTTATTATATAAATAATATACTAGTAGGTTCAATTTAAAAAAAAAAGTGTTTATTTCATTTTTATGTACACTTTCAGTACTTTTATAAATTTTTCGGTAGCAATTTCAATTTTTTAAAGAATTGTAGTAGAATATGTTAGGTAAGTCTTTCCCAGTACATTTTTTTTTACAGTATCAAGTCTTTTCACAATAAAACAGGCTAAACACGCTACTTTAACATTATCGATTACTTTTCAAATCAAAAATTTTTTTTTTGTTCTTTAATATTCTATTTCAACATTATTGCTAATGTATGGGAAGAGTCTAACATTTCCGAGAAAGATTTACGATTCACAAACAAGTCTTCTGTGTTTCCTCCATTACAACACACTTTTCTCCAGTAAATAATTGCAGGCTACTTATTCATATGAATGGTGCAGAGACGTACACAGCTAGCGCAGTCGCTTCCAGTTAATATCTCATTTGAAAAATTCAACCCATTTGGTTGGAAAACCTGAGGTAAGGCGCAGAGTATCGAGACGCGTTAATCATCTCGAGTTCATTTATCAAGCTCTCGGCATCTCATCTGTGCCACCATTTTTCTCTGGGGTGAAAAAGAAGCATCTCCAAGGAGATGAAGTTCGCTTCTCAATGGATGTGAAACCACTGGAAATGGATGATTAATATTTCTTCAGAAATGATTTTTCTACTTTTGAAAAAGACGCAATTTTTGTATTTCGCTTCAAATTTAACTTCAAGGGAGAAAAATGAAGCTCGCTTAAAGCGGAATTTTGAAAAAAACAAGTAATATAAAACATATTTTAAGACAACTACTTAGGGTCAAAAAGAAAAATTTTATTTTTTTACTTTTTTAAAAAAAGTTACAATTAATATAAATACGTATATACATAAGACAGAATCACAAAAAATTTAAATGGTAATTAATTTTTTTAATTTTCATTAAAATATCGTATATTGTCATTTAAAACACAATTGTGTATATAAATTTCATTTCAACTGATTACTTTAACACATGAGAAAAAAACCTTTTCAAGTTTTGACACAAGTCACCAAAAGGCTAAGTCGCCAAAAATGATGCCAACGTGAATGGTAATTCTTTAAATTTATAATTCTTTAAATAATTAGCTTTAATCAATTAATTTTTATTAATTATTATTATATTATTTTTTGTCATCCAAAATAATTTTGTATATTAAATTTCAGCTCAATTGAGCGCTTTAAAATGTATTTTATTAACGATTGAAAATTCCACCAAGTTAAATAAATAAATATATATATAGATATTGTGAGCTAATAGTAGGAATTGGAAAAAAAAACTAACTATATGAAAGTTAAAGGGGATCTATATAATTTTTTTTTTGAAATCACAAAACTGAATACATCTATACGCAGACGGCTGACTTGTTATTGTTGCGAAATAATTAATAAAATCTCTTTTAAAATCAAAATTAATTTAATAAATTAATAATGATGATGAAACGACTTGCTCGGATATTGAGAGGCATGTTCTTCTTCCAGTGGATTGAGTATGCCGAGATAGAACAAGGGTTTTAGTTAACAAATATGTAAAGATCTTAAGGGATGGACTTTGTTGTTCAAATCAACGAGAAAAATTTTGATAATTAAGATGTTATTTTATTCTCCCCGAAGATGGGTTCAAGCAGTGTTTAATATATTACTACAATTTCTTACCAATTATACCTATTGAGAATCTTTTGGAGGATCTATCTGAGATTCCCCATTTCAGCTGGTTTCACGGTCTAATTCTTAGGATTATGATAGTTCCCAACTGAGTAAGGAAACTGAACGGAAAACAAGTGGATAGATATTACTAATTATAACACAATAAATAATTTCAAGCAAAAATAAATTAAATCATTCTTTTATGTATTATTGAAATGATGTACTCAAAAATAATTTCAGCAAGCTTTGTGTGTTGAAATAGATTTATTTCTAGTATACATTAAATAGAATCTATAACTCAGAAATGTTATTGCTTGTATTGCAGATATGCATTGAGTTGCAACTAGGGATTGCAATACCGGGATACAGAATACCAGTATTTTGAGCCATTTGCACAATTTTGTGATACCGGTATTCACAAGTTTAATTACCTGGTTTTCGGTATTTACTGGATTTTTTTAAAAATTGTTTCCACTATATTTTCAGGGATCGCCAAGATAGCAAAATTGTATACCTTTTAATTTTATGTCCCCCGAACGGGCTAAATTTTATGAATATAAGGCTTCATCGTACAATTAAGAGAAGTAATAAAATATGTGAATCATCCAAGAAGGAGGGACAAAATTATCATATTATTGCTAAGAGAGATACTGCACACACGCAGGATTCCTAGTCTGATATTCGTGTTTTAAAAACAAGGTTGTAGTTGTGAAGAAAGTGTGTAATATTTCAATATTTTTTAAATTGATGGGCTTGTTATTCACATTGTATTTACGTATCATACTTTAAGGTTCAAAATATTTTTCAAATTCATTACATATATACTCAGAAATAATAACCCATATTAATGAATAAGAATAACTAATCTCACAGAATAATGAAAAAGAAGAAAAGAAAGAAAAAATTTCAAATTTGATCAAGTTTATATTAAACTAGTTGGTATACCCGTTCTTTGCAGTGGCTTAGAGCCGGGGGGGAAGGGGGCAAGGATCCTGGTGACATACGAAAAGGGGCGGAAGCAAACACCGGGGATATTTAAATTCAAAAAGTATTTCTAATTCCAAATTGCGCCCGCGCTTACACGAGCCAAGCGGATCCGCACTGATGCAACAGACTGGAGCGAGATGAAGTCATATAAGCGAAAAGTCATAAAATTATTACGACTTTGATGTTTCGTACAATTGTATGCTCCAGGGGCGGCTCTAGGGCCGGACAAATCGGATCCATGTCCAGGGCGGCATTTTGACAGAATTTGAAAAATACTTTTATTTTTTATACGAAAAACTTGGATAAAATTATTTTATAAAATATTATTATTTACACTTTGGAAGTGTGGAACATAATTATTTTGTTTCGGACTGTGAATCGAAAAGTTGATCATTGCTAGTTAAGTTTTTGTAACGATTATATCTCAAAAAATAAAAGTTTTATTATGTGGTGATTTGACTTTTCAAGTGTATGGGCACCCAAACTCGGGATACAAGTAGATATGCTTATCTTAAGGCGATATGGTACCCTAAAAATCATCAAACTACCGATTTTTTATTGGCTTATATGATGCTTTTAATCCTTTTTAATGTGTCTGCAAAATTTCAGAGTTGTATCTATTTTTTTTATTCAGTTATTTATCCATTTTTGCTGCATGTCAGTAGACTAAAAAAAAGCCGCCACGCCCACTTTTTTTTTGGGTCGTCTGCTAGAAAAGAGCCTGATAAATAAGGGAAATAATTTTTTTTCTCCCCGTTGATTAGTGTTTAAACTGAAAAAATAATTTTTTTGTTTTGATTATATGAGGTTTTCTAAGGTTTCTTTGAAATTCTGTTCCTACAAATGAAACCATTTTTGTACTCTGTGTTCTTGGGAAAAGTAAAAGGGTGCTTTACGACAAGGAATTTGGGATTTCTCCCAAAAAATTTAAAAGTTAAGAGTGCCTAAGGGCCCAAAAAAAGTACCAAATCTGCCACAAAAGAAAAACTTTGAAGAGGTGGTTTCCAAAATGCTAAGACAAGTTCAGAAGTTTCTCAAAACACTAACTTGAGGTGTGCAAAACTTGAAGAAGAAAGCAATACTTTTTCTCGTTTTATGAAAAAATATACTGGTATATCCAGAATTCCAAAACTATTATTGATAAAAAAAGCATTAACAAATCTTTTTAAAAATATACTATGTAAAAAACTTGCAAAAAAGCTTCTTTGTGAGTAAATTTTGAAAAAACCTATGGATTTTGTGAAAAAAATTTTAAGTTTGTGTGATTCTTTTTCGCTGATAATTTTTAATGAAAAAAGAAAAACTTTGGGGCATATTTTTTTTTAAAGAAAAAAAGGGGCTAAATCAGCGCTATGATATTAATTTACGAGCACAAAACATTTTTGAGTTTCCCCAACGGGGGGTATCAAATTTTTTGAAAAGTTCTGCATGTTTATGAATATGCATTTAATGGCCAGAAGAACCCTTTTAAAACCCCTTTCAAAAAAAATGTTGCCTTTTTCACTTTGAAAGCATCCGAGAAAAAATTTCCATCGCATCAAAGGGAAAATTTAAAAAAAGCCCTTTAAAGCAAAAAAAGTGGTTAAAAACCAATATTGCGGTTTCTTTTGATGGTACTTTGGGTTGGGCTTTTGGGGCATCTTTGGGTTGGGGTTGGCTGTGTCATAGGGCATGCTGACGGGAAATGTTGTTGGGTTTTAAAATAATATCTAAAAATTTAAAGATAAAAAGGGGGAACTTAAAAAAATTTAGCTGAGTACGAGATTTGGTTTTAAAGGTCATAAAGATTCTGCAATGTAAACCATTCAGGGTTTAAGGAATCCATAAAAGCATCCGAATTGTGGTCGAGATCTGAAAAGATTGGATTTAGGGTACACAACGGTACCTTTTTGATTTTGGGGATTCCAAAGCGTTTCAACATTTTGACTTTAATCAAAAGTCTTGGGGGATGTTAAAATAAACAAAGAAGAGGTGGGGGAACCATGTGAGTAAAGGGCTAGGATCAACTCTCCGAAAAAGTTAAAAAGGGAAAGGCGTTCAAGAGGAGTTACTTTTGGTGGAAAAAAATTTTCGTTTGAAAGATGCCATAAAAATTTTCGCAATATTATTTTAGAATGCCATTTTTTAAAAAAAAAGCAAAAGCTTTAAAAACATGAAGACTGCCATATATGCTACTTTTTTATACCCTAGCATTTCCACTGATGAAAAAACCCCAGCACTTTAAATGCCCCTTTTTGGTTTAAAAAATTTTGGTGTTTTATCAATCAGCTATTGTAAATGGTAGAAAAACCCGGGGTTTGCACAAAAAACCAGTAAAAAAACCAAAATGAATGAGGCTCATTTGGCAAAAAATATTGCCAAATTTTTCCGAGACTTGCTTCGAATGGGTTTATTGGGGCGTTGCATTCGGTAACCCAAACCCCAAAGAAACCTGCACAGCATCATTTGGGAGTAAGTGCTCAAAAAAATCATCAGCGTCATTTAAACGAGTAAATATTGCAGTTTGTGATGCAGTATCTGAATTTAACGTTGAACTTTGCAAACACTTGAATTTATGCAACAAGAAAATAAAATTTATTTAACAGCATAGCGAAAAATTTAGCAATTTATAAAGATTTTAGAAGGATATGTCAAAAAAAAAGAAGAAAAGTAATGTTGTACAATTTGGTACAGAAAAAAATCAAACTAGCTCGTAAATCGCAGAGAAATTCTTTCGTGAAAAAGGTGTTTCTTAAAAGCAGGAAATTTTAAATTGTTGATCACGTATGCAATATTTTAATTTATTTTATATTTATGATTACTATATTATATTATATTATGTTTAAATTTTATAACATTGATTGAATGTTAGAAATTTAACAAAATTTAATCTGTAAGAAAGCAATAGAAGTCAACAGTGAAACTCCGAATTTCGTAGTTTTGCACACTTTATTTTAATAATGCTTTATTTCCCATATCTGAAATTCAACTAATATTAAAATTCAAACTATATGTAAACTATTGGTTGTAAATTTAAAATTTTATATATTTTATTTGTGAAACATTGTTCTTTATAAGAAGCATTAAATTGAAAAGGTTTTTTTTGCATTTTCTTCCATTTCGGAACAATTTTCAATATATTAAGGCTTTTAAAATTATGGAAAAAAAAGAGTATGAATATTTGTGTACATGTTGTTTATTATAGTAGTATAGAACTGTGCATGGAATAAACTCTAAAATGTGAGTGTAATTTTTTTAAAAATTGTTAAGATAATGTTTTATGAAATATTGACCTTTTTGTTTGCTCTCTTTTATATATTCATTATACAAGTATATTCTTTTATTCTTGTAAATTTTTTAAAAAATTGTGGTAAGCAGTTTGAAACAAACTAATTAACATTACATAAAAGTTTCAGATTATTGGAGGAATTTTTTATCATGCTATTCAAGAAATGAAAACTTTAAACTCATTTTTCTCCATGTTGAATTTTGTACATACACTGTTATTCAAAACCCTAAGGCTTTTTTGATAATTGAAGTAAGGTTTGAAACTTTTTATACATGTTCTGAAATGTGTGTTTTGTAAAACTGTGCATTGAATTAGCTCTAACATATTTAGTACTTTTTCTAAAAAATTTCAAAATCAAAATTAATGTTTTTCGAGAATTTTTGTAAGTTTAACTATAAAAAATTAATAAAAATTAAAGAACAGTAACAAAAAAAACCCCATGTATAGTTTTATGTAGTATATTATAAGGTACTTGGAAAAAATTTTTTGAAAGAAAAGAAACATATTTAAAAAGCCTTAGGGTTTAAAAATGTTTAAAAAATTTAAAACTTTAATTTTACAAACATTTTGCAACAAATTAAAAATGTTTGTATGGAATTATTATTAAATATTAACCTTTATAAAATACAATTAAAACCAAATATCAAATATTAAAAATAAAAAAAAATTAAAGATGGTACCGTGTAGCCTTAATACGATTTTCACTGCACTAATATAAAGGGTATCCCGGGAAATCGTCAGATTTCAGTACTTTTTCTATTCCCGGGAATAGCACGCGACTTAAGTAATCCATCAAGAAGCTATTTTTTTACTGGACTAGGGATTTCAACCTCGGCTATAAATTTTAGCTGACCCTACTGAGGCAATTTGTGATCGTTCTCCCTGAACTTCCCAGGTGGAGAAAATTTCATTACCCCCTTAGTGGGGACAGTGTGTAATAATAGAAAAGAAATACCCACGAAGAGTCGAGAATTTTTTTAGCTTGGCGTGGATAAGAGTAAAACCTTAAAAATGTTTGGTCAAACAGTTCCTGTCTATCGAACATCGCTTCGTGAACTATAAATATTCAGTTTTTAAAGAAATTGCATTTCGTAACCTACCAGCACGACCAATATAATCAAAGTTACAAGATCTTGATTAATGTGGATGTTGTAAGTATTACTGTTTAAAAATTTTTACATGTATTTAATTTAAAAAAAAAATTCGGATACTTGTCTTTATTATGAGCTATTTATAACTGAATTAGTAAATTGACGAAGGGAATGAACCACCAAAGAGTTTTGGGGAGATTATTTTTAAGCAATCACGCAACTTTTTTTAATCATTATTTTTCTTAAACAAACACTTTGGTGTGAGAATCTTACATTAATATTTATATATATATATTATATATATATATAACATAATAAACATTATAACTTATGAAATCATTATACAAATAAATATATCTATATATATATAATATATTATATATATTTAAATACGTAACTGTTACTTCAGCAGCAAATAAATTTTCAAGTGTTTGTATACTATATTAATATTTATCTCTTAGTAGCAACATGAAAGAAATAATTGATTCATCTTCGACTGATTAAATTTCAAATTCATGGGAGTCAATAAGGGAACATTAATTTTAAATGAGAATTTTTTTTCGAGATTTTTAATTGAAATATTTTTTTTTATGTTATTAACAATTTTTGCTTTTAGTCCTAAAAGAATTCAATTTCATTAAAAAAGTTTTATAACTTTTAATTTGGGGAAAGATATATCCTCTGTGTATATGATAAAGTTGAAAATGAAAAAGTCAAGTTGGTAACAACATCTGCAAAATAAAGATAATGTGACATATATTTATTCATAATTAACTAAATAAATTCTTCTGTATTTGAATTAGTAATAATTTCTTTCCTCAGAATAGTTATTTATTCCTTTGAAATACTTCTTTTTTCAGATTTTGTTATTAATTTTTGAAAATATTTATCAAAGCATTTGGGAATTTCTTTGGGAGTTCAAAGTTAAATTTATAAATTTGTCCCCCTAAAAAATTTATACAATTTGCCGGGAGCATGGTTGAAAAAATATTTGATACATTTTTATTATTTTAAACCGTTTTCAGTTTTTTTTTTTCATGAAATTACTTGTAATTTTAATCAAAAAAACGTTTTAATCTGAAAATTATGACGGGAAGCTAAATCGAAAATTGAAGAAAAGAAGGGATTTCCTTATTTTATATAAGTATTTATATTTTTTAAAAAAATAATTTTTTTAAATTTTTTAAAAATTTTGATGAATTTCCCACCTTTTGATGCATGGAAAAACCAAAAATCAGAAACCATTACTATTTTAAAGGAAGACAAATATGCAAAAAAAAAACATAAAATTTTTTTCCTCGAAAGCGTTTGGAAATTCGTTTTTAAAAAAACTGTTTTTTATATACAGTTAAAAATGATGTCTGCTTAAAAGAGTAATGCTTACTTTTCAAATTTATAAATATCACTTTGAAAACTCTATATGCACATTTAGATATTTGACTGGCTTACTGACAGAATTTATTTTTAAATGTGTATTTGATTTAACTTTTTTGCAATTTCCTGTTATATATTTTTATTTAGTATTGTGATTTTGGTATTTCATTTATATATGTTTCTTATATTTTACTACTGTATACGTTAAATGTCAGTTTACTTTTATGTTGAGCCTTGAAATGTTCGAGACCGCAGTATAAATTAAATCATGAAATTTTTATGTTTATACCAGTGTTTCTCAAACTGTGGGGCGCCCCCCTGGGGGGGAGCGATAACCCTTCAAGGGGGGCGCGAGCATATCGAAAAAAAAAGGGTTTAAAAAAAATTTTTTATTGGAATAAAAAAAAATAAAATACTTTCGATTTTAAAAAAAAAACGAAATTGTATATTTATATATATCATCGGGAAAAAAAGGACAAAAAATAAAAATTCTACTTTAAACGCTCATTAGCTATTTTTGACCCTATAACTAAAAAAAAAAAATATTTTGTTTGCTTGCTTAACCCACGATGAGATTTTTTAATTACGTTTTTTTTAACCCAAAAAAATATTTTTTTTGGCTTTCAATTTTGGTTCCCGTATCCCTTTTTAGAAAAGTTGTAAATTTATAATTCTTTTTGCGTTTTTTTTTCAATGTGAAAAAGTTTTTTGATACATGGGTGTGTTGAATTTTTTAAGTTTAATTGGGGCCAAATTTATTTTATATATAGTTTTAAAATATAATGCAAAAATCGTTAATTCTGGGGAAAACGTTTTTTGTTACCTGCCTTGACAGAGAATCCTCTAAAAGACAGTCTTAATGGAAACAAAATGAATTAATAGAAACTCCTTTTGGGGGGGGGCAAACGTTTTTAGAATCTTAAAGGGAAATTTTTTAGACCGAGTTAACGGGACGACCACTATTTTTTAAAAAAATTTTTTTGAACATGCTGCATTTTTCCCTTTTAATAACTTAGTGGGAATTGGGATGTTTTTAATATTATGGTTTTTAATTTTAAAAAGAATATAAAAAAAAATTTATCTGATCTCTGAAAGGAAACTGAAGCTGATCAAACAAGGGGAAAAAAATTGCTGAAATAATGCATATTAATCATGTTGGAAAGAAATTTGAGAAAAACAAAAACATGAAACGAAAAGGTTTTAAAAAACTAATTTAAAAACTATCAAGAAAATATGAAACCATAAGTGTACCGCAAAATGACTTTACCTTTTAAAAGACACAAGCAAGAAAAAAAATTCAACAGGTTTTTGTTGATCCCAAAAGGAAATTAAAAATTTCAATAACGTGAACAAAATTTACAGTTTTGCTTGCAAAAACCCTTTTCCCGTAATTTTGCAAAAAATGCGGGATTTTTTTTATTAAGGTCACGCAATTTGGGAAAAATTTAGTTCAGTTTATTGGGTATTTTTTTAAATTATGAAAGAAAATAAAAAAAACTTGAAATAGGTAAGATATTTTCTTTGGGTTAAATTTTTACTGAAATTGTGATTTTTTTTCTTTTATATTGAAAATATTTAAAAAAAAAAGGGGTCACTCCCCGCGACCATTAACGTTAGTATCGGGACACCCATCCCGGGCTTTGTTTAAAAATTAAAAAAAAAACACAATTGTTTTTTGAATTTTATATATTTTTATTACTTAACATTTATCTAAATCTAATTCTGCGAGGTTTAAAAAATTTCAGTTCACAAAAACCCTTTATAATATGAGTATTCATTTCAATAAATCATTTTACATTTTTTTTATACATTGTCATGCACTTGGTTTTACTCTCTTTAAAAATTTAAAATATTATATCAAGAATAATATACTATTTTTTAAAAAAAAAAACCGTGTTAAGAGTGGGTACTTCCAGCCAGTATAAAAAAAAGTTTAATAATTATCAGTGACTTATGGGTTGTTCCAGAAAAAATTTTTTAAAAAGGTAAAATTAGAAATTGACACTCGAGTTATTTTTTGATATTTGCTCAGATCTATATTTTGTCTTCAAAGAGCCAAAAACAGAAAATCCGGGTTCCAAAAGGGTTTATTTAAAAAAAGGTAATAGTATGAAAAGCTTTTGTTTTCAGTGCAGAAAATTCACATCTACCTCTATCTAGAATTAAAAGAGTTTTATTACAAATTTGCCCTTTAATTTCGTCACTGATTTAAATCTATGAAGATATCTTTTTTGGCAGTTGAGAGCCCCCTGAAGATTTTTTTAAATGGTTCCCAAACCATTTGAACTTGCTATCAATTTGCCCTCGTCTGTGTATTGTTGATGCTTTTATCATCGAATGCTCACGTGATTTAAAATATATCTATGATTTTGTTTTTTAATCCCCTGCCGTAAATACTTAAACCGTGAATTACAATTAACGCGTGAATTATGAAATTCATTTAAGAGAGATTCGGTAGCTAAAAGATTTTGGCCAAGACTGACTAGAATTGAGAGGTAAAAATTTTTTCATGTTTTGTGCAAACGTCTGTTGGGTTTAGACTCAATGAACATTCGGAATCCGGATATGGGAAAGGCATAATAGTTTCCTATTTTTAATGACTTTTTACTTTTAAAATGGATTTGAAGGAAATAAATCTTTAATTAAATATTATTTCTCTATCTGTTTCAAGTTTCAATTATTGTGCGTATCCAATGGGAAAACAAGGCGTTCTTTTGAAATTGATCAAGCCAGATTCTAATTAAACCTCACAAAGGTTTTTGGCAAATCTCAATGAAGGATGGGGCCTAGCCTTTGAGAGCATTTGTGACTCATTCGGGGCATTATCAACGGAAGGATGCCCCTTTGGCATAAAAATTTCGGGAGACCTTTCAGAATCCATGAACAGTGCTCTGCTGTTTCATCTGAAATACTACCACCATACATCGTGATGTCGCTATTTTTCAAACTTGGGATGAACACCTCGAAAAACCCCAAAGGGGTTTAAGTCTTGGGAAAAAGGACGGTGAATCGAAAAAAATGGCCTTTGGCGAAAATCTATCAAGTTTCATTATAGTTGGTTCGGGAAACTTCTCCGTTCCTGAAAAGGAAAACGACGGGAACTGGTCGACCACCCCAAAAGTGAAGTCGGAAGTTTCTTGGGTCTCAGAGCTATTATCGAGAGTATATCCCGCACTTCTCACAGTTAGTATTGCCCTTAACTCAGTGCTTCTCAAACTTTAAATACTGGCGCCCCCCTTTTCAATCACAATTTTTATCGCGCCCCCCCTTTTTACATTAATAATATACTAAATGCAATAAAAATTTCACTTTTTACGCTAAAGCCACAATAAGCTATCTTTTTAAATTATAAACCATACAAATTAATAACAAAAATTTTAAAATTTTTATACGTTACAAAACAAAAAAAAAAAAATAAATAAAAAACTTAAGTAATAGGATAATTATTATGTTATTTTTTGTTTCTCTAATTTTTAAATTGAACATATTGCAAAATGCGGTGGCTGCTTAGAAGACAAAGTATAGATATCAGCTAAATATAGAAAAAGAACTCAGAGAGTAAATTTCTAATCATAAGCATTTCTTATAAAAACTTAGCTTTGCAAGACAAGCCCAATTTTTAATTTAGTATTATTTAATTAATTATAAAATACTCTGTGCAGCATACACACACACTGATACATTAAAAGTATACCGGCTGAAGTGCCCGCTCTTTGCACGAGTTCATTTATAAGAAAATAAAACATTATTGATATAATAGCTGAATTGTAATGAGAGTAAAGCCAAGTGCGTGACAATGTTTACAAATATGTAAAATTATTTTTTTTAAATGATTGCTCAAATTATAATTAGTTTTAAGAAAATTTTAATTTTAAGCCTCACAGAATTATCATTTATAATTGACGTTAAGTAACGAACAATAATATAAAATCCCGATGAAGAATAATTGTATTATTTTTAATATTTAAAGCGAAAAGACTTTTACCCGGGAGCAGGCGCGCACTCGATACGGTCGAGCGGGGTTAATGAGTCACCCCATCCTTTCTTTTTTATATAATTATTTTATTGTACACGATACAAATCGTAATTCCAGTGAATAATTTAACTAAGAGAAAGTAAACTTACCTCTACTTCCAAGGACTTTTCAATTTTTCTTTGGTAACAAATAAACAGTTTTGCCAGAAATAACTATTTCGTGATCTGTGTGTCCCGCGCGACCACTTCGGGGTAAAAAGTGTATTCATTATGTATGTTACTGCTAAAAAATGTTTTTCATTATGCTTTATATGTTTGAGAATACTCATAAAAATAAGTCTTGGCCAAGTAATCCCTTCTCAAAGTGCTCTGTTTTCCAAGTATCATAAAACTCTTTTGCATGGAAGAGCGCAACAGAGAAATACATTACTTACAACTTTGAATGAGAAACAAACGCATAAGAGATGGGTCATAATTAACTGTACCAATAACTTAGAAGGTCAAACAGATTATCAGCAAAAAACAGATTACAGCTATACTGCGCTGTATCAAAAAATAATCACAAAGTGATGAATTTTTTCATGTTCCTAAATTTTTTGATTCTGGGTCTGGGATTTGTTTTTCTCTGAAAGAGTAGTATGTTAGATTTAAAAAGAAAACTTAATAAAAAAAATCTCTCACCATGGGATTATAGCAAAATCAAATAAAATATTTTTTATTTGGCTATAGGATCAAGATAGCTAATTAGGGTATTGAAGAAAGTTTTATTTTTGAGAGAGATTAATTATATTCGACCATAAATTATATCAGAGTAAAAGTGCATTTTTATTATGTCTGAAAGTATTTTGTTTTAATTCATTCCAGAGTAAATTAAGTATTTTTTAAATCTTTTATTTTCGATATGCTCGCGCCCCCCTCGTAAGGCTATCACGCCCCACAGTTCGAGAAACACAGCCTTAACTAACTTGACTAAAAAGAACATTCCGAAGGACATTCCTTGGGAATCGTCCACTGAAGATTCTTTTTTTAAACTTAAGGAGGAACTTGTAAAAATGCCTTCTCTGCATACACCAGATTTGTCCCGCCCCTTTCTATTATTCACAGATGTTTCCGCTACTGCCACTGGTGCTTGTTTAGCTCAGCACAATGACCATATGGAGGAAATGCCAATTGCTTTCTTCAGCAAAAAAACTGACTTTGTCCCAAATGAAGTGATCCACAATCGAGCATTTAGCGTGTTAGAGGTGCTTCGTAAATTTGACACTTGGATCTTTGGGTCACAAATCCAGGTCATTGCAGATCATGACCCTTTGATGACATATCTTACCAACAGTGCTCCTCACAGTGCCAAATTGACCAGATGGGCATTGGCCTTAAAAAGATACAATGTTAAAGTTTCCTATAGGGGGGGTAGTGCTCACGTGGCACTGCAGATGCACTTTCTAGACTTAGAATTTCTAAGTAGGGGTGTTTTTTTTTTCGTTTTTTTTTTCATTACTGTTATGCGTATTCACTAAATGTGTTTTTTAAAGTGTAAGTAAAGAAATAGTAATAATAATTAACATGCATGTAGAGTATTCGCTATATGTATTCTCTTGGGTTTTCTTTCTTTGTGAAATTCCTAATTCTATTATGTAGTCTTTTGTAATATATGTATGTTTTTGTGTCTCCGAGGAGTCATATTATCTGGGGCTCTGCGCGCTAACCAATTTTCAATTATTTCTCTCTAAATTGTATCCATGTATTTTTATTTTTTGTCTATTTTCAGGCGCATCGTCTTCAGACGGATGCTTTTCCAATGGGGGAAGGAGTAAGACTCCTCTAATCCGTGTGCCATATCGGCCGACAAATAATCCCTTGGGGATTATTCAAAACGGAAATACGTCAACCGCTCAAAACGAGCTGCGCGGTGTGGCAGAACTTGGTTAGACTTGGATCCGCCCACCCAACTTATATAAAGTTTGTCTCGTTTTTGTGTTGTGGTGTGTATATGTTTTGAATAATTGTTAAACTAATAAATTTGTTTGGCTAAATCAATGATTGTTTCTTCAAATGATGCAAACTTTACTAATAAAAACATAGTGAAATGTTGGAGATAGATCCAAGTTGACATCATTTTTGGTGACATTATTGGCCTCTTGGTGATTGATTGAACGGTGCAGAAGTTGATATGCTGTAGCGCCACCTGGTGGGGAGGTTCAACAAAGAGGAAGCACAAAGTTTTCTCCACAAAAAATACATATACATGCCAATTTTCATAGTGATAGTTTGAACGGTGTTGGAGTGATGGGTTTTCATATATACAAAAATCCATTTTTATACATATAGATTTTCTTTATTGTTACGCTCAAATTCATATTGAGAAGAATTTGGTACAGTGATCGAAGATGATAATGACACTAATATCGATAGTGAAAAGGATTTGTCTCTTGAACAAAAATTAGAATTAGTGATAACTAAAAAAAATTCAACAAACCAAAGTACAATTCAGAAATCAGATATATCCAAAGCCATCCGACGAGAAAAAGGTATATTTGAAAATGAGGGATTTAAAGGTAAATTCTTGGATAATTATACTTGTGATTTAAATAAGATGTTCCTTTACTTTTTTTGTGATTCCTTATATACTCCTATAATTTATAAGTTACAAATTATTTTTTTGTGATACTTACACTCTCTAACAAAACTGGCAGGTAAAAAAAAAAAAAAAGGAAAGGAAAGAAAAAGAAAACCCTTGAATTTTCTTCCTTTTTCTAAAATTTCTACTACCGATATTAAAACCTGTATCCCGATATTAAGATCTAAAAAATACCGGTATTAAACTTTTGGTCCGCTATTGCAATCCCTAGTAGCAACAGATGAAATTCTGTTTCATACATCGATAATCTAAGTAAATAATATAATAAAGTTATAATTTTTTTGTTATATAGAGAATATTGTATTTAACTTATTTATTCGAATCCAATACGCACTTTTTCCGAATGTTATTGTTACTCAAAATCGGATATGGCTTAGAAATGAAAGCGAAAAGATTCGTTGGATGGAAGAAGTTGAACCCACGGTTAGAGCAATTACAGGTCCATGTATGAATTTAAACCTTGATAAAACTGGTTAAATGAATTAATTATTAACTTGTTATTAGTTTTTATTTCAATATATATATATATATGTAGCAATCCAACCAAAATCTTCCAAAGGTGGGATCCTTCCAGATAGCGGGGTTTTTATGGCGTGGTGTCTAGGGGTTTTAGGTGTATTAGTTAATTTTTAGTAATAAAACAGACAACATAGTTCAGAAAGAAACTGTTGAAAACTAAATAATTTTATTATGAATTATAGGGAGTATTTAAATGGGGAATACTAAAAGAATAGAAAAGTTAGATAAGCATATTTCGGAAGAATAGGAAAGAGATCACATTACTTTAAGGGAGGCAATTGAGATTAAATAGAACTCATTCTGGTGCTATTAAGACATACCGCCTGGCGCGGACGAAAAGATAGAACTCATTATGGTACTATTAAGATTTGCCGCCTGGCGCGGGATTTGTGCGCTGACGCGCGAAATACGACGTTTCGACGAAAGTTAGTGGGCCTCTGGCAAAATAAGTTGATGACGGCGTTTTAAAAGGGACGCTAGATGGCGTTGACGTGGAATACTGTTTTGATTAGAATTGCCGACCTCGGTAAAGGGATATGATCTAACTTTTTACAAATGGGATATCCTACATATATATATATATATATATATATATATATATATATATATATATATATTAATTTTGTAACTATCTCTTAGGGATAAACAATTTTATACCATTTTTTTTATAATTTTTCACAAAATCGAGTTGATAATTTGGGATGTGGTTTAGAACTCATGACGGCATGCATAACAATACATAAAGAAATACAATTTTAAATTTTTGTAAGTAATGTTGGAAACATTGTTTTTTAAAGTTGAGTTTATCATATAATTATTATTACTTTTTGATACCGTGAGAAAAAAATAAAAACATTTGTGTTGTGAATTTTGATCATAAAAAGCTGTGAAATTTTTGGAAGTTCTAAGCCTTAATGCGAATGGAATCAGATAAATTGATTCTTCAAACAGAGAATAACAGTATTTTACTTTTTAACATAGCTTCAAAACATACATATTACGTAGCTTAGTGATTCTATATTTCAATAATGGTTGACCAGGAATAAGGACTAACTCTAAAACGAACAAAAATGTAGATTCCCTCTCATATATAACCAAATGTTAAAGAACTACTTACAACCAATTATTATCAAAAATACTTAAAATTAATTATTAAAAACTTTAATGAATTAACAATTATATATTTAAAGTTGTTAATTATACTTTCAGTATTTATATTTTAGTTTTGTAGAATATTCTGTTGAGAGTATTTTGAGATTTTAGTAAGAGATGTGTTATAAATTAACCTTTAACATTCTTACCAGAGCTTGACTATTTTCTTTCGTTTTTTGCTGAAGAAATGAATGACAATATGTACAACACTTTTTCTGAAATTGAAAAACTTGAATGAAAACATTATTTTGGGAATGAGAACCTTTTAATTAACATTTCACACATCACGTATATACACTAACTTAAAAAACCATCATTATAGTGAGTACTAGAGAGAAAAGAATCCTTTAATAATCAAACATAAACATTTCCTTAATTCAGAAAAACGCTTAAAATTTGTACAATTCCCAAATATCATATTAAGTGCGCAGTTTTGACTTCCAGAATGGTGGCGATAGAGAAGTCATCATGGTCACGAGATTGCGGTGAAAATTGCATGTGTCCAGATGTAAGTTGAAGTCGAGAACACAGTGAGGTAGATTCATGTTAAATGTATCAAGATTCACTGTCCTCACGTTGGCGTGGCGTGACACTTTGGAGAATGGAGTGCTTAGCTCAGATTTCAGCTTCGTCATTTGATAGTAGTAAAAAATGGTGAGTTTCATAGTATACACTTTCACCTGGCTCTTTGCTGATTTTGCAGGTTCGCTTCTGCCTATTGCCCTATGTCAGCTCCTCCCCACTTTCTTTCAGCTCTTCAGAAGGTTCCACTTCCTTATTTATTGTCTTGCATTCCTTCCCGACTGTTACTTTCTTTGCCTTGCAATGCAAAGATGTTGGAAAGGGGAGTGGGTGGATGTGGTGAATCTTTACTTTTCGTCACAATTTATTCACTAGCCACATTTCTGTCTCCTGTTGCTATTCCTTCCCTCTGTGAGGTTCTACACCTCTGGAATTGTCCCTCTTGACCTCTTTCCAAAAATGCAATAAAAATAAATTGGGTTCTTCAATCTCTTTTATCTTGAATTCCTCCCCTCCCTGTTTTTTATTCTCTTATAGGAGTGGTATCCCTGTGTTTATTAATTCTTTCCCATGGACCATCCTTTCTAAACAACGAAACAACATCTCTCTGTGTGTGTTTATAGTTACATTGTTATTTTTGTTATCAATCACATCCTGGCATCCGGTGAGGGGCCACTTTTGTGAAGTACTTTTGCTGTATGTTATATTCTTCCCCCTATTCTCAAAAATTTGGTGGAGGGTTCCTCATTCGGGATCATTTTGTCTCCCTCTCTTCACATGACTTTAAGGTGTTTCACCCATGTGATGGGTTCAAAAAATCAAAAAACATTTTTTTTTTCTTAAATTGCTTCCTTCACATTTCTAGAATAAGGTGGCAAAGGGATTTTTTTTAAAAATCCAGAGTCATTATAAAGAAGCAGGTGTTAGAAGAGCAGCTGTTCGTAGCGCTAAGTCAGGATTCCATTGCTTTAATCCGACCTGTAAATTTAAACGCGTTTTTCTCAAAACTGTGTTTTTAAAACTTTCCTCCATCATATCTCAAGAACGGTTTGACCGAATGACTTCAAATTTATATGGTAAATTAAGCACAAATATACGTACCAAATAAGCTACGATCATTCTAAAATTCAAACTATTTCCATTTTTTATTGCAAAAACATAAAAAAAAAACACCATGAAATTCGAAACTTTTTCTGTAGATGTCTACCAAAAATCCAATTTTTGATATTTTAATTGCGTATAATTCATTCGGTGCGTTTAAGCTTATAAATTAAAACGCCGTCAATGTTTTTGTTTTGTTTGTTTCAGACAAGCCAATCAGCAGGAATCGTGGAAGAAGTGAGCGTCCATTTATTTTAGGTGGGTGTGTTTAGAGCGCTAGAACTTATGTTCTACTGGATATTTTTGGCTAAAAATTTATACACATACTTTTAAGATAAATATGAATAAATGATTTAAAAAAACATAAAGTTCAATCATCTTACTGGGCGTCAAAAAAGTTTCCTAAAAATGCTTAAGAAACAGGCGGTCACATGGGTGAACCCCCTTAAATAGAAACTCACATTTGCATAAATCACGGGTTCCTTCACAGAAAGCAATTTTATAAAAACTTTTACAACAGTTAATCAAATTTCGCTATAGGATTATGGCAAAACGTGGATAGGACTCCTACAAATCCTTCTTTCCTCTACTGTAAGAAGATCTATTTTTTTTTTTTAAATTTCACCCACCCCCACTTTTATTTTAGTTTTTCAAAACTTACTAAATGATCAGAAACAACGTCAAGCATCCTACGAAAAAAATATCTGTATAAATTTAACCTTTTTGTAGACTTTCGAAAGTAAATGTTTAAATACACGCTATAAAAAACACTTATGAAAAGATGTATTTTATAACATCGCAGTTTCTCTCCAACACAGCTGCAGAAAATTGAAGAACCATTAATAGCTCAGAAATCAATAATTATGTTCTACAGCTAACAATTCTAAGTTAAAAAAAAGAATTTTCTCGTAATGGTTGTAGATTTTAGCTAGTCTAGAAAAAAAAATTGAAATTTCAAAGTTTGAGTTATGGACGTTTAAACAGAGAGAATATTTTATAGTAAAAAATGGAGTGTTAAAATTTTCTGTCCATTACATTTGAAAATTATTTATTTCTTACCTTTGGTATAACTATTTTATCATTCATAAATTACGGGAAATAATCGGAAAAATTCAGTAATTATTCGAAAACCAGATGCAGTTATTCAATACTGTTAGGAAAAATATGTTGAGTTACACTGCAAAAAACCCCTTCAAAATTGGTTATACATTCTCGGTAACTCAAGAGCATGAAAAGATTTCTCAAAATTGAAAAAACAAACTTTTCAGACAAATCGTTAAAAAATAATGTAACAAAAACGTGTCTTGTACTTCAAACGCGATCTTATTTCGTAAATTATTCTTTCTTATACCTCTGCAACAAAAGAAATACATCTTGTATAAATTGAAGCACAATACAGGATATATATTGCTATTTATCAGTATCCATTCACAAATATAAATTTTCATTTCAATTAGTATTTACCCTCTGTTTATATCTCTTTTCAGATGATGGATTACGCGAACAAATAAGATATATGTAAATCTGTTCATGGGTTTGAAACTATTTCCACTAAAACAAATATTTTTTTTTTATTTTCAATTTAAGAAAATACATTAGAATCTCAGCAAAAAAAATTAGTTCGTCAACAAATATTTTTTTACATTTTTTATAAGACAACACCAATGCCAAACATGAATACGCAGAGCTGGATCAATACATTTTGGCATGGCAACCACAAAAAAGTTATGTATCTTAAATAAAAATAAAATTTCGTATATTTCGAAAGTCCTACACGTTATAGATTGTCCCATAGTTTTCCTACAATAGTATACAATAACAAAAAATTCTCAAAAGTTTATAAGAATTTATTTAAATATCGAATTCCACTGGATTCAAACATAGTAAAGCTTTTGTTACTCTGTAAAATGATAAAAAAATTCCTTTCACGTGATTGGAGCTAATGAATTTGTACGTTCGTTGATAATGATGTTAAAAATTTAATATTTCCCATATTTCTTTATTGATGAGACATAAAATTAAATTTAAAATTAATTAAAATAGTTTAATTAAAGAAAAAATAAAGTTTATATTTCTCATATTTTACGCATAAGTTATACCATTACCTTTGGGCATTTCTAATAATACAATTAAGTTTTTAAGGCATTCCAAGAATTTGGTGAAAAAAAACTTTAAATGTTTTCAGTACTGATTTTGTTCACATTCATCGAAATTATACAGATTATAGCTATTTAAGAATATTAGAAAATATATGGTTATCTTCGGTTGTTATAATATATTCACACAACTTTTTATGAGTACTTTTTTAAGCGTAAGAAGACTGGTTTTCAAATATTTGACATATATATTTCGATAATTCCACGCTCGTTTTATTTCTGGATTATGGATCAGCAAAAATAAATTTTTTAATGCTTATTTTCAAATATGCATATATTTTTAAATATAATAGCACCATTCACATACAAAATTTCGTAAAAATTAATTTTAAAAAATTTACTTAAATAAAAAAGTAATTTACCTAGAAAGTTGGCTTTCTGTATGACAGAAATCATTAAACTTCGAAGTTAATTCACATTAACTCTAATTATAAAGCATAGAATACTTAACTTTTATCTTGAATTGCAAATTTCATTTACATCATTTGTAATCACATAAATGATGATGAAATTATTAATCAAAATTTTATCTTGTACGATGAATTCGAAAACACGATACTGCATATAACCCAACATTGCAATCTGGACTGTAGAATATAATTTCTTATCTTGCCTTCTAACCTTTATTGTCTATCCGTGAACAGCAAATAATACATTGTCGTGTGGGATTATTCATCACTGTTGGGTGATTGTAGTCAACAAAGTGCCTTTCAGGGCCGGCCTGAAGGCGGGTGGTCAGCAGAACGACGTCTTCCCTTTGCAGAGAATTCCAGACGAGTAGTATTTTTAAATTTTTAACGCGAAAGCATAAAAGGCACATATTAAATAAGTCTGGATAGACCAATTGCACAGTGAAAATTTTCACAGTACCCGAGCTAAATTCGGGATGAGACAGGATGGTACGTTTCGTCTGCCCTAGATACACTTTGGAAAAGACAGGAAGGTGTTAATGCTCCACAGCAGTGACCGCAACCTTTTTATCGCTGCGGACCAAGTCAACGTTTGATAATTTTACCACAGCCCACTGAGGGTGGCATACGTTGATTGTTTATATTTTAGATTGTTTTGATTTAACAAGAGTTTTAATTTAGTTTTACATTTAAATATGCCTTCAGAATAATATATAGTTGAAAATATAAACCAAAATGAATAAAAGTGATTTAACGTGGAATATAAAGTGATTTCTGTGGAAAGTTGTGCAAATCCCAGAGAAATGCACCACTTTAAATAAAATGGCAATAGTTTAATGTTCTTTAGGCGGCCCGGCACCATTTGATCCACTAACCGGTACAGGTCCGAAGGTTGCGGATCACTGCTTTACAGGATAAAGGAATCCAGCTTTTGGTAAAATTTTCATTTGTTAACATTCAGTTCAAAATATTTTTATTTTAACAATTTTAAAATTTTCCAACCTTTATTTCTGTATCAAATGAAGAAACGTACACTTATATAAACTTCGATCATCCGTTACATAGGCTAATATGTGCGCTGGGATTCAAATAAAAAAATGGTTCGGAACCCATTGCTACCAACACAAGTGCACAGTCTCTGCATTTAGGTATCATCCAATCATGGTACTCCTAGCATCAGAAATGGAATTCCATTTGTGTGTACTGAGTGTTTCATTTCACAATTTCATACCATGGAAATATCGGATAGCATACAATAAAAATATAGGCTTTTATTTTTTGCAAGTGGTTAAGGTTAAATAAGTCAAATTAAATGTACGACTTTGTCTTTGCTTGTCTATGGTGATATGCATGGCTGTTTCAAGTACGAAAATGTTGCAAAATTCAAATGCATTTGTTGATAAAATTTTTTATTCTAATTCAACGAAAGCATGGAGAGAATCGCTGTAAGTTCTAAGAAAAAAAATTAATCATATATAAGTTATATATTTTTCCTCATGCACTATTTCATTATATGATTGTTTTATACAAAATGATTAATAATAACTATAATACTTTATCAAATATTCCTTATTTGGTACACGTGTCCCGTAAGCCTGTCTGATTACGGCAAAAGCCATAATCTGAAATTACGATCTCTTGGATGATTGGACAAGGACGCCCATGATTCACAACACTTGGGAAGATCACTATGTGGCTTTAAGGTGTACGGTTCCATAAAGGTAATACTGCTAGGTCGCTGTCTTAAAATCTTACTGCTGCGTTTGTTCGAGACAAGCTATGTATAGACGATTAACGGAGGGGAATCTGTACGCTCAGAAGCCTGTGGTATGTGTCCCCCTTATACAGTTTCACAACAGATTCCCTCTATCTTGTAGCCGTGAGCAGCACTCTTGGATAGATGATGAAAGATTAGTGCCATGTCCTTCACAGCGACAAAACGTGATTGAGTACACAAAGCGATAATCGAAAAGCCTTCATTTGCATGGATCATGGGAAACTCTATAATCCAGCAAATATCAGAGAAATCGATCTCTTTGGTGACACTGGCACCCTTGTTTAGGGAGAGATAATTTTGGATGCGTGTACAACACTCCACACATTTTTTGTTGGTATAATTACATTATAACGCTAAAAGGATAAAATTTTCGAGCTGTAGAAGACTAATTTGTTTTTATGGGAGATAGCTCCCAAACACACACAATCTACCTTTATGGATGATTATTTTGAACAAGAGTTTATTAGCTGTAAGGTGTGGGCAGAGAGGTTTCTAGATCTGAGTTCCATACAGCACTAGTGGGACGCCACAGGAAGAGCCATTGCATGTTAGCAATACGCTCCAAGGTACCTTCGGATGTTTCAACTTGCTGTTTTGAAAAGATGACAATTACATCGACAATCGATGGCCAATAGCTTCTGTAACAGTACGAAGGCACGTTGGGACACTTGTACAAGATATACAAAGGCTTAAATAGCTGTACAAGGTGGCCACAAATTTGATTACATGAGTATTAAAGAGGTATGGTGTTATGTTTCAACCAATGTCATTTCCATTTGTATGTCAGCCAACATTAAACTCTTGTTCTATTTTTGTATGTTTAATTTTCTGATTTAATGCATAAGATATTAGTATATAAATAACCCATGCATTAAACCAAATTTGTGTACATATATATGTTAGTAATCTTAATTTTGGACACAACTGTATGTATATATTATATACTTGAGATATTAATAAGCATTTAATTTCACAGAAAATTACATTATATATATATATATATATATATATATATGTGTGTGTGTGTGTGTGTTTATATTATATTATTAAAAGCTTATTATGATTTTATTTTTGTATTTATAAAATGTTTAAGCACACCACACAAATTATTTAACATTGTTCCTAGCTTTACAAGTTAAAAATTGCACACTTGATAACCTTACCATGCACAAATTCATTTTTATTCTAGTGTGTTATTTAAAACAAAGTTTGAATTTTTAAAAAATCAAATTTTGTAAGCGATTATCCTCTATTTGCAGAATCTATTATAAAATTTATAATTAAACTTCGGAGCAATTTTTTTGAAATATATACATTTTCAAATAAATAATCCTTTTTCATTTGAAATGGGGCATACATAAAGAAATTCAAATACAATTTTCAATAAATTAAGAATAATTATAGATATATTGCGAATTTTGAATGAAATTTCAGTGAAAAATTGCATTACGAAAACCCTTTTTTTAAAAAATTTTCTTTTAAAAAATTTTACAAAAATATTTATACAGAACATAAATAAATCATTATCGGTTTAGAGCTATAAGTTTTTAAATTTTTTAAAAGTTTTTTTAAAATTTTAAATTTTTTATTTAAGAACTAAATTTTTTCACAAAATTAAGGGTTTTTTTCTCACAATAAGTGCAAAAAATTTTAAAAATTTCTAGAATTAAATTATAGTCTATAATACAGATGGAACTAAATAATACATTTTCTGAAAGTTCCAATTCAATATCTTAAAAATAATCCTGTAGTGAACGTAAAAGTTTCATAAGATATCAATGATGCACAAGAATTAAAAAAAGGTTTAGTATTCGGAAATGTTATTACAAGCCGCAAACTAACTTTTGCATTGTCTAATTTCTTCTTCCCTCCGTTTTTACGTCCATCCATAGCATCATCTCGACCTTTGTGACGAAACGTTTCCCAAACAACTCTGGGATGTAATGAGACCACCGCACTTAGATTCCTTCCATCCATAACTGGAGGTGAACATCATAATGTTGCTGCTCCTCCACTCCTCGGGCAAAGTTTCTTTACATTTTTTCTACACTCCCAAGACACATCCGTTTCAATATCCTTCTGAAAGCTTGTCTTCCGCTCCGTGATGAAAGTAAGGAATAACTTTAGCGAAAGCAAGAGTTCTATTAAATACCAAACTTTTATAGAAGGAAAAGAAATAATAAATTTACCCATAACAACTTACAACTTTGAAAAAAAATAAAAAATATATGTATTTTTTTGCAAAAATGAAAAAAGTTTTTTTTTCTTTAAAGGGGGAAAAACACATAAAACTACATACCATTTTACTGTGAACACTAAAACAAAGGTATTGAAACGAAAAATAAGTAATATTATAGGCTCGTGTTTCAGTTACGAATAAAATACATTACTAATTGTGGTATATTTATATGTTTCCCCCATAATCATCAATACATTACTGTACTTTCAATGATTCACTGAATCGCTGTAAATGTTTAAAGTAAAAGTGTTTCTAACGTTCGATACTTTCTTTTAATGGATTATGATTAAATAATTTCTTTCTGTATTCATCTAAAATTCTAAGTCATTATCTAAATGATATTTTAATCCCCCCTCCCCGAAAGATGTGCTCTTGACGTAAATGAAGAAAAAAGATTTAAAGATTTTTAAAAATAAAAGATGTTACGCAATCAAAAATTTCTTTAAATTACTTTTTAACTTTTTAAATATTATGGACTTGCAATTCTAAAGATACTTAAAGAAATCTCTATCATTTTTATTTAAAAACGTTGATATCTTTCTTCAAGTCCATCGAATTTTTGGTTTACAATGAATACTTTTAAAGCACAGTGAACATGACAGCATGTTACGAACTTATTTTAATAGATAATTTTTAAAGCATATTTTTATACGTATTTTCAATCGTTCATAAAATAATTTCTATTAGTCCAATCAAGTTCAAACAAATTTTTTAAACTTGCAGTGAAGGACACTTGATGTTAATACAGATTTTACAAAAATTAACTGATTAATTAATTACCGGTTTTCACGCCAAATTAGATTCGTCTCTATTGTTGTAACAATGTAACTGTTAAAACAAAGACAAAACTTGGCGTCGTAAACGTGTTTTTCAGCCAAACCGGATGTGCATTGTTACAACAATACAGACAATTCATGCTTTTTTTTCGATCCCTAGTATTAGTTCCCTCTACTACCTATATACATATATGTTTGTTTATAAATATATATATATATATCCTATTCCAATTTACAATCGTTAATAAAATACTTTCTATTCATCCATTAATAGTAGGAATTGAATTAAAATTGTTTTTATATTACTTGTGTTAACAAATAACTTTACAACTATAACTATTTTGCTTCCTTTTTTAATGTATTGGTTCTATGCTTTTTTTTTCTCTAGCACAAGGGCTTTATCCAATAAGTACAAATAAGGTGTCTTTATTCTAAATATCCATTCACCGAAATGAGCTAATTTTTCGACATTTTGATCTTTTTCACTTACTCACAGATCAAATTTACGAAGTCTTTCATTATTAATGGTCCTTGTGATGATTCCAAATTCCTCGTAAAAACAAGGAATCAATCAATCCAAATGAATGCTTACTAAGTAATGAAAAATAAAAATAATTGCTTGCATTTTTCTCACCAGTGTATTCAAATCTCCCGTCATTGTGCAAATATAGATTATTGATGCTGGGGCGATTAAATATGACTTTTTAAAGCCATATTTAATAGCGCCAAGAATAAGTAAATGCAGTGTTATGAAGCATATATAACTAAAATATTAAAAATCTGATAAAAAAAACACATGCTTATATACTTAGTAATTCTTTTATTAGAACGCAAACTTTGTATTATTATAATGAAAATAAAGTAAGGTTCCACTATTTTTTTTTCAAAAACAATATTACATAGCAGTCAATAGAATTACAATCAGTCAGTCTGTCTCCATTTTCATTCATTTTCTATTTTACTGAATGCACTAAAATAAACAAATGAATGAAAGAAATACAAATTGAAGTAAAACGGTTGTTGATTTTCTTTTTTAGGATACTTATTTTTTAGTGTTAAGCAAATAGTGTTAACTAAACATCTTTCTTGCGTTACCACGTGTTTCAATAAAGTTACAATAAATTCACTCCAATGAACTCCTCATTTAAATAAAAATAATTCACAAAAACAGGTGGTAACATAATTTTATACAAACGTAAAAAGCATGAGTATTTTAAGAAACAAATATATATATATATATATATAGAATTTATAGATTTTATAGGATGTATTCAGTATATGCATAATGTCGCCATCGGTGTGAAGTCTTACGGAGCATTATAGAAAAATTCTCCTTTAAAAGCAGTTTCTGGATAAAAAAAATTGAAAAAATATACCTTTAATTGAAAACGATCTTAAATAAAAATAGCAGCATTGTTGACAAAAAAGCACATCTTTCTTTAACCAAAAACCCTTAAGCAGAACAAATATTCAGTAACATTTTACATTAATTAATGTAGTAAAAATATAAGATTAACTTTTTTTTTCTAAAATAAATTAAATAAATTCAGAAAGAATGCACAAAGATAACTCAAGACGTTTTCTTCCCACTTAACATAAAAATGAAAAACTCTCAATGCTTTTAATCTTAATATCTGCTGATTTAATTCACAAGGTTTTCAGACCTTGTTTTTCGGTTTAAATACAGTTGATTCAATTATCTATCTAAAGGGAATAAACTTACTGAAACAAAATCGAATTAACACCTCCATCCTGAGTCCACCTTCTGACACGGTTCATTATCTCACCGCTTTGTTTGATTGCATTCGGAAAATAATTCAATTACCTACCAGTCTTAAAGATAGTTTAATAACAGATAGGAGTTAAGAGGTCTCAGGGGTGTTAAATTTCTATAGAGGTCTGAAAATATAAACAATTTTCAAACAGGTATAATTCTTTTAAATTTAAATTAAATAATTCGAATATTTTACACATTATTTATAAAGGAATGGGGCTTCAGAAAAGTATAAAATGTTTAAAATATAATCATACTTTTAAAAATTATAAGCATATGAAAATAAGAAACTTTTCTATAAGAAATATTTATTAAGTTTTACATCGCGCGTGCAATTTTCTTACATAGTAGCTTTAATTACTAGTTGTAAGTTGATTTATAAAGTTAAATGTATTCTTATTACACTTTAATTATTTTTATAAAAATAGAATAATAACTTACATATTTTAATAAATAAAAAAATACTTTTTTGAAAAATGTTTTAAAAAATTGCAATATTTTACAAATATTTTGATATGCACAAGATGTATAATACTAAAATTAGGTAGGGTTTAAAGAATATGATGCATTTTACAATTCTATGAAGTTTTATACATCAGAGGCAACTATTTTAGAAACTAGTGTGCGCAACGCAAAAAGGGCTTAATATTTATTATAGAATTTTCATATGTGCTTATGATTTTTAAAATTATCATTATATTTTAAACACTTTTTACTTTTCTGAAGACCCATTCTTGTATAAATAATGTGTAAAATATTCGAAGCCTTTAATTAAAATTTAACAGACTTGTTTGAAAATTTTTTATATTTTCAGACCTCTAGAGAAATTTAACACCCCTGAGACCCCCTTAATCCTTTACCTACCGCATTATGATTTACAGCAGTTTTTTTCATGCAATACTTTTTCTTGAATCACTACATTCAAAATTAACGAATATACACAAACAAAATACTCAACATTGGGAAATTTAGTCCGTTAGAGTCCATTAATTAATTATATTCATCTGTAAAAATAATTATGTACACTGTTCACTTAAAATAACCAGTCAAATCGTTTTCTAAAGCCTTCATTAACATACCAAAAATATAAGACACTTACCTTATGATATTAACTATTTTTTCGGAACAAAAACGCACTTTCTGATATAAAATTATTCACCTTCACCTCTCTAAAATGCTCATCATAGACCCCTGCTGCCATATATCTTGGAAGATTGAACGTAAAGGAATATATTCTGCTATGTATCGTAAGAGTATTTGTAAAAATTGTTATTCTATGTAATTTTAAAGTGAGTGGTACTTATAAGTACCGTCGGTTGATAAAAGGTTAAAATGGATTCTTGCTGAAAAAAAAAGTGTGTGTATGTATTTATGTACGCACGTAAGAAGTTATACTTCTTTATAGTAACACGATTAAAATCTTTCTGAAAAGCTTGAGCAGGGCAAGCTGGACCAAGGACGAAAGGCGATCATGAGCAGAGTTGAACGATACTAAACTTAAGTCAATCGGACCAGCCAAACACGAGATAATCACAATTTAAATAAATTTAAACACCCCTCCACAGGGACAATAGGACCAATAACGGGGTTCGGCAGACTGTATCTGGAGATGAGGTGAACCGAATGTGACACCTGAGACCTCATATTGAATGTCTTGGTGGGAAGAATCGTTCTTGAGGAAATTAAGACATCCTCCCGAAGAAATAATTAAAACACTTAAAACAATTAAATAAAATAGAAACAGGGCACCCAGCAACTCGAAACTCGGCCTGGTTGTGAGGAAACTAGAGGAATCCATTTAAGCTAATGGGGCTGCTCTAGCTCGGGAAAGGAAAACGAATCTAACTGCCCCGAGGGCAGAACAACTGTGACGTAAATGGTCACGTACATCCTAACGATATACAGAGTAGTAGATGATCTCAAAGTTCCATCCTTCTATCTCAGTAATATCGTGACGTCATCAAAAAAATCGAACCACATAGGAATAACATGGGGATTCTAATTTTAGTGATAATGCCCCCTAGGCCCACTATCTACACACGAATTATAACAGATGAAAGAGCTCAACGAGGAGAACCTTTGGTCCGAGTTTCATTAACAAAGCTCAAAAATCCTCGGTGCTATGCGGGATTTAAAAAATTTAAAACTTTAAAGTAATTTAAAAGTGTTAAATATGGGTAAAGAAATGGGGCTATGTACCGGAAGAAAGTATATCTAGGATGCTCATAGGGAGAACAATCGAATTCAGCCAGCGCGGTAGACCAAGGTGGCATGGGGATTCGAGTTATTACTGGAGAAGTCCTGTAGGGGAGATTGGAGGGGACCAATTTCACGCAAAGCTCGCGTTAATACGAAAATATGGCCGACCTCCAAAAATGAAGCCCCAAGCTCAATTCCTTAGGGGGTGAAATTTTTTCCAGTCCTTATAGGGTTAATATGGGAGCATAATATTTTAGTGCTTAAGCCCTTCCCATGCCTACACAATGGGAATGATGTAGATGACTGGATGGGTCTCTACAAGTGGAACAGTTGGTTCTAATCTCAAGTCCAGGACTCGAGCAGGAGGCAAGATATTGTGAATTTAAACAAATTTTAAAAAGTTTAAAACAATTAAAAACTATGGAAGAAATAGCCCTATGAGCATGAAATTATAATAAATGAAAGAGCAGATAGAGAGGGATAGAATGAACCAAGTCCGAATGGACTGTCAGGCTTGGGTTTCCGAGATATTGGCCAAAAATCTGTAGAGGGGGGATGCACCGGGGAGCAGATGCGTTCCAACAGATATGGTTTCTAACAATAGTTATTACGATCCCCCAAATATCAGTCCCCTAGCACCAAAAAGGCGGCATGAAGGTATCCGAACACGTTAAGAATGACCGAATTCGGTCAATACAGATATTTTTGTTTTCTATTGTATTGAATAGAGCTATCTTTTGGCTTAAAAACATTCTTTGTTTTATTTCTACGTTACCTAGAGGCCAGGCTACAATCAATTTTATTAAGTTAGAAAAATGGAAGTGGGTCTTTGATCTACCATAAGTGGGCATTTAAATTGTTCAAAATCTATCATGGCGAGTCTGATTATTCAAAATATTACAAATGTATTTCTATAAAACTTTTGAACCTGATATTTATGCTATTTTCTAGAGAATGTACTAAAGTATTTCTTATTGTATGAATATTTTTTGAGTTAGGGCTTGTTATTTAAATTATGGTCTCATAAAGAATGTGATTTTTCTTATAATGTTTACTCAATCAGCTCTAAAATTTTTAAATTTTAATAAAACATTAAAATTTTAGTATATTCGCTAGATAAATGCATCTAGATTGTTTTGGTAATACTTTTACTAATATAAGTTTATTATTTTTTTCTCTAATTGCTTTGAAGTTTTACCAAAATATTGCTAAAATTTAACTTATAATAAGGGTTTTTGGAAATTTAGGCAATTCATTTTAAATATTGTTGGTTAAATATTAGTATTTATTGGTATTGAGTCTTAAAAAAGCCTTTATAATGTTTAAATATGTTATTTGGTCAAAAAGTACTCTGAACGTGTTCGGATATCTTATTATTGTCACAAAGTGATAAGCTCTGAGCGGCCGAACGTTTAGAGCACTGCTCTATCAAGTAGACGGCTCGGGTTCGAGCCTCCCAAATACTTGTTTAACTTTAACCATGGCTTTCGTTATTTATTATTCTCGGATTCGAGTCTTCCAGATACTTTTCAGATACTGATACTTTCCCAGATACTCTCCCCGCGATACTTGTTTGTTAACTTTAATTATGACTTTCGTTAATTATTATTATTAATATGGACATATTTGCAAAAACTGTATAAATTGAATTTGTGCTAATCTTCCCTTGTGGTGGTCATTCTAGAACTCTCCACCAGGTGTGGATATAAAAGTAATGCACAGCTGCATAAGTCTTCAATTGTGGTGCTGCCCGTGTAAGATATTACGGCAAAGTAAACCTTGTATTGGGTAACATCGCCTTGTTCCTTCCACGTGACAATATTAGACAATGATGTGCACCAGCATCGTAGAAATTTACCTCTTCATCCTTTTTTCCTAACGTGCAATAATAAGCATAACTTCAAAAATTATGGGTGTGTATTTTCATAAATTGCGAACTACTAGTTCATAGGAATTTAATTTATATTCATAGATATCATAGAAATTAAAACATTTGGCATGATGAAGAACGCCCTTAATCAGATATCCAGGTGATTCATTATGAAAAAAAAGCTTCATTCAAAGCGCGGCGAACAAGAACAAATTAAAAAAATAAATAAAAATATATACCTATTAAATTATTTTACATAGATATCTTTTTATTATGAATCGATAATAAATATTTATTTTTTATTTTCATGAAATTCAGCTACCCCACAATAATTTGGTATATGAAATGAAGAACAATATTTAATAGCTTGCATGCGTTGCAATGAGTTCATGTTGGTGCATTCATTTCAATGTGAAAATCATTATGTATTTTTTTCAGTGACTGCATTACAATGATTTTTTTTCATTTTTTTTTTCATCTTAAACTTAATAGAATTGTCGGGGAAATTGTGGAATCCCTCCTGGGGTTGACATGATTTGTAATAATCGCAACTTGGCGCGCTTTCGCGAGTTGTCCTTAGGATTAGCCACCCTTTCAGAAGTCGTAATGCAAGAGGGTGAAATTCAAGATGGCAACAAAAGTGAAAAAATCACAAAAAAAGTATTCAAAAATCTTTAAAGCTGAAAATCGTTCCCAAATTAAAGTACTTAAAATTAATTATAGTTAAAAATAGTTTATTAAAAATGAAGAATCAAAGTACACTATTTTTCAAAAAGATTATTTACTGCATTCTTACCTTTCTTTTTTCTCAATTTTATGCTTTTCTCATTTTTCGAACATGTATACGACGATCCAATTGAACCGTCTTTGTGCACTATTCTAACACAGTTTTCTTTCCTAACGCAGGCAATAAAGCAAAAGCCCTTTCATAATATTCAGCATATTTCATTATGCATTCATTCACATTTGCAAAAATTCTATTGCCACTGGTAGTCATCGTTAATATCTATAAAAATTTAGATGAAGGAAAAGAAATTTACCTATAAATGTAGTATCCACACGGAAGAATAAAACTTAAAATCAAGCTTTCAAATATTCCATGTCATGTTCTACTAAAAAGTGGGCACAAAAATGCAAGCTAACGGCAAACGAGAACAGATACTATGGAAATGTTTAAGTTTGAGAAGCCTGTGGGCTGAATCACGAGTTCAGGAGACGAGAGAATCCCCTCCCCTCCAGTCCCATGGCAAAATTGTGGAGGTGGAGATAGGTGGTGTCGCCCTCTATCGTACCTTCGGAGATTTTCGCCGAGCTAATTCGTACTGTCACCTGTATGGCGTACTTCTAGCCCCTTGTCACGATGAATTTCGTGGGCCTCGTTCTAACTACGTCAGACAGGTGGCATTAGCCACATTACAAAAAGTTTGAGAAGACATCGAATTAAAATTTCTGCGTAAATATTAACCAATAAAATATTAATCTTATGTATTAGATTAATAATGTAGCGGTATCATCTACATAAACCAGTAACAACATCCTGACTGAAGGGATCATTTTAATCCAGTGGTATGTTAGGTGCTTACGGAAACGAAGGTCACAGATTCTGTCCTTCAGATAAAGGCGCCACTTCATTGGTGACCCTGGCTGAATTCAGTAAAGGCAACCTTCTGATCTGTCGTGGCACCATCTACCCACAAAAAGCAACCAAAAAAATCTCGCCAGACTCACTTGGCGCAGCAAAAAACTCGTCAGACATACTTGACGCAGTAAAGTCGTCCGACTCACGTAATGCAACTCCTCCAATTGCAGAAGCAACTGCTCACCAACACGCTTGACATAACGATTGTATCGTTCGTTCGCTTATCCATCGACTCACTGGTGGGGGAGTGTGCAGCGGTAAAATCTACGTAAGCCAGTAACAGAATCCGAACTGAAGTGATCATTTTGATCTAGCGGCATGTTACGTGCTTACGGGTGCAAATGTTGCAGATTCTATCCTCCGGGAAATGCGCCACTTCAAGAATAATAATAAAGTAATTTATATACATAACAATAAGTAATAAATAACATTTTAAATACTGTATACGTCGGCTCCGAGACGCACGACTGGAATTTACTCCTTAAGTACGATTGTCTTAGATTATAAAAGTCGGAAAAGAAGGTAAATAAATGCATCTCATATAATATTGAAAGCTACTTGCATTTTCTTTATTCTGTTTACATTTTTCATATTGATTCGAAAAAATAATGTATATATAAAATAATATGCAACAATTATCTTACATAAACATATGTTACTCAAACTATATGAGTACATTGCTAAGAAGATTGATTTACTTAACTTTTATATCACTTTCAATATTAATTATATTAATGTTCTTTCCGTTATTAATTACTGTGACAAGATACTTCTGGAAACTAAAGCATTATACCTGAACGTCAGTAGATATGTGATTTACGAATCGTAAAAACGTCGCATATCGATGGTTGTACCATACCTAGTCGTCCCCACTGCTCAACCAAAATCCGAATCCAAATTAAGCTCTGATTTTAAAAATTGCACTAATCTCAATCTTTCATCCTTATCGAAATCAATATTAAAATCACCGAAAGTATGACTGGAAGTACATGATACTTTTTCATCAGTAGTTTAAAATCACCTTCTGTATATCGTCCGCCTAATTAACAGACTGCGTAACTTCACTGGTGAAACTCATTTGATATAGGAGTGCAACGCACACCACGCGCTTTTTGGCGCGATTCCTTAATCGTGCCAAGCAGCGGTTGTTGCCGGGTTACATGAAATCCAAGATAACGGCCTAGCGTTTCCCCTTTGTTTTGTCTACGCCATGCCTCAGAGCGCGTTCCGTTTTTAATTTATTCATACTATTTTTTTTATTTCATAATAAAACTAGATTTCAAAGGGAGAAGTGGTGTCTAGATTTTAACATAAAATAAATACACCAGAAAGTAATATTAATGTATTACACTTCCAGATATATAAATTATTTACACTATTTCAAGCGTTCATTACACAAAATTTGTAACAATATAGCACGATAAAAATATCAAAGTAAACCATATTGTAATATTATCTCCTATCTTGGCGAACATAAACAACAACTTGACGCCTAGCCCTACTGTATCAAAGTAGCTTACCAGATGGAGTTACTCAGTCTGATAATTAGACTGACGACATGCTAAAGCTCACACTCATTGAAAAGAGTTAAAAAGAGAGAAAAAATTAAAATTACTGCGAAAACATTCCACCGCCATAAAACTCTTAACACAAGATTCTAAATATTCAGAAATCTTCATGAAAAGGAGCAAGAAGATATGACAAAATAGATGAAATACTTGGCTCTAAGCTACCCCAAAGTCATCGATGAAGAATAGTTGTGAGACATGTGTCGGTGGGTGTCCCATTTCTACGTTATCTACGCGACCTGTATTTGTAGGAAAGAACGAAGAACTAGATGTGTGTGTGTGTTTCAGTCATCTTAATATCTCTTTATTAAGATCTTAACTTAATCAATATATACAATAATATTAATAATCCAATTAAGCCAATCTGGAGTGAGAGGGCACAATTCGTATTACGAAATAATCGCGTAATTGACCACTATATCTAACATTACAGATTACTGCTAATCTCCTTAATACACTGAGTTTCCTTATATCTTAATTGAAGACGCTTACCGCTAAATCCTTAGTTACAGCTACTCTCTTGGTCGCACTGACGTGGCTTTAATCCTTGTGGAATGATATCCACCTTTATCTTGAAGGCAGTGGTACGGGTAGGTTAATGGTTGAACTTGTAATTTCCTCTAACTCCAACTTAAGCTTTTCTAAATATAAACATAGTCCTCATATAGCAACTTCACATAGCCACCTCGCGAACACGCTAAACTTCTACTTTTTATAAGATTCCTAATTTACATACACACGTTCTTCTTCTAGAGTTGGTTGGAAAGAATTGCCATTCTGGCCCCAAAGAACCCGAAGAGGACATTAAGGTAAATCGTGATGAAAGCCCGTCACAATCCCCTCCAAGAAGAAAAAGGTGATTTATTCTAGGTTCTTAATATCCCTTAAGAAATTACGTTAACAAATTTTACCATTCAATATTCGTCCAAACTTTAACACAGACGTATATAAACGTATTCCTCAGTCAAAGCATTAATTATTCCCGACTTATATATACAACTTTCCGAAGTGTGAACTTTTCTGTGCACTCCAATTCATACAATTATTCCGAAGCCTTTGGAATGCAATAAAAGGACCATGACAGAGTATTTACGAAGGATTTACTTATTTCACAAATGATTAAGATATTCGACTACGTTCGGAACCATGATTTTAAAAAAGTGCATAAATGTAAAATTTTCATGATATTTAGTGTCACTTAGAGTAGAATACATGTATAAAATTGTTTTAAGGACATTATGCCAAAAAAAAATTATTTAAAAACAATATTTTGGCAAAAAATTAACTTAGAATAACCTTTTTTCAAAATGTTCTCCTTTTGAAAAAAAATGCATCTATTGTATTAATATTTTGTGTGCCTGTATATAGCTCCAACCTCTGTACAGAGGTCTGAGCTGAATACAGGCAAAATATTAATACAATAGAAGCATTTTTACAAAAGGAGTACATTTGGAAAAAAGGTTATTCTAAGTTAATGTTTTGCCAAAATATTGTATTTAAATAATTTTCTTTTTTGTCATATTGGCCTTAAAACAATTTTATACATGTATTGTACTCTAAGTGACACTAAATATCATACATATTATCCATTTACACGCTTTTGCAAAATAACGGTTCCGAACGTATTTGGATACCTTAACTTTTTTATTCCTTTTCTCCCCCCCTCCAAATACATCATATACGCGCGCCTACATGGAAAACGGGGGCATTGGGGCGTGTAAATTTAATCGGCGCAATTTTTAACTGGCAGTTAAGGGATTAATTATAAACCGTACAAAAAAATTATCAAGATAAGTGTTACTTTTTGTATATAATTTTAAGTATGACAAGCCCATGGGGTCATTGGTAAATTAATTATAAAATACTTTGTGTAGTATTGATGCAATTATAAGTGTATTATATCAGTGTAAATATGCATTTATTCTTTATTTTCCCAGGATCTATTTTGTTTGTTTACTGTCAGTAAATTAATATATATTCAAATAAAATTTGTTTTCGACTTTTAAATATACTCGAGCCCCTCGTAGATTTATAACGCCCCCTTAGGGGGAAGGGCACGCCCCACAATTTGAGAAAAGCTGCCTTAAGAGCGTTGAATCTGCAATGAGATGTACTATGGAAAAAGAAAGGCTTAACAGTTTGATGTTGCTATGCATTCTGAATGATATTGCAGTTGAAATTGATTACAATGATGTCATTAACAATTTTGCAATGACGAAAGTTCGAAGAATGCTGTACATGTACTTTGACAATCGCAGTGACTTATTGAAGAATAAGGATGTCGAAAGGTAAAAAATAATAAAATGATAAGCGATGGAAAAGATGAAAGTTAACAATTTGAAAACAGTTCGTATAATAACGTATACTCTGTACTGTAATTGCAAACGGTATCATTAATTCATTATACTTACCTACAAAAGGGTCTGTGATACCATAAAGTAAGGAATGAACAAGAATGGTCAAACCATGCCACTATCCCAGCGTTTCTCAAACTGTGGGGCGTGCCCCTTTTGGGGGGCATGACAACTCTACAAGAGAGTGCGAGCATATTGAAAGGTCGAAAATAAAAGATTATATATAAAAAAATCATTAATTTACTGAAAGTAAACAGAAACAAAATACATTCTGATATAATAAAAAATATATTTACACTGATATATTACTCTTATAAATGTATCAGTGCAACACAATGTGTTTTATAATAAATTTAACAATGCTAAGTTTATGAATTATCAGCGAATCCATGGGCTTGTAATATATTGGGTTGGAGGGAAAGTTCTGTCGTATTTTAAATAGGCAGGTGGTTTTTGTTGTAAAAAAAAAAAAAGCATCTGGCTAGTGAGTCATTTGGAATTTTTTTTTTGTTTCTTTAGCTGCTGTATAATATAAAAGGAGTCCTTTTTTACCGTTCATCATTTACTTGTAATATTTAAAGTGAAAAACATGTCAGTAGATAAAGTGCATTCAAGACACTGCATTTTTTGTATGAATTCCAAAAAGGAAGCAACGCATCGGTTGCATGCAAAAATTTATGTGCGGTATTTGGAAAAGATATTGTAAATGTTTGTACTTGTTGAGATGGTATAGCAAATTTCGTTACGGGGATCTGAGCCTCGAAAAAAGTGATTGATCTGGACGACCATCTAAGATCGATAATGATGTTTTGCGATCCAAGTTGGAAAATAATCCACATTTAACAAGTTAAGAAATTGCAGAAGAGTTTGGCATTCATCATACAATTGCTGCAGATCACATTAAATCTCTTGGTTTTGTGTTAAAGCAAAGTGTTTGGGTTCCACATGAATTAACGGAAAAGAATTTGTCTGATCGTGTAAGAATGTGTTCATCACATCTGATTAGACACAATGTGGAGCTGGGTTTTGGACCAGCTGATTACTGGAGGTGAAATGTGAATTCTTTACGAGAATATTAAGAGAAAAAAATCTTACTGCAAACCAGGAACATCATCAACAACAGTTCCAAAACCAAGTATCCTTCAACGAAAAGTACTGCTTTGTTTGTGGTGGGACAGGAAAGGTCTAGTGTACTATGAGTTGCTGAAACAGGGAAAAACCATCAACATGGATTTGTACTGCAATCAACTGGATAAATTGAATGCAGCTATCAAAGAAAAAAGGCAAGCATTAGCGTCCATAAAAGGAATAATGTCCCACCACGATAATTCTCAACCGCATACTGCAATGGTGACACAACAAAAACTGAATGCGTTAGGATGGGAAGTCCTGGGTCACCCATCCTATTCACCTGACATTGCACCATCTGATTATTACCTGTTTAGATCTCTGCAAAATTATCTAACGGAAAAAAAATTCAAGTCTTTTGAAAGTGTTTCTAAGGTAGTTGCTGAATATTTTAATACCAAGCACAAGAACTTCTACAAAATAGGAATTTATATGTTACCTGAAAGATGGCCACAAGTTGTAACAAGTAATGGAGCATATATAATTGATTAATATTAAACACATATTTTTATAAATGCATTCAAATATTTTCTTTAAAATACGACAAAACTTTCCCTCCAACCCGATTTATAATTAAAAACAAAAATGAAAGTTTATCTTGATAATTTGTACAGTTTATAATTAATCCCTTAAAGGCTGATTAAAAGTTACACGATTCACTTCCCAATGCCAACCGTTTTCCACGTATGTGAATTACTGGGGAGGGGGGAAGGGAGGAATAAATAATCGAATAATCTGAAATGAGCAAATCCTTCGAAAACATTGTCAAGGTCATTTTACTGCATTCCAAGACCTTCGGAATAATTTTATGGATAACAGTGCACAGAAAAGATCGTACTTTAGACAGGGAAAATAAACGCTTTGGCTGAGAGAGACGTTTATATATGTCATGGGGTGCTTAAGAGGTTAAAGTCGCGTTGTAGCTTTAGTATCAAAGTATAGTATTATTCAACTCATTGTTATTATTGGAGGGGGGCGCGATGAAAATGATGATTGAATATTGCAACTTTGAGAAGCACTGCACAATACTTTCCTTGCGACTGCAGGGCGCCACACAGGGGGTGGATAATGGAAGGACTCTATAGAGAACAAAACCAACGAAAGAAGAAAAAGAGTTCCCTATATTTTTACTTACGTAAGGTAAACTCGTCCCGGAGCAAAACAGGCAAGGGAAGAACTGATGGTGGTGGGTGCTGGGAAAAGAGTGGGAAAGGCGCAACCATTTGAAGCGCCTAGGGTGCCGGGAAGATTATATACGGCCCTGGTACGGGCAAATCAGTTGGGGCTACCTTTTGGTAGCCCGTGCGGAGCACTGGCAAGCCACACACACACAGTTAAGGAGTTAAATATAATTTTATGAGGAATATTTCTAATGTGGATTATGAAAAATATTTTTTAAGCTTTTAATTTTATCTTCCAATCACAAGACGTATCATGTGCAAAGCTTCAACCGGAATTGTGTAGATAAAACTGTGAACTAAAAAACCTTATTCAGCAAGAAATAAGGTGAAATGTGTAGTCGTTGTAACTGAGTGGAAATGTTTTTGAGTGTTTCCATCCATGGTGTACAAATAAAGTTTTAAACTTAAGTCTTTACTACACTAAGAAAATTGTCATGTAGAATAAAAGGCACTTCGTCACGTTAAAGGAATTTGAGTTTCTAAACTACCTCTTCGGAACGCGTAAATGCTAAAAGAGCATTTACATCTTCATCACTTGCCATGGGTTAAAATTACCTGATTCAATTCCAATTGTTTTATAATTAGTTCAAACTATATAATTTTTGTCGTATAAAGCAGACAAAAACCCGTCTACTTCTGTTTTCTCGTCAAACATAATCAGAAATATAAAAAAAGGGTTATCTGGTATAATTTTCAAAAATAATTTCGGAAAAATTAATGTAATAAAAATAATATCAATAAAACTCAACCTTACCTTACATCAATATATAGTTGTGAATCAAACATGTATTCATTGATTTCATAAATGTAATAAATAAATTTTGTTATTAACTTTTCCACTAAGGATAAGTGGCCCATTATCTGGAAATCGAAGCAATATCCCACACGAAACATCGTTCTAAAAATAATTTGGCTTACAGAACAATGCCCGCATTGATTTTGGGCAGATCTCCTCTTCAACGAAGGGAGATGTTTACTTCTAGCGGCTCAATTGATTTCATTTCCCAAACAGGTGACATCTATAAATAAACGATTCTCACTTAATTCGATATTGATTGCAAAAGGAAATAACTGGATATACGCGGCTAATAATTGCTTTCTATCCATCGTTTATCACGAGTACATATATTTTATTGACTTCTCCACCTTCGAAACCTAGTTCTCTTGCCTAAAGTGCAGACTGCATTGAAGTCCCGATTGAATGCAATCTAGTCATTTTCGTTTTGTTTAACCCTAGAATGGAATATGACAACCATTACTCATAGATAATCATTAGAATAATGTTGATTGTAAGATTGTAAGAATAAAGAATTGAAGTGGTCTTACGGTTTCAAATGAATATTTATTGTAAACCATAAAATATATATTCGTAAAAATAATACAAAATATAAAATATGTATTTTATCAAAATGCGGTTTTCTTCAAATAGCAATACTTTGTGTTTTATTGTGATAAATAAAAGATTGCAACATACATATCTATAAAAATATTGCTAGTGTACTATTTTATTTAAATTTCAGTATTGTTACAAGGGAAGTAAATAAGTATGCACAGCACAAAAGTTTTTTTGTTTTGTTTTTAGCAAATATTCATATATAAATAATTTTTCAGCAAAAATTGAGCTGTTATAAATGAACGGCACATTATGTTTTATTCAAAGCGCTCTGTTCGCCGATAGTTACTATTTTCTAGTTCCATACTGATACTGTATCTGAACTACGCTTCGTCATCAAATCAACCCAATTTTAAATATTTACATATTATGTTAAATGCTACTGAGACAAGTCAAACGGCGACGATTTGAACAAGGGATAACCGGAATGGACAATGACATTTGAGTGTTTTTAGGTAGGTTTTGATAGTCGCCGCAACTTGTGGAAGAGCTTTAGCTTTTTAGAGCTTTATGTAGAAGCTTTATTATTTGCCGTGTTTGGAGTAACAGAGGGCGTATTTTTCCTTGAGTGCTCCGTTGATTTTTTTCATTTTTGTTCAGTAACAGGTCCCAGTATTGGTGTAGTTCAGTTTGAGCAACCATAATACACGCCAGTAAGCAAATCTCAAGCAATAAATAACATGTGTTTCTTCCCTTGAATGTTCGGCTGTTGCAGCCTGGTCATGTGGTTTGCATGATTTCCTCTTCTTTGGGTTGCCTTAGTGGATCTCTGTATTATAATATGTGGCTATCTGATGCAGAAAAAAAAATGATTTCGGTTATGCAAATGATCAAAATAATCATTCAATGTTTTCAGATTCAGTTCGTTTGGAAGCCAATTTCACTGATTTTGAATCATTCCCAATAATTTTGAACAATGAAAAATTGCGATGAGACACTCTTAGCATACAGGTATAATGCAAAATAATAGGTACGCCCATTTAAAAATGAGTCTTACATCAACCGTACATTAAAAGGCTGCCGCATGTCACAGCAGTGACACCTAGTTACGATGAAAGGGAAGGTATCAGTCAAGCATTTTACTGTGTTAGAGTTACATGAGAAATTCATCTTTTAGCAAAGCGTGATAATGTCCGACCTCTCCGACGTGAAAAGAGGAATGAGGATTGGAGTTCTCATCATAGGAGCATCCGTGTCTAGAACAGCTAACCTTGTAGGTGTTTCAACAACTACTGTGCCAAGGGTTATAATAGCCTGCACAAACCTAATTTACACTACATGCGTAAGGTGTTTCTGTAAAGCACAACAGTGGGCTATAGTCGAAGTTGAAGCACCGTGAAAGAGGGATATTGAAGAGAGCTTTCGCCAGAAAACTCTAGTCTACACTGCCGTGGATAACTTCCGAGATGAATACCCACCTTCAGAACTCCGTATCCATGAAAATCATTCCACGGGAGCTGCTTTCTGAAAACATTCAAGGCAGAATAGTTATTCCAAATTTGTTATTTCCGACGTGGAATGCTATAAAATGATTAGAGTAGTGCCATGACCACCTAAACTGGACACAATTACAATAGGAACAAGTCATCTGGTCAGATGAACCCTCATTTACATTATTCCAGATCACGGACGTATGCTCGTCTAGCAATTACCGGCAGAAGCATTTCATGTTAACTGCCTGGTTCCAGGGAGGAGGTTCTGTGATGATGAGCAGCGCGATATTTTCCCGTGGATTCTAGCCTCTCTTTAATCTTGAGAAAGATGATCACTGCCATTAACCATTAACGAAGCATTCTCGCAGATCAACTTTACCCTAGGTTTCAGACTTTCTTTCCGGAGAACGTCCTGTGTACCAAGATGACAACATCGCTTTTACATGTTTTACTGTATTAAAAAATGATCACATGTGAGCATGTTGTTGAAGTGGAATATTTAAACTAGTGTCCCTAGTCAGCTGATTTGAATAATATTGAGTATTTATACGGTATTTAATGAACAATATCCATGCTCGGTTTCCTCCTCCACTCAAACTATCTACACTACAGATGACCCTGTACGAGGAATGAGGGCGAATTCCGATAAAAATTGTTCAAGAAATTTATTTGGGAATCCCACGTCAAATGATAAATGCCTTTCATGCCAAAGGTGGCTCATTTCTTTCCTCTAATGCAGTGCTTCTCAAACTTTAAATACTGGCGCCCCCCTTTTCAATCACAATTTTTATCGCGCCCCCCTTATACATTAATAATATACTGAATGCAATAATAATGCACTTTGACGCTAAAGCTACAATAAGCGATCTTTTAATTATAAACCACACAAATTAATAACATAAGTATTAAATTTTGCATACGTTACTTTTAAGCAAAAAAGAAAAAAAAATTAAGTAATAGGATATTATTATGTTATTTTTCCTTTCTCTATATATATATAATTTTTAAATTGAACATATTGCAAAATGCGGTGGCTGCTTAAAAGACAAAATATAGATATCAGCTAAATATAGAAAAAGAACTCAGAGAGTAAATTTCTAATCATAAGCATTTCTTATAAAAATTTAGCTTTGCAAGACAAGCCCAATTCTTAATTTAGTATTAATTAATTAGTTATAAAATATTCTGTGCAGCACACACACACAGAGATACATTAAAAGTATACCGGCTGAAGTGCCCGCTCTTTGAACGAGTTCATTTATAAGGAAATAAAACATTATTGATATAATAGGTGAATTGTAAGGAGTGTAAAGCCAAGTGCGCGACAATGTTTACAAAAATGTAAAAGGATTTTTTTAAAATGATTGCTCAAATTATATTTAGTTTTAAGCGAATTGTAATTTTAAGCCTCACAGAATTAGCATTTATAATTGACGTTATATATAAGTAATGAACAATAATATAAAATTCCAATGAAGAGTAACTGTATTATTTTTAATATTTAAACGAAAGACTTTTACCGGGAGCAGGCACGCACTCATTGGTCGAGCGGGTTATTGAGTCACCCCAATCCAGTAGCGCACACAGGAATTTTTCAAGGGGTCCGGGGTCGAAAGTTCACCATTCTTGTATCATGCTCTTTTTGATTTTGTCAATTTTCGGGAACAAAACACAGTAAAAAACTAATTATTGAATAAATAATTAGCATTAATTAATAAAATTAATCATTAATAACAAATAATTAAATTTTATGTACTATATACTTAGAATTATTATCAATCGGAAAAAATATCAAGGGCTTTAGGGGCCCCCCCTTGTGTGCGTTACTGCCCCAATCCTTTTTTTATATATAATTATTTTATTGTACACGATACAAATCGTGATTCCAGTGAATAATTTAATTAAGAGAAAGTAAACTTACCTACTTTCAAGGACTTTTCAATTTTTCTTTGGTAATAAATAAACAGTTTTGCCAGAATTAACTATTTCGTGATCTTTGTGTCCCGCGTAACCACTTCCGGTTAAAAAGTGTATTCATTATGTATGTTACTGCTAAAAACGTTTTCGTTATCTTTATATGTTAAAAATACTCATAAAAATAGGTCTTGGCCAAGTAATCCTTCAAAGTGCTCTCCGTGGTTTTCAAATATCATAAAACTCTTTTGCATGGAAAAGAGCGCAACAAGAAAATACATTACTTACAACTTCCTTGAATGAGAAACAAACACATAAGAGAGGGTTATAATTAACTGTACCAATAACTTAGAAGGTCAAACAGATTATCAGCAAAAACAGATTACAGCTATAATGTGCAGTATTTCAAAAATAATCACAGTGATGAATTTTTATGTTCCTAAATTTTTTCGATTCTGGGTCTGGGATTTGTTTTTCTCTGAAAGTAGTATGTTAGATTTAAAAAACTTAATAAAAAATCTCTCATCATGGGATTATAGCAAATCAAATAAAAGATTTTTTATTTGGTTATAGGATCAAAGATAGCTAATTAGGTATTGAAGAAGTTTTTATTTTTGAGAGAGAGATGACTTAATATCGCCTATAAATTATATCAGAGTAAAAGTGCATTTTTTATTATGTCTGAAAGTATTTTGATTTAATTCATTCCAGAGAGTAAATTAATTATTTTTTAAATCTTTTATTTTCGATATGCTCGCGCCCCACAGTTTGAGAAACACTGCTCTAATGAAATAATTTCATTTTTTCACTGGTGTTTTAATTATTTTGTCCTACACCTGTATGTGCAAGTTCTTGTGTTTTGCTCAAATCTTCATTTGTCTTTGACGCCACACTTACCGCTCTTAAACTTTTGAAAACACTCACAAAAACTTCTTTCACTCAAAGCGCCCTTACCATATACTTTAACAAGCAATTGATGCACTCCAGCATTACGTTTCTTCAACGTCAATCAAAAGATTCCGCAAGAGAAACTTATTCGGCTCAAAATCAGACATTTTCGAACAATAATATTATGTGATGCAGGTACAAAATCACTGAATTTTAAGGTGAAGGTATTGTAATACAACCTGACAATTTGACGTTTTACATCTGAAAGTTGCAACAGCTACTTATTGACAGCCATCTGTTTGTATCAAACGGTTTAAACTTATGTTTACTTCTTAAAGTACAATCTCTTGAGTATGCATTCAAGACGAAAATTTGAAACTAAAGTGAGTGAGTGTTTATAAACGTCGTACTAAATAAAGGGATTTAAAATTTCAAACTATGATCAATATTCTCAATTTTAGTCCAAGAACATTTGTTAGATAAATAACGTTTCATAAAACGGAAATCTTTTTTTCAGCTAGACAAAAAATGTTGCAAATTTCTTAAGAAGCTATAGTAATTGTTAATGTAAAGTAACCACTTTTTCTTTTAAACAGGCTTTAATTTTGTTTTTCATTGTTACTGAGTTTCTTTCTGAATTTTTATTATTTTATTGGCTTTATTTTTTTCATTTGTAGAATTCATTTTATGGTTCACATTGGCCCGGTTTTTTCAAGCATTATCGATAAACTGAAATCCTCAACAGCATGTTAAAACTATATGAGACTTAAATGTACTTTGGAGGTTTAGCTTAGGAAGATGATAAATATTATGCTGAAATATAAAGGAGTTTAACTGTAACTCATCTTTTCATAATTGGAATCATGTGACTTTTTTTATAAAAATATGTGAATTAATTAAGTACTTTGAGTTTCTCAGCAGTCTTACTTCATTTGCCTAACATTTCTATGGAGTGTTTATTGACTCATAATTCTATATAAATATATTTTCATCCCTAACAATTCTCCAAATGTCATAAACGTTTCTTAGGGCAATCTTCAACGCACTGCTAAATAAATTTAAATGGTGCATATATTTTTCAAATTAGTCTTAAAAATAGTTTTTTTTTAAATAACAATGAAAGTTAGGAAGAATATCTTCAGTATTTATTGCGTGATTTATAAGAGGGCTTTCTTGAAAATATTTTTTTTATCGGCATGAAGCAGATGTGGAAACACGTATTAATTTTAAACAGTTTGTCCAAGTAGTGAATGCAGCACTTATAAGAATCTTTATAAAATAATGTTATTGTCATATTAAAATTAAATCGGCATATAATGCATTACCCTATTTTTAGGCTTATGAGAATGATTATATATGTGATTTTTTTAATATCCTTATCTCAGGGTATTTTTAATTCATGGCATTAGATTTTAATTGCATATTCCGCTCATATATCAAGAAATTATTTAAACTGCATAAATTAATTCGTTGTATGTGGATACCTATATTTCATTATTGTTTTAAATTCTAAAACATTTTCTGTTTGAAAAGAATGAAATGAGTCCCCATTAATAAAGTAAAAAGTCGCCTTGCTAGTGTTATGCTACTTTACGAAATTAAACTGACAACCATTCTGACAATTTCTACCCTTAATTAATGCAAACGTTTTTGTTACATTCAATCTTCTTTCTATACCGTATATTTAACAAAATAACGAAAAAAGTTTTTGTAACATTTATTGTGTCTGAATTATTAATTAGATCCTTGAAATTCATTTCCCCAATAGAGAAAGACTTATTAGGAATATTGTGTTTATATATATATATGTATGTATGTATACATAATTGAATTAATAGGAATTTTTATACTAATGCACATGTTCAATAAAATAAAGTTAAAAAAAAACAGATTAAAGTAGGAACAAATCTCCTTCGAAAACTTTATTAGTGTGTATTCTAAAATGAGAAAAGAAAATGATATTTAAGGTATCCGAACACGTTGAAAATGACCACACTCGGTCAAGACAGATATATATATTTTTAATTTTATTGAGTAGAGCTATCTTTTGGCTTTACAAAGCATATTTTATTTTTTTTCTACACTACCTAGAGAGGCCAAGTTACGATCAATTTTATAAATTTAGAAAAACTGGAAGTGGGTCATTGATCTACCCGAAGTAGGCATTTAAATTGCTCAAAATCTATCATGGCGAGTATGATAACTCAAAATATTACGAAAATGTATTTTTACAAAACTTTTTGAACCTGATATGCATGTTATTTTCTAGAGAATGTACAAAAATATTTCTTATTGTATGACTACTTTTTGAGTTATTACCTTGCTCTTTAAATAATGGTCTTACAAAGAATGTCACATTTCTTATAATGTTTACTCAATCAGCTCTTAAATTTTCAAATTTTAATAAAACATGAAAATTTTAGTACATTTCCTAGATAAATGCATCTACTTTGTTTTAGTAACACTCTTACATAAGTTTATTACTTTTTTTCTTGAATTGCTCTGAAGATTTTCAAAAATATTGCTAAAATTTCACTTATAATTGAGATTATTCTAAAATTTAATTAATTTATTTTAAATATTGTTCGTTAAATATTAGTATTTATTGGTATTGAGTCTTAAAAAAGCATTTATAATATTTAAATATGCTATTTTATTAAAAAATACTCCGAACGTGTTCGAATAAATACTTCTAAGAGAGAAGACATATAATTGACCTAAATACCTTACTTTTCGAAATATCTATTGGTTTTGCAAATACGTTTAAAAACAAAAATAACATATAACAAAATAACAAATTTTAAAGATGATGCATATTTTAATAAAATTTTAAATACGCTTATTAACATTTTTGCACTCATATAGACAGTGTGTCCCAGGATCTTTGGCTCAAACTTTAACGGGTTGTAGGGGACATCATAATGATTCAGTTTTGCCAAGCAACCCATTTTCAGAAACGTCTTCATTCAGCGCTAGATGACGTTGTAGCCTACATTACTGCAGGCATTTGATCTTTCATCTCCCCCAGAGCAGAAAGAAGCGTATTATAAACTCAAAGCTTGCATATATGCATCTCATTTACATTGCGATTGGTACTCACACAGAAATGTATCAAGCAAACAGATATTTGCTAATTAGCATCACAATTTCTATGCATCTGGATCATTACGAAGTAATATGGATAGGGTGGGTGGACCATGCATTTCAACAGGTTAAGGTATTCAACACATTTTATTCCATGCATGGAACAAAATGTGTTGAATACCAATGGAAGGAGTCCGAGTTCCATGTTGGGAGATAGCGTCCCGCCTTCGCTATGCCTATTACCTCGTAATGATCACTCAACTTGGGAGGCAAAATAGCAAACATTCAGCTGTCCGATGCATCGTTTTGCGATCCTTTCGCAATGCAATCTTTCGACTGCTCGTGCATTTCTTTCTTCGAATCCGCAAATCAGGCACATATCTACAGGCATGGTGTTGGTAAAATGTTCCATACTCCTTTGCAAGCGATGAATGTGGTAATGCATTTCTGCTTTCTACAACAGTAGTCACCAAACATTTTGACCTCACGGAGCAGTAAATTCATAATTTAAATCCCACAGACCACTAATAGGATTTTTTGAATACTAAATATACTTACAAAGAATAATTGTGATCTAAGAACGCAATCAATACATTTTAACCCTATAACCGGAACATCTGTCTCTGAGACGGGGAGAATTTACTTTGATGCCTGTAGACAACGCTGTGGTGTGATTTAGGGAGGTGGGATGTCTTGACATCTTCAGTTGGACTCTACCCAGTGAAAGGATCACGTGGTGGTACGTGGCAATTTGTTTCAACTCACGATATGTGCGATTTTTCTCATCTATCGTCATCTATCACAAGGATATTCCTATATTTCTATGTTTGGAATAATATTTTTAATTACTTTTACATGAATATAAATAATTTTTAACCAGTTTTTATAAAAATACTAGTCACAGTTCTAGTGATAAAAATATATTGCTATGCTTGATTTAACCCCACACATCTTATTTGAGCCATACTCAATTCTATGAGCTATAAGGATATTTAAAACAGTCCTGTGAGACCTTAAGGTAATAAAATTCAAAAAAAAATTACGTACCCGTCTGTCAGACAGATGTTTCTCAGTGAGGCAAAAAAAAAATGTTTTCAAGTCAGAGGGTTAAAACATAACGTGATAAGTGAGTATATTCCAAATTTTTTTAGAGATCAGCGAAATTTTCTCTCGGACCACCACACACTTTGGCAACCTCTGTTCTACAACACTACCTATCACCGAACGAAGACGTTTCTGACCGTGGGAGATTATGCAAATCTGAATCCTTATGATGTCCCTTACCTCCCCTTAACGTTTGTCCCAATGATCCTGGTACATCCTGCATATTACATAGTCATTCATTTAATATAAGCATTTAGTAGTATAATTATATTCAGCCATCCTCATTATTTTTAATTAATTTTCCATCCACACATCATTGGTAATTTAAAATTACTTATTCGAATCTCAAAAAAAAAAGGTGAAGTTGTTAATCATTTCTTTTGATCCACTGAAATCAATTTTCATCTTATTTTTTCAAGCTCCGTAAGTCTTCCAGATAGGAAAAGAAAAGTGTGTTTGACCATTTCGCGAATGACAGGAGATATATTTGATTCAGTACTTGGGAGCCGCGTTATCAAACGCGTTTGTCTGCATGAAAAAGATTCCTGCAGGTGAACTTTCCTTGGTTTTCATTTTTTTTAGTAAAGAAATTGCAAAAATGAAATTCTGTGTTGTTAAATCTGTATCCTTTCATGCTCCTCTTTATGCTCGAAGATAAGAAGAACTCCGAGAAAATATGTCAAGAAAGTAAAAGAAGAATCCGAAAGAAGAAAAAAAAATAATCAAATGGTGCTATCTTTCCACGGAACAATGAAATGGGGAATATTAAACTCCAATGGACTTCAATATACTCACGAAGCATACTGTAGATTTTCAGGAAAAATTAATTTACAGTTGAGGAATAGCTTTCCTGATTTAGTCCGAATTTCTAAAATGTGTGAAATCTTTTTCTAAAATCCATGATAAAAGTTCGACACTATGTTCCTTCAAACCAATAGGGAAAATTTTAATTCATTTTATTCGTATTTTCGAAGATAACAGAATTATAATAATCGCATGTCATTTCCTTTTTATCCTTCATTTTTACGAGAAAGATGTGAAAAAAATTACGATAAACTTAAATGGTTCCAATCAAGGAAACATAAATTTTAGCCACAGGTTGAATAAATTCAATGCAAAGTGCATTAAAACAAGTAATATTAAGAAAAAAAAACTTAAGTCAATTTTTACTTTGAATGGATGAATAAAAAGATACAAATGATTTTTATTAACGATTGAAAATTAGAATTATATATATATATATATATATATATATATATATATATGGAGAGAGTGAACTAATAGTAGGAATTGAAAAAAGAGCATGATTTGTCGGCATTGTTTGTTGTAAAATTGCACACCCGATTAGGCTACAACAATAGAGACGACTCTACGTTGGCGTCAAAAACTGGTACTTAATTAAATTAAATTAAATTAATATTTGAAGAAACTGTATTAACTACAAGTTAAAAAAATTATTTGAATTTGAATTGGATGAATAGAAAGTATTTTATTAATGACTGAAAATTTGAACAATATAAATATATAAATAAATATATAGAGAGGGTGAGCTAAAAGAAAGAATTGAAAAATAGTTACATAATTTAACGACACAGTAAAATGGTTTCTTTTTTCAAGCAATTTCCACATGCTGCATATCAGCGTCCTTCTCACCAACACTTGTTTAGCTGTCGTAACCAGAGAAAAATGTATATAATTGAATATTTTATCATTACTCGAAGATAAATTGATCCTTTATGGCGGTCACTTAGAATAAGCAGGTATTTTTCCTGAAGAAAAATAGTCTTATTTTCGAGAAAAGAAATTTTTTTATTATATTAAAGTTTTCAGAAAATTTTTGTGATTCAGGTAATTTTAAGAAAAATCAATAAAAAAATATTGTATTAGTAATAGGAATATAAATCCCGTAAGTACTACAAAATTTTTTTTTCATTAGAATATTTTATTTTATTAAAATAAATTAATGTAATGTGCTCTTGAAGACCTGCCTCTGCATTTGAATACTGACTTAAAAAGACATTGAGACTAATGGTGCATTTTCTACACAGTAGCTTGATTGATACCATTCTTGAACACATTCTTGCACTTTGTATAGCTACAGTACACATTTAATTCTAAACCATACAAATTCTCACGATAAGTATTTAATTTGGTATATAATTTTGTGTGTGACATGCCCAAGAGAGCACTAGTAATTATTAAATTTTTCTGAATTCAGAATTGAGATAAATTAATTACCAATTATATTGTACAGTACTGATACATTTATAAGTATATTGTAACAAGTGTAAATGCGTATTTTATTTCTTACATTATTTCGGAATGTATTTTAAATTTTGCTTTCTTTCAGTAAATTAGTTATTTTTTTAAATAATATTTTATTCTCGATAAGCTCGCTCCCCTCCCACGAAGGTTTAACATGCCCCCCCAGGGGAGTGCGTCCCATAGCTTCAACTGAGAAACGCTACCTCAGTTAGAAAATGTAGCATTAATGTTCAACAACAGGCCTGTAATATTTTCAGAACAGTCTATATCATCACCAGAATTGTGGAATTATAGTATTTGGTCAAACATGTTTCATTTTTAATAACATATGTGTATTTGTTTATTCTTCTCCACGAAATCATATTCCCCATACATGCAAATGGCTCTCTTATTACTACGATGTAAATGACTTCTCTTCATACAGCACAAAATATTTATTTTAATAAAACTTTTAATGAAGTTGGCTTGTTAAGTGAATATTTCTTGCAAGAAATGAATATCACTAAGCTGTACAAACATTCGTTAATTATGATAAAAGATTGGTCAACTATGATTTGCATTTACTATTGTCAACGTTAGTTAGAAAAATGATGGATGGAATGACCGAGTGAAGAGAGTTAAGCAAATTAGATAATTATCGACTAACATCCGTCTAAACGTCTTCCATGTTTAAAAAATGATAAATTTTGTGAGTGAGAAAATAAAATATACTCCAGAATTTGGTTTGTATCTAGAAAAGTAAACTCTTCAAAACAGAGCCTTCGAATATTAGCACAGTCAACTTTTCACAAACTCCCAAAGGCTAACTCTATCATTAATAAACTTAACTATTCGCACGAATTTATGAAACATTTATTTTTCCATATTTAAAAAAATGGCATGTGGTTTATATTAGCTAAATCCTCTTAAAAGAAATCAATGTTAACTAATAAATGCTTCCTGTATAAATATCATTTCACCAAGTGACGAACGCTTATATATTCCAATTTATTAAACTTGTTTACTGCAACTTAAGATCAAGAATCTCGTGGGAAACAATGTGTAAATAAATGATTTTCTTGATGTGAAAAAGAAAGAATTTATTATATTCCGTTCAGTAAGTTTATACTAATGTTTACTTACTTGAATGTATTTTTGTAGCTATCAAATTATGGCTGAATTTCAGGTTGGCATTGAAACGTATTGATTATTTCTTATACATCAATTCCCCAAATTCGAGCTAAGCAGGGATGTAAAATGAAGAGATAAACTTACGAGATATACTACTTTATGTTATTTCCCCCTCTCTAAATCAGAGAGGAAAAGAGTTTTCTATATTTGCATTTACCATATTTTAACCATTCAAATTCCCCAGAGCAAACGAGCTATTTTATTTCTTATAAACTTACACAAATTGTACCAATAGGTAGGATATGACATTTTTATCTCATACTCACAAAAACATTATATTCCTCCAACCATTTATTTTAAATAACATGGTATTATATACTTCTTAGATTATTATATTATATGCTTAAGTACAGCATTACGTAGGTTGATTCTACTATAGACTTGAATAAATGCGTCATGTTTTTCTATCCGAACACTCGAACAATTCTTTATTGTTGGGTAATTTAAAATATAGATTGTACAAAATTAAAATAATTAATTTATATAGAAAAGCTAACGTGCATAACCTATTCAATTTATGTAATCCTTGAAGAAGATATTAATAAGAAAATGAAGGAGGATTCGATCTGTGCACCTTTTGTTCCGAAAATGAGTATCTTAGGCATCACGCCAAAACGATCGTCGGCGCGTGGTGGCTATTACTGGTTTATATCGATATCACAAGTTTTCCCCCAAACCCCCTTACACCTGCAACCTCCGGGTTACTATAAGCTGCGGTAACAGAGTGCTCTCCTTTGTTAACTCATGATCTGCATTGTCAAGCCCATGGACAACTAAAGACGCACTGATTAAGGTATCCGAACACGTTCAGAGAACTTTTTAACAAATTAGCACATTTAAACGTTATAAATGCTTTTTGTGAATTCATTACCAATAAATACTAAGATTTAACTAATAATTTTTAAATTACGTTACCTAAATTTTACAAAAATCACAATTATAAGTGAAATTTTAGCAATATTTTTGAAAAACTTCAAATCAATTAGAGAAAAAGTAATAAACTTATATTAGTAAAAGTATTGCTAAAACAAATTAGATGCATTTATCTAGAAAATTTACTAAAAGTTTGATGGTTTATTTAAATTTGAAAATTTTAGAGTTGATTGAGTAAACATTATAAGAAATGTGACATTCTTTATGAGACCATTAATTAAATAACAAATCATAACTCAAAAAGTATTTATACAATAAGAAATATTTAAGTACATTCTCTAGAATATAACATACATATCAGGTTCAAAAAATTTTATAGAAAAACATTTTTAACATTTTGAGTTATCAGACTCAGATTTTGAGCAATTTAAATGTCTACTGGTTAATCAACGACCAAATTCCGTTTTTTTAACTTTAAAAAATCGATTGTAATTTGGCCTCTAGATAGCGTCGAAACAAAACAATGTATGTTTTGTAAAGCCAAGAGGTATCTCTCTATGCAATAACATAAAAAAAACAAAATATCTGTTCTGACGAAATTGGTTCGATTTCTACGTATTCGGATACCTTAAGGGTTTTGATGTGTACAAAGTTCGTCTTTATAAAGAAATCAAACTCATGATAGTACGAGTCATTTTATAGTTATAATTTATTCCATTAAATTTTTAATTAGATGTCTAGCGATAAAAATACATAATATTTACCTAAGAAAATTTTAGGTCAATATATATTTTTTTCTGATCGTACAAATGAATGAGAATACCATACAAATAAATCATCCTAAATGATTTTATTTACGGTTTATAGGTAAAATAATTATTTGCCGTTCATAATTTGTTAAATGTTGTTGTTTCCTGTTAAGGCAATAGGTTTAATTGTAAATTGTTTCGGAACAATTGTTACAGATTAATAGAATGCTACAAATAAATTATTCTGATTTTATTTGATAAAACAGAATTAGAACATTGAAAGCCAGTTCTCAGTAGAACTCCAGTATTACAAATAAGACCTAATTGCACCCATTGATCCACAAATAAAAAAGAATTCTACTCATTACTTATATTTTTTCTTCTGAGGTCTTGTTGGATCGGAGTGTACGGGCTTCGGTCTTTTCGTCTTCACAAATTAAATGTTGTTGATTAAATGAAATACATTCTTTCTACCCGGGGAAAGAGAAATAATGGCGAAGCATCGACGATCTTAATTTCTATGCCAATGATTTATTCCTCTTGTTTTCCACTTTGGTGAGAGATACATTTCCTTAATTCCAGGAAATATTGCATGTTTTCAATCTAACAGTCCAAGTTGTTATTGGTTAACTTTTCCTCTCGCTAATGTAATTTTTGAAATTCCGGGACAATTTTTTTTCAATTTACGTAGTAAAGGAATACAATAAATCACATTTTTATGTGCATGTTATCTGCAATGTCATCAGAGGATGGACAAGGTTGCAAAAATTAAAGATGCGATGAAATTTCTCACTTGGCTCTTTCAAATATTTTCTTGTTCATCAAAGCAATTAATAAGACGCAAAGATCCGTTTAAATTATTGTGTGGTGGACGTTTGTTATACCCAATCCCTTTTAAAAAATAATAAATTAATATTTATCAGAAGATTCTTTGGGATATTTTGACCTTCATCAAATTAAAAACTGTACATATAGAATGACGATATGATCTGAATCTAAGAATAAATCTTCTGAGAAGGATCTGTAGACTAAAGATTTTGAACACAAATGTCAACACTTTAAATGATTTATTCGAATATTGCATCAATCTACTTAGCAAATACAATACGCTAAAACATAATCTAGGTTATAACTATTAATTCAGGACGAAGAGCAGCATTTAAGACTTCCGTTCCCCAAAACTAGTCACTGAACTTCAACATAACTATCTTATTCCGAAATTCAAATAACATATTTAGTCAAAAACAGGCAGAAAAATATGTTACCAGATATTTGAATGCCTCTACTTTCAAGTAAATAGATGAAAATATTAAGGTATCCGACTACTTGCGACAACTTTTTAAGAAAAAATGGAGATATGAATTTTTTTTTTCTGGTTTTTAGATTTATTTCGTTCATATTGAGAAAACAATGGTTAATGTAAGAAGGAAACATAAATTATTTTTACTAAAATGAAAAAAAATTCGTAAAAATTTTATAAACGATGCACACTCTGATCGAAGAGTTTATGAACAAATTCTCGTGTTTCCAATTTTGAAGTTTTACTTTGCTATTAATTTCTGAAATAACCTTCAGGATAAGAGATATTTTAATTTTTACAAAAACTAGAGCATTTTATCTTAGTTATTATATGAAATTGCTTAAAAAAACCAGTGATTTTATTCACATAAGGGATTGGAAATTTTGTAAAAAAACAGCTATTGATAAATCTGAAGGTTTAAACAGTTCTGAGATTTTACAGTACATATATATAAAAAATCAGTTAATTATTTCTAAAACTTTTTGAGCAATCGCTGTACCCGTTTGAGAATTTTCGGGAAAATAACACACACACACAGAGTGAAACGCATTTTGAAATTTGATATCTTGTTTAAAATTATGGCATGTGTTTATGCTAAATCGTTTGTAGTTTTTGTTCTAGTGAAGGGGAAATAAACACAGTTGGTATTTTTATAAAGTTAATATGATGTCCTGCAAAATAAAATCTTAAAAAGATTTTTTTTTAAAAAAAATCATGATTTTAAGTAGTCGGATACCATAATCTACTCAGCAATTACATACTTTTACTTTCCAAAACAAACCAAAAATACTGAAACACTTTGATTTAAATTTTAAATTCAGATCATAATCAAAAAGCTGCACTGACTTCTTAAAATTTTTTGGGAAGCGTTTAGTAAATATCTTTCTTATAGTTTATTTAAAAAAAACACATGCAGTAACTACTCATTTGCAACTATTTATTCTGATTGTTATAAGTTATTTGTATTATGCTTCCTTCGCCACAAATAAAGTGGGCTCACATTGAATCCTCTGAACCTTTCCATTGACCTCAATCGAATTAAATATTAGCATACATTACAAAAATTTAGAAAAAGGAAATATTTTTTTTTAAATAAAATGCATTAATCCTACCTAAAATCTCTGTAACACAGCAGTATCCACACAGTTTTCTTGTTAATTGCCTTATTTATTCAAATCTCTGTACTAGGATTATTTATCATTTTCGTTCGAATTCGTACATTTTAATAGCAATCTCATCTTATTTAAGAAATAAGTTTATAATAATAAATTCAATAAATAAATTTATTTTTATGTAGATTACATATTTTTTAAATCTTTAAGCATAATACATTGATATTAAGATACTCATACTTAAAACTAACTGTTAAGCAAACATTTTAGTAAAATTTCCTTATGTAGTTTCGGACAAAGCATGTATTTTCACACACACACACTTTTATTTTAACATATCTTATAACTCAAGGTGTATTGGAACAGGGAAGGGACGACCTGCAATTATATACGCTATTCAAGATCTTAATACTGCTTCATTAAGCACATAACTTCAGATATTGTAATTACAGCGCTTAAGGTCCTTAATGCCGACTGCCACTCGTTACGGCTGTAACATAAGGAGAGTACAGCAATGGTTGCAGAATGCGAAATGAATTTTGCGGCATTGAGCGTAATGAGATTCTCAGCCAGGGCTTTTGCACTCCTCGTATGTGACCGAGTGATAGCACCCATTCATTTCGGTTTATGAACTTTTATTCATTTAATTCTCTGATTCACAAATGTACACATTTCATGTGATAGACCCTGCAGCTCGTGAATTTGCGGATATTAAGTTATAAAACCATTTAAAGGATTAGTGTAAGAGTTTTGTGAAAACAGTAAGATATATGTAGAAACCGCACACCAAATATAAACAGATTATATTTTTAAAAAAAAGTTTAATGTGTTAGACTGTTCTTGAATTTTACACTTATACATTAAAATGTAATTCTGTAATTTTCAAAATACGTTTATTATAAGGATATGATATAAAAGCATAAAATGAAGTATATTTTTTTCTTATCCTTTTTTTTTTTAGTTATCCACACTATTTTCTCATAGTTATGCTTTAGCAAATAAGCTAAAAATTACAAATTATGACTTTTTCTTTTATATTATTTTTTTAACATTCGATCTTGTTTCCTTGTTTCATCTACGTCTTGCATGCGAACGTGAGAATATTTATTTCCAAAAAAACTGCATCTTCCTTAAAAGTTTACCATCTACATCTTTTCGTTTTATATCTCTTTTGGAAATTCTTTCAAATGTTAAACGATGAAAACAACAGCAATGTTCTAAAATTATATTGTGACGGGCTCATGCGTCTTTTCTTTAACATGTCCTTGGGTACTTTTGGGGCGAAGATTAACGGCAACTCTTTTCCAACCAAAACCCAAGAAGTGAAACGTTAAAATAAAATGCAAATTAGATAGTTTTTAAATAACAGAAGTTTCTGTAAGTGGAATGGCAATTTGGGGGATGATATGTGAGAGATTGATACAATCGTGAAAGGACGGCCAACAGAGGTTATTCCGAAGATAAAGCCATTAGGTCAAGGTACATACCATTGCACTCGTGTAAAGACGCCACTTCCTAGTATCGGAGCTACGACTGGATTAAGGTAGGATTGACTATTTAATATTAGGACTTGCGTTATTATTGGAATTGAGATTAGGCGGGTTAGATATTGATAATGGTCCGACTTACTTCTTTCGGTATTACTTGTATTGTGTGTTTGTTCATCGTAGGTTCTCTCATATATATTATTATCTAATTTTTTAAAAGCTTAAGTTCTAGTTCTTAACAAAGTCATATTAAGAGCATGGCAACTTCTCATTCTTTAGTTGACCCTACACCTCTAGCTCACGCAGATAATCTAAGAGAAGGGCACTTTCAAAATATACCTACACTATTATTGAACTGATAATATATATTCTATAATTCTCTCCCAGCATAAAAAAATATATAGACTAATAAATAATTTTTATAAAACTACGGAATACATCTTTGACTTAAATTTTTTCTGAATATTATGATTTACTAAAGTCCGCTTATGACACAAAGAAAGCAAAAATTTTTATATTTATTAATCAATGTTGGTAATTATATTCTAAAATTTAATTCTAATGTTGATAAAGTGGCTTTCATTTTAATAAAATTAAAGTGCCTTTTTGGAAAATAAAAACATCCACACCTTAATTTATAGACATATTTTAATTAATTACAGGTGCAGAAATAATAATATATTAACTTTACATGTATAAGCATCAATACTTACAAAATATCTCATCATTATTGTTTAAAACATAATTTTTTAATTAACTGCTTACGCATATATATAAAATATAATGAAAATTTTTAAAAAAGTATATAATTTTTATTTTTTTACAAAATTTTCTTACTACCTAACATTTTCACTTTCAATTTAATTCTAATTTTTTACCCCTCCGCTTTACATTCTAGTTTAATATTCTAAGATACTTTTAGATTTTTACAAAAAGGACATCATTATCATTTCATTCATGAATCATCATCGAAATGAAAAATAGTATAACTTTCGATTGATATTCATACACCATCCTATGCATTTTACTTTGTTTCAATTTTACTTTGAGAATATTTTAGGGATGTTTTTGTATTTCTGTTTAATCTATTTTAATTTATTTCTATACGATTTACTTCCATTTGCAAATCAAATACCTATTTACATTTTACTTAAAAATACAAGTAAATTCAAGGCTTATTTGAAATTCGACATTTTTCGAACTATTTGTGTTTTATTCATTTATATTTCTTGTACTAAAAAAACATAAATTTTCTTTCGAAGAACATTGGATGCAATAAATTGGGAGTAGTTGTACATTACAATCATAAGTGCTTATCGACAGCCTGGTGTTTCCAAAAATTTACTTCTGGTATACGTTAAGGTTTCATCTCCGTCACTTAACAGTGTTTAAAAATTAGGAGTTATCTCTTTTTGCAATTTTGTGAGACTCTTTTATATAGTTTTATAGCGTGACGTAAATTAACATCAAACGAAACACTTTTTTTATACATAGAAACAAATCATTTTCTTTTCCATTTTTGTCTTTTCTGCCTTTGTCTTACCTTTTATTAGATTGCATGTTCTACATTCAAATTTTCCTTGTTTATTTCCTGATTTGCAGAAGTTATTTTTTTAAATATTTTTTTTCATTTAAAATAATTTATATAAGTATAATCTATACATGTTTGTTTGTGTGCATGCATAAAAGTTTTAAATGCCTCACATAAGGAATATCATAAAAGCAAAATGTCAAGGGAGTGAATATTCACTCCACTATTTTCAGTTGCTTTTGGAGATGGACCTAGTCATGTTAAACAAAGGTCAAGTGTCAAGGACGACACATTTTCCAGACACCGCACTCTATTTACTTATACACAACACCTACTAGAGGACGTTTGAGCCCTGACTCATTTAACATGCATCAGCTGGCCTTCACAGCAGGGTTTCAAAGACACTAGACTCGAACTCATAACACGCAGGCCAAGCTTCCATAAACTTGACCACTAGGCCACTGCGGCTTCCACTATACGTCAAAGCAAGATAGTTTGTAATTCACAAGAAAATACACAGGGTTAGGGTAAGACTGCAAAGCTAAAAAATGTTTCAAGATACCCCAAAATTCCCTTTATCTGAAAACAGGGAGAAATTAAATAGACAAAGAAGAAATAAAAAAAGTAGGTTAATTACAGTTAAAAATATTAAAAAATATTTTAATACACATAGAAAGGTGACACTAAATTTGAAAAAGAATTCCAAATTTATTAAAAACGAGGTTCATCTACTACCACGTAGAGAAATCACAATACTATGATTTCCGAATGAACAGGTTTAAATAAAATAATGATAATATAATTAACACTGTTTTATACTTAGAAAATACATAAAAATATAAAAGAAGAGTGTGTGTGCTTATGACTACACGATAGAAGTGATAACTTTAAATTTTGTAATGTTATTTCAGGGATTAGTAAAGTGAGAGAATAAAAAACAATGGGATATTAGTATTGTCATATAAAATTATTTATTCAAATGTCTGTAGTCCCAAAAAGTAATATTTTTTGCAAAATATACAATTAAATGTGTGAATTAATTGCATTCTAAGAAGGAAACAATAGGTTTATAGTAGCTGAAAAAGGTTATAAAAACTTTAGATTCAAAATTATTTAAATATCTAAAAAAAACTCCGTCAAGCGTTGTTCCGTTCTTCGTCATGCTTTCATTTGGATCATGTGACATAATTAAATTGAATTTTCATTTGAAAAAATCAACTTACGATTTTGATTTGTTTTTTGAAAAAAATCTACATTAAAATCCCCCCTTAAAATCATAGGTTATCTATTTAGAAGAACCGATCCGGCTTTGTGAATTTTGGTTGTAATTTAACAATATTCAATCTATAAATGAATTAATTTAAGCAAAGGGATGGTAAGACAGGTAGTTGATGGTGAAGAGAGGAATCTAAGTCAAAACCTTTAAAAAGATATTTAATCAGAAGATTTATATCACATAATCTCTAGCTAACACAAGCTCTTTTGTCATTGTATGGCATTTTTGTACAATTATATCCGGTGCTGCTGCAAGGTAAGTCTTCTTAATGATAATTTGCCTTCTAGTATTTAAATTATTTAATGTAACTTTTTCTTAATACTTTTATACACTTGATTTCATTATTTTAATTTTTTAATTGTTCAACTTTTCTTTTTAGGCTCAAAGTATATTAATGTAATTATGTGATTAAAAGATGTATTTGTTTATTGCTGTTCTGATTCGCTTACAAAAATGGATTTTTCTTCTTAAATTCATTGTAATATTGCTAAAGATAACTATACCATTTACTTCGTTCTATAAAAAAATTCTACTTATTCTACATTTTAGAATTAATTTTAGTGTAGGATTTATCTATCATTCTAAGCATATTTTTTAAAAAATATTACATGTTTCATTTTCATGCTTCTACTAGGATTAGAAAATATCCCCCCATTCACTTTCGTAGAAAGAGGTGGCGTGGGGAGGGAGCACAACTTATATCGAAGCTATAGATAAGATATAAAATTATAGGAGCTTCACTTTTACAGCGTAATGGTGGAGAAAAGGGGTCCATCCTTCCTTCAGTCACATGTATTTTAGAGCTGTGTATGTCGCGGATGACCTTGAGCAGAATTTCCGGGTGAAGACAAAGATGCAGAATGAGCGTTACAAACCCGAACATGACGTTCATTCAAGTTCAATCTCAAGCAAAACGTGCTGTAAAAAATTTTCACTCCAATAATATAAAATTGTTTAAAAAAAACAGAGAAAAACATAAAAAGTAAAAAAAAAATATATTTTTTAATTACTCAGCTTTAATTTTATTTAGGTTTAGTTAAAAACGTTAACTCTCAACCGACTGAAAAATTCGGGACTATGGTTCCAACAAAGACAATACTTCTCCACCCAGCCTTCGAAGTACTTACAAAACACATAATACACTTATACAAAATACAAATTAAAACTCGAACTAAAGCATTACTCCGGAAGGCTCCATGCCTTCTTTAAGATTCTGTCAATGAAAAATCAGAGTAAAAGCAGCCATGGTCGGATTAAACAAGTATATATATAACATACTTAAAATAAACTATGTCACCATAGTTCAAAATTAGTCCTATACTTTTTATCTGTACTAACAGATCTGCACATAAAATATTGTAAGTAAACATAGTGTGGAATGTAGCATTCTTAGTTTTAGTAAAAAGAACGCCCGAATTTGGACTCGAACTTTGGACATTTTTTTCTTGGCTAGAAGTCTAACGCTCTACCGATTGAGCTATCCGTGACTAAACATTCCGTAAAAATATTGTTTCACTCATACAGTTTTGAAGTGCTTTGAAGACACATCATAGACTTGTAAAGAAATACAATTTAAGACTAGAACTGAAGCATTCCTCCAACAGGCTTACTGCCACTTTCAAGATTCTGTCAATGAAAAATCAGAGTGAAAGCAGCCATGGTGAGATTAAACAAGTAACATACTTAAAAAATCTATGTCACCACATAGTTCAAAACTAATCATATATTTTTATCTGTACTAACAGATCTGCACTTAAATACTATAGTAGCGCCGGGTATGGAATTTAGCATTCTTAGTCTGAGTAAAAGAGCATGCGAATATTGGATTCAAACTTCGGACATTTTTACTTTGGTTTAAAGTCTAACGCTCTACCGACTGAGCTTTTCGTGACTATGCACTCAGTAAAAACGTTTCACTCAGCGCAGCTTTCGAAAGGCTTTTAAGACACACCATACACTTGTAAGAGATACAATTTAAGGCCCAGAACTGAAGCATTCCTCCCTAAGAAACCACCTCCTTCAAGATTCGCATCGTGAAAAATCAAGTGGCTTGGTGATTAAACAAAGTATATACTTAAAAACATGTCACCATAGTTTAAATCTAATGTATATATTTTTGTCAAAGCCACTTCTTTCAAGGATCTGCACATAAAATACTGTAAGTAAACATAATTAGCAAGTTAGCATTCTTAGTCTGAGTAAAAAGAGCACTTTGAATATGTAGGACATTTTTTGGTTTAAAGTCAACGCTCTACCATTTGAGGCTATCCGGGACTATGCATTCCGTAAATATTGTTTCAATCGCACAGTTTTGATGCTTTCAAGGCTTTTACTTTGTAAGGGGTACAATTTAAGACTAGAGTTGAAGCACTCCGACTCCCTGCCTCCTTCAAGATTGCAATGCGTGAAATCAAATGACGGCCATAACAGAGATTAAACAAGTAACATACTTAAAAAATTTATGTCACCACTTGGTTCCAAAAGCTAATCATATATTTTTATCTGTATACTAACAGATGCGCATAAAATATATAAGTAAAACGCAATTGTGGAATGTAGCATTCTTGATGCAGTTAAAAAGGGCGAATATGCAATCAGACACTGGATATTTTCGCCTTGGTTTTAGGGTCTAACGCTCTACTGCAAACTGAGCTATCCAGGACTATATATTCAAGTAAAAATTGTTCACCCGCCGTTTTAAGTGCTTTCAAGACACATCATACGCGTAAAGAGATACAATTTTGAGACTGGAGACTTGGCTGCATTTCCTCGACCGGCCCACTCCCTGCCTCTTTCAAGATTCTGTCAATAGAAAAATCAAAGTGAAAGCAGCCATGGTGAGATAATAAAAATAAGTAACTTACTTAAAAAACTATGTCACCATAGTTCAAATCTAATCATATATTTTTATCTGCATATGAATCTGCACATAAAATACTATAAGTAAACGCAGGTGGTAGGAATGTAGCATTTTTAGTTTGAATGGCATAAGGCATTAGAATATGGACTCAAAATTCTGGATAAATATTTTCTCCTTGGTTTTAGAGTCTAGCAGCTCTAACAGCCACAGGAGCTATCCGGGACTATGCATTCCGTAAAATATTGTTTTCCCTCATACAGCTTTTGAAGTGCTTTCAAGGCACATCATACCTTGTAAAGAATACAATTTAAGCCTAGAACGCGAGCATTCTCGACAGGCTCCTGCCTCATTCAAGATTCACCATCAATGAAAAAATCAAAGTGAAAGCAGCCAGGTGAGGATTAAACAAGTAACATATACGCGGAAATCACCGTATGCCTTGTTCAAAACTAATCATATATTTTTATCTGTACTAACAGATCTGCACGCCAAATACTATATAAGTAACATAATTGTGGAATGTAGCATTGCAGTCACGAGTAAAAAGAGAAGCCCGAATATGGACATTTTTTACTCCTTGGTTTTAAAGATGAGCGGCTCTACCAGAGCTAGGCTGTCCGGGGACTATGCACTCAGGTCAAAAATTGTTCACTCACTTACAACTCGAAGGGCTTTCAAGGCACATCATACACTTGTAAAGATACAATTTAAAAGATGGGCACAGAAGCTTTATTCCTCCGAAAGGCTGCCTGCCTCCTTCAAGATTCTGTCCATGAAAAATCAAGTGAAAGCCATGGTGAGATTAGCAGTATTGCTTAAAATAACTATGTCACCATAGTTCAAAATAATCTCATATATTTTTTCTATGTACTAGCAGTTCTGCACATAAACTACTGTAAGTAACGCGGTAAATTTGAATGTAGCATTCTTGAGCAGTAAAAGAACTTAACGAATATTAATTCAAACTTCGGACATTTTTACTTTGGTTTAAAGTCTAACGCTCACCGACTGAACTTTTCGGGACTATACTGCACTCGGTAAAAATATTGATTTCCGCTCCGCCACAGCTTTCAGGGCTTTCAGGGGTACATCGCACGCCAGAGATACAATTTAAGACTAGAACTGACGTTCCTCCGAAAGGCTCCACGCCTCCTTCCAGGTGCCATCGTAGAAAATCAAGGTGAGAAAGCAGCCATGGTGAGATTAAACAAGTAACATACTTAAAAATCCATGTCGCATGGTTCAAAACTGTCCATATATTTTTATCTGTATACACTGAAACAGATCTGCACATAAAATACTATAAATGAAACATAGTGTGGAATGTAGCATTCTTAGTCTGAGTAAAAAATTTGCCCGAATATGGCCGCTCGAACACTGGATATTTTTCTCCTTGGTTTTAGAGCAGTGTTTCTCAAAGTGTGGGGGCGCTTCCCTGGGGACGCAGTCTTTCTAAGGGGAGCGCAGGCATATCGAAAATTTCAAAGCGTTTTTTTAAAAAAAATAACCCAGAAAAGTAAAACAAAAATGCTTTCTCCATAATAAAAATAAGCAACATCACTGATATAATTTATGTTTATCATCTGTTGTTTTTCCGTCATCAAATGCCTATCTTTGATCCCAAAACCAAATTAAAAACATTTGTTTGTGTTGCTGTAATTCCTGGATGAGAGATTTTTTTTTTACTACGCTTTCTTTTTTTAAGAAGCAACATATTTACTCGTTAAAAGAAAGAAAAGACAGAAACAGACCCTGAGAAAAATTCTAAGAAGATAAATTCATGTTGTAATTATTGAAATACTGTACATTGGTTGTGGAAAGAAAAGGAAGATATATGATTCACTTTCAGCCAGACAAGCATAATACATTTGCTGATCATTTGATTAACCTTCCAGCTTACTGGTATGATTTGTTCTACATTAGTTCAAATACATCTGTTATGTTTTTTTTTCCACTTAAGGAAATTGTCTAAATAATACAAAGAAGAGTTTTATGATATTTGGAAAAGTTGATTGATTTGAAGGATTATTTGGCCAAGATTTATTCTTATCTGTATTCTCACAAATATATAAAGGAGAGTGAAAACGTCATGTTCTCTTTCGAACATCCGTATTTTTATTCTGAATAAACTTTTAACCAGGGCAGTGGCTTTGGGGCATCTGTGATCTCTATTGAAGGATTCAAACTGATCAAGTAAAGGAATGACCTGCTGAAAGAATGCATATTATTCATGATTGAGAAGCGGTGAACATGAAAGGAAAGGATACTGTCTTCCCTAAGAACTACATCAACTAAAATATGAAGCCATAAGGTGTACAACAGGTTTCAGTTTGCCTTGTCAAAAGACAAAAAAGAAAGAAAAAGTTCAACTTGCTATTTGTTGATCACCAAAAGGTGTCACGAGTTTGAGCCCAATACCATAAGAACCCGCCGTGTAAGGAGAGATTGCGCGTTAAATCATGAGAGCTTTCTAAAACGTACTCGCCGTTGGGTGGTGGTAATTTAAAGAGAGCCATCTCAGAAGTATCGTCCTCGTCGTTTGACCATAGTTCAAAATTACGAGGTCCGTCTTAACAGCCTTCGTGTTGCTGGAACAGTGCGGCGTTAATATTCCCTCACTCGATCGCCCAAGCTCATACAAAAGCTTCCACAATAACTTAGACAAAACCGCAATGACGGTGCCAGCAAGCCAACAATCCTGTAATATTGGTGGTACCTCTGGTTTGCGTCCTTTATTAAGGTCTTCCACTTTTGAATCATTTTAGTTCAGTTTATTGGGTTTTCTCAGGTATAAAGAAAAATTGAAAAGGGAGTCATTGAAAGCCGCGCGGTAGTACCTTTCTCTTGTTAAATTATTCACTGGAATTCAATTTTATCGTGTACTGTGAAATAATTATCAACAAATGATTAGAATTTGATTCGAGTCCCCGCACTGCAACAGCGTTAGTATCGAGTGCGTGCCTAGCCGGGTTAAAAGTGTTTTGGGGAGATCTTCTCGCTTCAAAATAATATTTGAAAGAACAACACAAATTATTCTTCATCAGATTTTTATGTTTGTGCTGGTTATTTAACATTTAACCAAATGCTAATTCTGGCGGTTTGAATTACAGTTCTTTAAACAGTTATTTACAATTATAGCATTTATCTAAAAAATCATTTTACATTTTTGTATACAATAATGCATGCACGGTTTTTGTATATCTCCTTACATTTAAGCTATTATATCAAGAATAATGTTTATTTTTTAACCACAAAGTAGACTCGTGCGAAGAGCCGGTACTTCACCAGTACACGTTTAATGTATCAATTACTGAAGACGATATTTTATAAATAATTTCTTAATACTGAGTTAAGGCAAGTTTTAATAATTGTTAGTGACTTCATGGGCATGCGTGAGCAAAATTTTCCAAAGGAGAGGAAGAGGTTTATTATCGGGAATTGACACTCTGAGTTATTTTTCTATATTTAGCTGAGAATCTATATTTTGTCTTCAAAGCAGCCACCGCAGAAAATCCGGTTTAACAAAGGTAGGATCGTTAGAAAATGGTAATAAATATACGGGTGTGTGTTTTGTTTTTCAGTGCAGAAAATTCATCATTCACCTCTACCGAAAATTTAAAGAGCGTTTATTTACAAAAATTGCCTTTTTAATTTTTCACTGGATCTCCTCTATGAGGATTTCTTCTTCGGAGTTGAGGCCTTCACGGAGGAATTTTTGATATAGATCTAATCTATAAGCCAACTTGCTGCAAGTTGTCTTCATCAAGAAAATACTTTTTAAAAATTCTTTGCCGACATGGCTGGTGAAGTTTTGTGGTTTTAAGCCAACTTTTACATGTTGTTCTTTAAGATTTGTGTAAATTTTTAACACATAACGAGCTGGTGCTTTTTTTTTCCCACATCATTTTACTTCGGTAGTAGGTAAAAATCCAAATTTTAAGTATTCTTGAGAATATTTCCTTTGTTTAATTTTCCGAAACCATGCTCGTCTGTGTACCTGGTGATCCTTTATTATCGTCGAATGTTCGCTTACGACTTAAAATGTATGTATGATTTTGTTCTATTTACTACTGCCGTAAATACTTGGTACGTAAATTGCAATTTAACGTACAAATTAAAAATGTACATTCAAAGCTAGATTCGGTAGCTATAGAGGTACCGAGTCGACCAAAACTGACTGAAATTGTACGAGGAAAAGCATTTTTACATGTTTTGCGCAGAGGTCCAAAAGATTTGCCCAGACCCACGCAAAACGCCTTGTGCCGATAATGCTACGGATGTGATGCATATGATGGGAAGCAACATAGAATAGACTATTTTCTAATGACATTTGCTTTTAGAAATGGATGCTGAAGGAAATAATCTCTAATTAAATATAAAATTTTCAATCTGTTCAATTTAAAATTAGAGAAGAAAAATAACATAATAATAAGCAAGTAATATGTATTTTAAGTATATATATATATATAATTTTCTTAAAATATATATTACTTAAAAAGTAACTTTATATACAAAAGAATTTAATACTTATACAGTATATAATTGATATCGCATTGGCAGCTTTAGCGTCAAGTGCATTTTTATTGCAGTAAATACATTATTGTTGTACAGGGGATGGGGGCGGCGCGACAAAATTTATGATTAAAAATAGGGTCGCGGTATTGAAAGCAGAAACACTGGTTTAGGTATAACGCTCTACCGACTGAGCTATCCGGGACTATGCACTCAGTAAAAATATTGTTCACTCATACAGCTTTTTCGAAGGGCTTCCGTACATCGCCGCGGCAAGAATACAATTTAAGACTAGAACTGAAGCATTCCTCCGACCGGAAACTCACTGCACTCCTTCAGGATTCTGTCCGATGAAAATCAAAGTGAAAGCAGCCATGGTGAGATTAAACAAGTAACATACTTAAAAAATCTATGTCACCATAGTTCAAAACTAATCATATATTTTTATCTGTACTAACAGATAAAATATAATAAATACTATAAGTAAACATAGTGTGGAATGTAGCATTTTTAGTCTGAGTAAAAAGAACGCCCGAATATGTACATTTTTTTCCTTGGTTTAAAGTCTAACGCTCTACCGACTGAGCTATCCAGGACTATGCATTCCGTGAAAATATTGTTTAACTCATACAGTTTTGAAGTGCTTTCAAGACACATACACTTGAAAAGAGATACAATTTAAGACTAGAGCTGAAGCATTTCTCCTACAGGCTCCCTGCCTCCTTCAAGATTCTGTCAATGAAAAATCAAAGTGAAAGCAGCCTTGGTGAAATTAAACAAATAACATTCGCAGGGTATGTCACAATAGTTTGAAACCCTATTAAATCATATATTTTTATCTGTACTAACAGATAAAATATAATAAAATACTATAAGTAAACATAGTGTGGAATGTAGCATTTTTAGTTTGAGTAAAAAGAACGTCCGAATATGGACTCGAATACTGGATATTTTCATCTTGGTTTAGAGTCTAACACTCTAACGACAGGCCTATCAGGACTAGCCATTCCGTAAAATATTGTTTCCCTCGCCACAGCTTTTTGAAGAGTGCTTTCAGGCACATCATACACTTGTAAAGAGATACAAGCTAGAACTGAAGCATTCACTCAGAAACGGCTGCCTGCCTCCTTCAAGATTCTGTCAATGAAAAATCAAAGTGAAAGCAGCCATGGTGAGATTAAACAAGTAACATACTTAAAAACTATGTCACCATAGTTTAAATCTAATCATATATTTTTATATCTGTACTAGCAGTTCTGCACATAAAATACTGTAAGTAAACATAGTGTGGAATGTAGCATTCTTAGGCTTAGTAAAAAGAACGCCCGAATATGGATTCAAACTTCGAAAATTTTTACTTTGGTTTAAAGTCTAACGCTCTACCGACTGAGCTTTTCGGGACTATGCACTCAGTAAAAATATTGTTCACTCATACAGCTTTCGAAGGGCTTTCAAGACACATCATACACTTGTAAAGAGATGCAATTTAAGACTAGAACTAAAGCATTCCTCCAAAAGGCTCCCTGCCTCCTTCAAGATTCTGTCAATGAAAAATCAAAGTGAAAGCAGCCATGGTGAGATTAAACAAGTAACATACTTAAAAAAACTATGTCACCATAGTTTAAATCTAATCATATATTTTTATCTGTACTAACAGATCTGCACATAAAATACTGTAAGTAAACATAGTGTGGAATGTAGCATTTCAGTTTGAGTAAAAAGAACGTCCGAATATGGACTCGAATACTAGATATTTTCTCCTTGGTTTAGAGTCTAACGCTCTAACGACTGAGCTACCCGGGACTATGCATTCCGTAAAAATATTGTTCCCTCATACAGCTTTTGAAGTGCTTTCAAGGCACATCATACACTTGTAAAGAGATACAATTTAAGACTAGAACTGAAGCATTCCTCCGACAGGCTCCCTGCCTCTTTCAAGATTCTGTCAATGAAAAATCAAAGTGAAAGCAGCCATGGTGAGATTAAACAAGTAACATACTTAAAAATAACTATGTCACCATAGTTCAAAACTAATTATATATTTTTATCTGTGTACTAACAGTTCTGCACATAAAATACTGTAAGTAAACATAGTGTGGAATGTAGCATTCTTAGCCTTAGTAAAAAGAACGCCCGAATATGGATTCAAACTCCGGACATTTTCTCCTTCGTTTAAAGTCTTACGCTCTACCGACTGAGCTATCCGGGACTATGCACTCAGTAAAAATATTGTTCACTCATACAGCTTTCGAAGGGCTTTCAAGACACATCATACACTTGTAAAGAGATACAATTTAAGACTAGAACTGAAGCATTCCTCCGAAAGGCTCCCTGCCTCCTTCAAGATTCTGTCAATATGAAAATCCAAAGTGAAAGCAGCCACGGTGAGATTAAACAAGTAGCCTTGCCAAAATCTATGTTACCACCATAGTTCAAAACAAATCATATATTTTTATCTGTACTAACAGATCTGCACATAAAATACTATAAGTAAACATAGTGTGGAATGTAGCATTCTTAGTCTGAGTAAAAAGAAAGCCCGAATATGGACATTTTCTCCTTGGTTTAAAGTCTAACGCTCTACCGACTGAGCTATCCGGGACTATGCACTCAGTCAAAAAATTGTTCACTCATACAACTTTCGAAGGGCTTTCAAGGCACATCATACACTTGTAAAGGGATACAATTTAAGAATAGAACTGAAGCATTCCTCCGAAAGGCTGCCTGCCTCCTTCAAGATTCTGTCAATGAAAAATCAAAGTGATAGCAGCCATGGTGAGATTAAACAAGTAACATACTTAAAAAATCTATGTCACCATAGTTCAAAACAAATCATATATTTTTATCTGTACTAACAGATCTGCACATAAAATACTACTCTCAGTAGCATAGTGTGGAATGTAGCATTCTTAGTCTGAGTAAAAAGAAAGCCCGAATATGGACATTTTCTCCTTGGTTTAAAGTCTAACGCTCTACCGACTGAGCTATCCGGGACTATGCACTCAGTCAAAAAATTGTTCACTCATACAACTTTCGAAGGGCTTTCAAGGCACATCATACACTTGTAAAGAGATACAATTTAAGAATAGAACTGAAGCATTCCTCCGAAAGGCTCCCTGCCTCTTTTCAAGATTCTACATGTGAAAAATCAAAGTGAAAGCAGCCGCGGTGAGATTCGCGACAAGTAACATACTTAAAAATCATATTTACCATAGTTCAAAAACAAATCATATATTTTTATCTGTACTAACAGATCTGCACACATAAAATACTATAAGTAAACACTAGTGTGGAGATGTAGCATTCATAGTCTGAGTAAAAGCCCGAATATGGACTCGAATACTGGATATTTTCATCTTGGTTTTAGGAGTCAACACTCCTAACGAACTAGGCCTATCCAGGACTATGCGTCCGTAAAAATATTGTTTTCCTATGCAGCTTTTGAGAGTGCTTTCCAAGGCACATCGCTACACTTGTAAGAGATACAATTTAAGCCCACAGAACTGAAGCATTCCTCCGACAGGCTGCCTGCCTCCTTCAAGATTCTGTCAATGAAAAATCAAAATTAGAAAGCCCAGCCATGAGGTGAGATTAAAACAGTAACATACTTAAAAAAACTATGTCACCATAGTTTAAATCTGTCCATATATTTTTATACATGTACCCAGCAGTTCTGCACATAAAATACTGTAAAAAGTAAACATAGTGTGGAATGTAGCATTCTTAGGCTTAGTAAAAAGAACGCCCGAATATGGACATTTTCTCCTTGGTTTAAAGTCAAACGCTCTACCGACTGAGCTATAAGGGACTATGCACTCAGTCAAAAAATTGTTCACTCATACAACTTTCGAAGGGCTTTCAAGGCACATCATACACTTGTAAAGAGATACAATTTAAGAATAGAACTGAAGCATTCCTCCGAAAGGCTCCCTGCCTCTTTCAAGATTCTGTCAATGAAAAATCAAAGTGGCAGCACGGTGAGATTAAACAGTAACATACTTAAAAATCTATGTTACCATAGTTCCAAAACAAATCATATATTTTTATCTGTACTAACAGATCTGCACATAAAATACTATAACTAAACATAGTGTGGAATGTAGCATTCTTAGTCTGAGTAAAAAGAAAGCCCGAATATGGACATTTTCTCCTTGGTTTAAAGTCTAACGCTCTACCGACTGAGCTATCGGGACTATACTTCAGTCAAAATTGTTCACTCAGCATACAACTTTCGAGAAGGCCTTTCAAGGCACATCGCACACTTGTAAAGAGATACAGATTTAAGAATGGGAACTGAGCATTTCCTCCCAAGGCTGCCTGCCTCCTTCAAAAGATTCTGTCAATGAAAAAATCAAAGTGATAGCAGCCATGGTGATTAAACAGTAACATACTTAAAAAAATCTATGTCACCATAGTTCAAAACAAATCATATATTTTTATCTGTACTAACAGATCTGCACATAAAAATACTATAAGTAAACATAGTGTGGAATGTAGCATTCTTAGTCTGTGTAAAAAGCCCGAATATGACATTTTCTCCTTGGTTTAAGAGTCTAACGCTCTACCGACTGAGCTATCCGGGACTATGCACTCAGTCAAAAATTGTTCACTCATACAACTTTCGAAGGGCTTTCAAGGCACATCATACACTTGTAAAGAGATACAATTTAAGAATAGAACTGAAGCATTCCTCCGAAAGGCTCCCTGCCTCTTTCAAGATTCTGTCAATGAAAAATCAAAGTGACAGCCACGGTGAGATTAAACGTAACATACTTAAAAAATCTATGTACCATAGTTCAAAACAAATCATATATTTTTATCTGTACTAACAGATCTGCACATAAAATACTATAAGTAAACATAGTGTGGAATGTAGCATTCTTAGTCTGAGTAAAAAGAAAGCCCGAATATGGACTCGAATACTGGATATTTTCATCTTGGTTTAGAGTCTAACACTCTAACGACTGAGCTATCCAGGACTATGCATTCCGTAAAAATATTGTTTCCCTCATACAGCTTTTGAAGTGCTTTCAAGGCACATCATACACTTGTAAAGAGATACAATTTAAGCCTAGAACTGAAGCATTCCTCCGACAGGCTGCCTGCCTCCTTCAAAGATTGCAATCAATGAAAATCAAAGAGTGAAAAGCAGCCATGGGTGAAGTTAAACAAGTAACATACTTAAAAAACTATGTCACCATAAGTTTGATAATCATATATTTTTTATATCACAGCTAACCGGTTTCTGCACATAAAATACTGTAAGTAAACATAATTATTAGATGGCATTCTTAAACTAGTAAAAGAACGCCCGAATATGGACATTTCTCCTTGGTTTTAAAGTCAAACTGGCATCTACCGACTGAGCTATAAGGGACTATGCACTCCAGTCAAAATTGTTCACTCATACAACTTTCGAAGGGCTTTCAAGGCACATCATACACTTGTAAAGAGATACAATTTAAGAATAGAACTGAAGCATTCCTCCGAAAGGCTCCCTGCCTCTTTCAAGATTCTGTCAATGAAAAATCAAAGTGAAAGCAGCCACGGTGAGATTAAACAAGTAACATACTTAAAAAATCTATGTTACCATAGTTCAAAACAAATCATATATTTTTATCTGTACTAACAGATCTGCACATAAAATACTATAAGTAAACATAGTGTGGAATGTAGCATTCTTAGTCTGAGTAAAAAGAAAGCCCGAATATGGACATTTTCTCCTTGGTTTAAAGTCTAACGCTCTACCGACTGAGCTATCCGGGACTATGCACTCAGTCAAAAAATTGTTCACTCATACAACTTTCGATAAGGGCTTTCAAGGCATCCTTACTACTTGTAAAGAGATACAATTTAAGAATAGAACTGAAGCATTCCTCCGAAAGGCTGCCTGCCTCCTTCAAGATTCTGTCAATGAAAAATCAAAGTGATAGCAGCCATGGTGAGATTAAACAAGTAACATACTTAAAAAAATCTATGTCACCATAGTTCAAAACAAATCATATATTTTTATCTGTACTAACAGATCTGCACATAAAATACTATAAGTAAACATAGTGTGGAATGTAGCATTCTTAGTCTGAGTAAAAAGAAAGCCCGAATATGGACATTTTCTCCTTGGTTTAAAGTCTAACGCTCTACCGACTGAGCTATCCGGGACTATGCACTCAGTCAAAAAATTGTTCACTCATACAACTTTCGAAGGGCTTTCAAGGCACATCATGTAAAGAGATACAATTTAAGAATATAGAACTGAAGCAGCATTCCTCGAGCTCCACCTGCCTCTTTCAAGATTCTGTCAATGAAAAATCAAAGAGTAGAAAGCAGCCACATTGAGATTAAACAAGTAGCACATACTTAAAAAAAATCTATGTTACCATAGTTTTAAAACAAATCATATATTTTTATGCTGTACTAACAGATCTGCACATAAAATACTATAAGTAAACATAGTGGCGGAATGTAGCATTCTTAGTCTGGTAAAAAGCCCGAATATGGACTCGAATACTGGATGTTTCATCTTGGTTTAGGAGTCTAGCTTACTCTAACGACAAGGCTATCAGGACTATGCATTCCGTAAAAATATTGTTTCCCTCATACAGCTTTTGAAGTGCTTTCAAGGCACATCATACACTTGTAAAGAGATACAATTTAAGCCTAGAACTGAAGCATTCCTCCGACAGGCTGCCTGCCTCCTTCAAGATTCTGTCAATGAAAAATCAAAGTGAAAGCAGCCATGGTGAGATTAAACAAGTAACATACTTAAAAAAAACTATGTCACCATAGTTTAAATCTAATCATATATTTTTATATCTGTACTAGCAGTTCTGCACATAAAATACTGTAAGTAAACATAGTGTGGAATGTAGCATTCTTAGGCTTAGTAAAAAGAACGCCCGAATATGGACATTTTCTCCTTGGTTTAAAGTCTAACGCTCTACCGACTGAGCTATCCGGGACTATGCACTCAGTCAAAAAATTGTTCACTCATAAAACTTTCGAAGGGCTTTCAGGAACATCATACCTTGTAAAAGAGATACAATTTAAATAGAACTGAAGCATTCCTCCGAAGGCTTCCTGCCTCCTTTTAAGTTCTGTCAATGAAAAATCAAAAGTGAAGCAGCCATGGTGAGATTAACAAATAACATGCCAAAAACTATGTACCTAGTTAAACAATCATATATTTTATCTGTACTAACAGATCTGCACATAAAAATACTTAAGTAAACATATGTGGAATGGCATTCTTAGCTTAGTAAAAGAAGCCCGAATATGTAAGGACATTTTTCTCCTTGGTTTAAAGTCTAACGCTCTACCGACTGAGCTATCCGGGACTATGCACTCAGTCAAAAAATTGTTCACTCATAAAACTTTCGAAGGGCTTTCAAGGCACATCATACACTTGTAAAGAGATACAATTTAAGAATAGAACTGAAGCATTCCTCCGAAAGGCTGCCTGCCTCCTTCAAGATTCTGTCAATGAAAAATCAAAGTGATAGCAGCCATGGTGAGATTAAACAAGTAACATACTTAAAAAATCTATGTCACCATAGTTCAAAACAAATCATATATTTTTATCTGTACTAACAGATCTGCACATAAAATACTATAAGTAAACATAGTGTGGAATGTAGCATTCTTAGTCTGAGTAAAAAGAAAGCCCGAATATGGACATTTTCTCCTTGGTTTAAAGTCTAACGCTCTACCGACTGAGCTATCCGGGACTATGCACTCAGTCAAAAAAATTGTTCACTCATACAACTTTTTGAAGGGCTTTCAAGGCACATCATACACTTGTAAAGAGATACAATTTAAGAATAGAACTGAAGCATTCCTCCGAAAGGCTGCCTGCCTCCTTCAAGATTCTGTCAATGAAAAATCAAAGTGAAGCACCAGGTGAGATTAAACAAGTAACATACTTAAAAAACTATGTCACCATAGTTCAAAAAAATCATATATTTTTATCTGTACTAAAAAGATCTGCACATAAAAAACTATAAGTAAACATAGTGTGGAATGTAGCATTCTTAGTCTGGTAAAAAGGAAAAATGGACATTTCTCCTTGGTTTAAAGTCTAACGCTCTACCGACTGAGCTATCCGGGACTATGCACTCAGTCAAAAAATTGTTCACTCATACAACTTTCGAAGGGCTTTCAAGGCACATCATACACTTGTAAAGAGATACAATTTAAGAATAGAGTTGAAGCATTCCTCCGAAAGGCTCCCTGCCTCTTTCAAGATTCTGTCAATGAAAAATCAAAGTGAAAGCAGCCACGGTGAGATTAAACAAGTAACATACTTAAAAAATCTATGTTACCATAGTTCAAAACAAATCATATATTTTTATCTGTACTAACAGATCTGCACATAAAATACTATAAGTAAACATAGTGTGGAATGTAGCATTCTTAGTCTGAGTAAAAAGAAAGCCCGAATATGGACATTTTCTCCTTGGTTTAAAGTCTAACGCTCTACCGACTGAGCTATCCGGGACTATGCACTCAGTCAAAAAAATTTTCCCTCATACAACTTTCGAAGGGCTTTCAAGGCACATCATACACTTGTAAAGAGATACAATTTAAGAATAGAACTGAAGCATTCCTCCCGAAAGGCTGCCTGCCTCCTTCAAGATTCTGTCAATGAAAAATCAAAGTGAGGGAGCCAGGTGAGATTAAACAAGTAACATACTTAAAAATTATGTCACCCTAGTTTAAAACAAATCATATATTTTTATCTGTACTAACAATCTGCACAAAAATACTATAAGTAAACATAGTGTGGGAAAGTAGCATTCTTACGGTAAAAGAAGCCCGAATATGGACATTTTCTCCTTGGTTTAAAGTCTAACGCTCTACCGACTGAGCTATCCGGGACTATGCACTCAGTCAAAAAATTGTTCACTCATACAACTTTCGAAGGGCTTTCAAGGCACATCATACACTTGTAAAGAGATACAATTTAAGAATAGAACTGAAGCATTCCTCCGAAAGGCTCCCTGCCTCCTTCAAGATTCTGTCAATGAAAAATCAAAGTGAAAGCAGCCACGGTGAGATTAAACAAGTAACATACTTAAAAAATCTATTACCATAGTTCAAAACAAATCATATATTTTTATCTGTACTAACAGATCTGCACATAAAATACTATAAGTAAACATAGTGTGGAATGTAGCATTCTTAGTCTGAGTAAAAAGAAAGCCCGAATATGGACATTTTCTCCTTGGTTTTTAAAAAACTAACGTCTACCACTGAGCTTCCCCGGGGCTATGCACTAGTCAAAAAAAATTTTTCACTCATACAACTTTCAAGGGCTTTCAAGGCCATCATCACTTGTAAAGATACAATTTAAAAAAGGGAAATGAAGCATTCCCAAAAGGGTCCTGCCTCCTTCAAGATTCTGTCAATGAAAAACAAAAATGAAGCACCAGGTGGGAATTTAAAAAAGTAACATACTTAAAAAAAATGTCACCTAGTTAAAAAAAAAAACATATTTTTATCTGTACTAACGATCCACATAAAATACTTAAGTAAACATGTGTGGGAAAGTACATTCTTAGCAGTAAAAAGCCCGATATGGACATTTTTCCTTGGTTTAAAAGTCAACGCTCTACCGACTGAGCCTTTCGGGACTATGCACTCAGTAAAAATATTGTTCACTCATACAACTTTCGAAGGGCTTTCAAGGCACATCATACACTTGTAAAGAGATACAATTTAAAAAATAGAACTGAAGCATTCCCCCGAAAAGGGTCCTGCCTCCTTCAAAGATTCTGTCAATGAAAATCAAATGAAAGACCAGGTAGTTAAAAAAAGTAACATCAAAAACTATTCCCCCAGTTCAAAACAAATCATATATTTTTTTGACTAACAGATCTGCCAAAATACTATAATAAACATAGTGTGGAATGTAGCTTCTTAGTCTGAGAAAAAAAAGCCCGAATATGGACTTTTTCCCTTGGTTTTAAGTCTAACGCTCTACCACTGAGCTATCGGGACTTTCACTCAGTAAAAAAATTGTTCACTCATACAGCTTTCGAAGGGCTTTCAAGGCACATCATACACTTGTAAAGAATACAATTTAAAAATAGAAATGAAGCATTCCTCCGAAACCCCCCTCTTTTAAGTTCTGTCAATGAAAAATCAAAAATAAAAACCCCGGTGAGATTAAACAAGTAACATATTAAAAACTATTTACCATAGTTCAAAACAAATCATAATTTTATTTTACTAACGTCTGCCCTAAAATATATAAGTAAACATATTGGAATGTAGCTTCTTAGTCTGGTAAAAAAAAACCCCAAAAGGACATTTTCTCCTTGGTTTAAAGTCTAACGCTTACCGACGGTATCCCGGGGCTATGCACTCATAAAAAATTGTTCCCTCATACAACTTTCAAGGGCTTTCAAGGCCCCATACACTTGTAAAAGATACAATTTAAAAATAGAACTGAACATTCCCCAGGCCCCGCCTCCTTCAAAAATTCTTCAATGAAAAATCAAAATGAAAGCACCAGGTGAGATTAAAAAGAAAAACTTTAAAAAAAACCTATTTCAAATCATATATTTTTTCTGTACTAACAGATCTGCACATAAAAAACTAAAGTAAACATATTGGGAAAGTAGCTTTTAGTCTGAGTAAAAAACCCCAATATGGACATTTTCTCCTTGGTTTTAAAGTCAACGCTCTACCGACTGAGCTATCCCGGGGCTATGCACTCCAGTCAAAATTTTCACTCAACAACTTTCGAAGGGCTTTAAGGCCCTCATACACTTTTAAAAGATACAATTTAAAAATAGAACTGGGAAGCATTCCTCGAAGGCTCCTGCCTCTTTTAAAATTCTGTCAATGAAAAAACAAAGTAAAAACAGCCAGGTGAGATTAAACAAGTAACATACTTAAAAATCTATGTTACCATGTTAAAACAAAAAATATATTTTTTTCTTACTCAGATCTGCACATAAAATATTTAAATAAACATAGTGTGGAATGTACATTCTTAGCAGTAAAAAAAGGCCCCAATATGGACATTTTTTTCCTTGGTTTAAAAGTCAACGCTTACCGACTGGCTTGGGACATGCACTCAGTAAAAATTGTTCACTCATAAAACTTTCGAAGGGGGTTTCAAGGGACATCATACACTTGTAAAGAGATACAATTTAAGAATAGAACTGGTTTCCCCCGAAAAACTCCTGCCTCCTTCAAAAAATTCTGTCAATGAAAAATCAAAATGAAGACCATGGTGAATTAAACAAATAACATACTTAAAAAACTATTCACCATAGTTAAAACAAATCATATATTTTTATCTGTACTAACAGATCGCAATAAAATACTATAAGTAAACATAGTGTGGAATGTACTTCAGTCTGAGTAAAAAACCCCAATATGGACATTTTCTCCTTGGTTTAAGTCTAACGCTCTACCACTGAGCTATCCCGGGGCTTCACTCAGTAAAAAAATTTTTACTCAAAACTTTCGAAGGGCTTTCAAGGCCCTCATACACTTGTAAAAAAATACAATTTAAGAATTTTGAACTGAAACATTCCCCCGAAAGGCTTGCCTCCTTCAAATTCTGTCAATGAAAAATCAAAAGTGAAAGCAGCCAGTGAAAAATTAAACCAAATACTTAAAAAAACTATGCACCATAGTTAAAAAAAATCATATATTTTTATCTGTACTAACAGATCTCCCTAAAAACTATAAGTAAACATAGTGTGGAATTAGCATTCTTGTCATAAAAAAACCCGAATATTTTTTCTTTGGTTTAAGTCAACGCTCTACCATTTTGCTTCCCGGGGCTATGCCTCAGTAAAAAATTGTTCCTCATACAACTTTCGAAGGGCTTTCAAGGCCATCATACACTTGTAAAAGATACAATTTAAAAATAGAACTTGAAGCATTCCTCCGAAAGGTTCCTGCCTCCTTCAAGATTCTGTCAATGAAAAATCAAAGTGAAAGCAGCCACGGTGAGATTAAACAAGTAACATACTTAAAAAAAACTATGTCACCGTAGTTTAAATCTAATCATATATTTTTATCTGTACTAACAGATCTGCACATAAAATACTGTAAGTAAACATAGTGTGGAATGTAACATTCTTAGGCTTAGTAAAAAGAACGCCCGAATATGGATTCAAACTTCGGACATTTTTACTTTGGTTTAATGTCGAACGCTCTACCGACTGAGCCTTTCGGGACTATGCGCCTCTCGGTAATTGTGTGTGTTAAAATATCGGTTCACTCCTTACAGCTTTCGAAGGGCTTTCAAGACACATCATACACTTGTAAAGAGATACAATTTAAGAATAGAACTGAAGCATTCCTCCGAAAGGCTCCCTGCCTCCTTCAAGATTCTGTCAATGAAAAATCAAAGTGAAAGTAACCATGGTGAGATTAAACAAGTAACATACTTAAAAAAACTATTTCACCATAGTTCAAATCAAATCATATATTTTTATCTGTACTAACAGATCTGCACATAAAATACTATAAGTAAACATAGTGTGGAATGTAGCGTTCTTAGTCTGAGTAAAAAGAAAGCCCGAATATGGACATTTTCTCCTTGGTTTAAAGTCTAACGCTCTACCGACTGAGCTATCCGGGACTATGCACTCAGTAAAAATATTGTTCACTCATACAGCTTTCGATGGGCTTTCAAGACACATCATACACTTGTAAAGAGATACAATTTAAGACTAGAACTGAAGCATTCCTCCGAAAGGCTCCCTGCCTCCTTCAAGATTCTGTCAATGAAAAATCAAAGTGAAAGCAGCCATGGTGAGATTAAACAAGTAACATACTTAAAAAATCTATGTTACCATAGTTCAAAACAAATCATATATTTTTATCTGTACTAACAGATCTGCACATAAAATATTTAAAGTAAACATAGTGTGGAATGTAGCATTCTTAGGCTGAGTAAAAAGAACGCTCGAATATGGATTCAAACTCTGGACATTTTTTTCTTTGGTTTAAAGTCTAAAGCTCTACCGACTGAGCTATCCGGGTCTATTCACTCAGTAAAAATATTGTTCACTCATACAGCTTTCGAAGGGCTTTCAAGAAATATTATACACTTGTAAAGAGATACAATTTAAGACTAGAACTGAAGCATTCCTCCGACAGGCTCCCTGCCTCCTTCAAGATTCTGTCAATGAAAAATCAAAGTGAAAGCAGCCATGGTGAGATTAAACAAGTAACATACTTAAAAAAACTATGTCACCATAGTTCAAATCAAATCATATATTTTTATCTGTACTAACAGATCTGCACATAAAATACTATAAGTAAACATAGTGTGGAATGTAGCATTTTTAGTTTGAGTAACAAGAACGTCCGAATATGGACTCGAATTCTGGAAATGTTCTCCTTGGTTTAGAGTCTAACGCTCTAACGACTGAGCTATCCGGGACTATGCATTCCGTAAAAATATTGTTTCCCTCATACAGCTTTTGAAGTGCTTTCAAGGCACATCATACACTTGTAAAGAGATACAATTTAAGCCTAGAACTGAAGCATTCCTCCGACAGGCTCCCTACCTGTCAATGAAAAATCAAAGTGAAAGCAGCCATGGTGAGATTAAACAAGTAACATACTTAAAAAATCTATGTCACCATAGTTCAAAACTAAATATACGCCTATTTTTATCCTTACTAACAGATCTGCACGCAAATACTATAAGTAAACATAGTGTGGAATGTAGCATTCTTAGTCTGAGTAAAAACACGCCCGATTATGGACATTTCTTTCGTTGGTTTAAAGTCTAACGCTCTACCGACTGAGCTATCCGGGTCTATGCACTCAGTAAAAATATGGTTCACTCATACAGCTTTTGAAGGGCTTTCAAGACAAATCATACACTTGTAAAGAGATACAATTTAAGACTAGACCTGAAGCATTCCTCCGACAGGCTCCCTGCCTCTTTCAAGATATTGTCAATGAAAAATCAAAGTGAAAGCAGCCTTGGTGAGATTAAACAAGTAACATACTTAAAAAATCCATGTCACCATAGTTCAAAACTAATCATATATTTTTATCTGTATACACTAACAGATCATGCACATAAAAATATATAAGTAGAAAGCATAATAGTGTGGAATGTAGCATTCTTAGTCTAGGTAGGAAACGAACGCCCGAATATGGACATTTTTTTCCTTGGTTTAAAGTCTAACGCTCTACCGACTGAGCTATCCAGGACTATGCATTCCATGAAAATATTGTTTCACTCATACAGTTTTGAAGTGCTTTCAAGACGCATACACTTGTAAAGAGATACAATTTAAGACTAGAGCTGAAGCATTTCTCCGACAGGCTCCCTGCCTCCTTCAAGATTCTGTTAATGAAAAATCAAAGTGAAAGCAGCCATGGTGAGATTAAACAAGTAACATACTTAAAAAAAACTATGTCACCATAGTTCAAATGAAATCATATATTTTTATCTTTACTAACAGATCTGCACATAAAATACTATAAGTAAACATAGTGAAAAATGTAATATTCTTAGTTTTAGTAAAAAGAACGCCCGAATATGGTCTCGTACTCTGGACATTTTTTCCTTGGTTTAAGATCTAACAATCTACCGACTGAGCTATCTAAGATTAGGAGAGCTTAAGAGATTATAGTGAGGTACATACTCAATGTTTTTTTTTACCTGTGTTAGAAGTGTGAATCGTTAGCTATGCAATCATAAAATGTGTAAGTAAAGTTTGAGGTATATGTTTTTAGACTAGGGAGCATCTATAGTGGACTTCTTAAACTTTGGAGAAGTTATTTATATCTCTATCAAATGTGTCATTGAAATATGGGATAATATTTCATTTTAACATGGTAGGTAATTAATATTTTAAGAATTTACTTGTTTTACTTAGTTAAGTATTAACGCAAACGTAACTTATTTATTCTTTTCAAAGGCAAAAAGTGGTATTTTGTTCAATTGAACAATGTTTCATATATCATTTAATCTGATTTGTTTCATTTATTTTGATTATTCTAATGAACATAAACATAAACAAGTAGTATAAAAAAAGTTAACGTTAATTCCTACTTTGTAATTAAAACTGTACTGGTGCCATCTGTTACAGCTAATTGTAACTACAATGGAAATAACGCAGAATAAATTTTAAATTTAAAATAAAAATTAATTAATGAATTAAAATGGAAAAAACTGTATTAAAATCAAGTGTCATCCACTAAAAGTTTAAAAAAAATTATTTAAACTTGATTGCATGAATAGAAATTATTTTTTACCGATTGAAAATTCCAATAATATAAATAAATATATTAAGTGTTAGTAAATAGTAGGAACTGAAAAAATGTTTGATGCAGTCACAGAGATAACAGAGCTTTAGTAAAAAATTAGTTTTCATTTACAAATAGATAACGCTGAATTTACATTCATCCTATTGTAACTGTAAGATATATCTTTTCCGGTTATCACAAAATGGGTATCTTCATCGCCTCACAGGGTTCGGCTGACCCTCAGTCTATTTCTATTATTTTTTCAATCAAGTCATCTTTTTTCACTGGAATCGCCAAAAAGTTCCCATCGCTCTTCGCTGATCTTCCTGATTTATGGTCCCGTTGTTTGCAGCCTATTGTAGGTTCTATCATTGCCCTCTCTTGACAGAAGTCCAATCTTAGTTGCAGCTGCCCCGCAACCTCTTTTACTAGTCTTGCACAAGTCTCGGGTCACCTTCCGAAACATCTCTTTAAACAGCCTGGGTGGGCCTCTTTCACGCAGCCAATAATTTCTAATTCGAAGAATCGATGGTTATCCAGCACCCTGTGCCTTGGTTAGCTGCTATTGGTTCTCCAGGAACCAAATTCTATCTGTACTGAGATCATCTATGTTGCAGCACCACATAAACCATATGAAAGGTTTTTTTTAATGGAACTGTCATTTGGACACTGAGAATACACTCTTTATCTTTTCTTCCTCACACTAAGCCGACACTCCTTTCCATATGAGTGTATCATGGCCACATGTGAGAGGGTACGAAAGAATGGACAACTGTCAAAACAGGTGGGTCCATTGTAAAGATCTCTGTGAAGAAAGTGCCATCTAATGAATCATTTGGACTCTGAGTGTCGGTGAAAAATATAAGGCAGGATAACACAGAAGAGTTCAAGAGTCGGCTCAACATCTATTTCACTTCATAGCGTGAAAGCAGAATCTGTAGTTTACTTTGAAAGAAAAACTCCATCTGGTTTTTCTAATCACCTCTGGGCTTCCAAAAAGGAAAACAAGCGTAGCAAACTACTGTCTAACGAGACGATGCTACAGATTAGTTTATTTCTAAAAGTAATCCGCAATATTGAAAGAAAAAGTCGTTTATTTGGTTTGAAATAATTTTCTCAAGTGTAAAAAATGAATATCTGCCTACTCTTTTTTAACCTTGCTCTCTCTATACGACTGAGATTGGTTAACTTTTGCCACTTTTGTACAGTCCAAACTGGACATGGTTACCTCACGAAACACCTGTACAAACTTGTGATTTAGTAGATTTCCTAACTTGCCCTTTATGTAAATCTAACGATTTGTGCTGAGACACAAGGAGGTCTTAAGATTTATTGAGGCCCTGGACCCTTGCCTAAATGTAGGCCCAATGGTGTTAATCATTGCACCATTATTAAAATATATAATAAATGAAATCATTTTACGTCCATTTCAGAAGGTGGAAAGATCAAAAATCTTTCTTAAGCTCACCCGTAGTTCTTTTATTCCTAGCTAGCTCTACCGTTGCTAAGGCAACTCATTCAATCCACCGTCTGATTTTTGCATTGCCAGATACTACGGGAGGGTAGTCCTGTAACTTAAAAATATAGGCATACATTTATACTCTGACAAATACCACTACTTCCAACTTTCTCGTTGAAAGAGAAATAACATACCCAAGCTCATCTACCTTCCTTTATCCATCAAAACACCTATCACTACAGCCTCACTTGCTCTTAAAAGTAAAGACAGTACATAGAATGCGTTGGTAAACACTCGTACAAACAATAACCCGAAACAAATAAATGTGCATGACTTATAATTGCACCAATCGACTTGACCGACTACCGTCTTTGGACTGAAGGATCGTGTATGGTGATAGGCCTAGGCCTATGCATGAACGAGGGTCATCACATGTAGCCGATTGACAATTCTTCCAAAATTCCCAATTTTTCGGAGAATACAAAAAGAAATAAAAACATTTGATCCCGTTGAAATTATTCGAATCATTATTACTTAGGACTGATTTGAGGAGGAAACGAGGCCCGCATTGATGCCCAGTTGCACCTCCCTTAAGACGTTCCTATTGAGACTATTTTTTCTCGTTTTCTGGAATCGGTGTGACGACCGTTACTGATAAAATTCTTGTAGCTATTGTGTTCCTAAACTGTTGTGGGATGCCCGTCCTAGTGACTAATATCGGCCGTGTATAAATTTAGCGAAAATAAAAAAAAAAAAAAGCAAATTAAAATAACAGGAATTTAAATAATAAAAATTAAAGCGTATGCAAGAACTATGGAAATTTTGAAACGTATAGAAATAATATTATAATTTTATTTTTCTTGTACAAAAGTAAAATTCACTACATGTTAATTAATAACTGAATTTAATGAAATTTAATTTCCATGCATATGGCTGTTGCAGTGTGTTTCAGAAAATACTTCTTGAGTTACAAAGTAATAATATACTGATTATATATAATATTATATATATTGAAGTATCAATTAACACACTAGCAGTAAAAATGGATGAAATTCAAATATCAATTTCAAAATTAGTTACATTTAATAAAGTAATAACTGTTAACGCTATTCTTTTGTAAACACCATACAAGAAATTAATTGTACTCTTTACTTACTATTTTTTTAAAAATATTAAATTACGAATTAAAACTATTACAAATATTTCAAAAACGAATTAATACAACACTGATTATATATATATATATATATATATATAATATATCTATTGTATTAATTCGTTTTTTGCGTTACATGCGAAACACAAGTCGGAGAGGTCTAAGTCTCAATTGTAAATTATGAAAATTCCATAAGCGTACAAATAAAAAAACTAAACTCAGTGGCGCATTAGTCCATTAGGGCCAAGGTCTGCTGTGCATAATTCAGTTTTCATGACATTGGGAGCTGAGGTGCATGAGCAGATGTTCCGATCAGGTAGTCAGACTTACGCGAAACCCTCAATGTTTAGTTCCCAAATAAGCGTGGTACTCATTCATCGACCCATTGAAGGGAGGAAAGGCTGAGTCGACATTGTCCAGCGCATGATTTGAACCCTGGACATGTTGCGTGGAAGGGCGGTACGCTACGACTCAGCCATTGGATTTCATTCCATAAGCATATATAAAAAAATAAAGCATATTTTTTTTTCAATTAAACGAAGAATATAAATAAGAATGGAATTGACAACAAAGTAATCTTTTTAATTGTATTCATATTTCTTGGCATTGGTAAAAAAACATATAACACTTGAGGGTGCGAACATTTTGTAAATAACATTTCATTAAATAATAATGGAATTTATAATCTCCTTTTAGCTTACTGTAAGAGTAATACAATATTTTTCTCAAAATGATTTACTAGAAATGTAAATTAATATTAATGGTCCCAATACAAAGAAAAGTTTCTTTCATATAAATCCCAACTCGGAAAATTCCAAGCAAATTCTTGTAAAATCACAAAATTTTACAAAAAAAAAAAAAAAAAAAGAATTATATACACGAAAATAACTGTCATTAAAATTGATAAAAACCTATTTTAAGAAGTTAATGAGGTTAATGAAACTATATTAACTAAATAGTTTAGTTCATGTTAAGCCCCTACCATGATAATTATGAAAATTATTGAAGGTGCGTTCTTTTTCCACGATTGCATAAATACATATCGAATATCGTTTTTGACTGTCATGAACCCAATGATTTATTTAAAAATGTCATTCTATCTTCTTTTAAGTGCTGAAGAGGAGCTATGAACTAAAACGCTATTTTCTAATTTTCCGTGCCTGGGTACCAACGTGAAGACTTAAAGCCACCAAAAATTGACCCTGCAACAGCCTCTCTACACAGCTACTGTTCAGTGACATTAGAAACCAAATGTATCCTTCGACAGAAATAATATCACGTTCGAGTTTGAAATCATGGGCCACAATCTAAAAAACCGAAAAAATGTTTGAAAATTTAGCCAAAGTCCACTATATTATCTTATCAAGAGAAATCCACTGTTAAAAAATTTACAAAATTTACATAATAGAAAGCACATTAATTTATCAGGAAATGGATTTTTACGAATTCCCCAGAAAATAAATTTGAACATGCGTGACCAGTCTTCTACCTATATTGATCATTTATCTCAAAACAGTTTTGAATAGTTAGAAAGAGAAATATCAAATTTAGGAATCAATGATAAAATGGAGAATAACATTTTTTTTTATAAAACTCGTAAATGACTCAATCTCTATTTTATTGGTTCTCTCTGTTTAAGGTATCCGACTACGTTCGGAACCGTGATTTTGCAAAAGCGCATAAACGGATAATTTTCATGATATTTAGTGTCACTTAGATTAAAATACATGAATAAAATTATTTTAAGGATATTTTGACAAAATAAAATTATTTAAAAACAATATTTTGGCAAACAACTAACTTAGAATAATTTTTTTTCAAAATGTTCTCCTTTTGTGCAAAATGCTTCTATGAAAATAATATTTTGCCTGTACATAGCACAGACCTCTGTACAGAGGCTCACCTAGAATTTTTGAAATATATCACAGAAGTGGGTTTATCCATGTTTTACGACAACAGAGGAGAGAAATTTTAAGAAAAAAACGCCGATAATTATTTCAGTTGGTGGTAACTCTGAAAATAATGTGAATTTTTCAAAAATCATAGCTGAGCCTCTGTACAGTGGTCTGAGCTATATGCAGTCAAAATATTATTATAATAGAAGCATTTTTCACAAAAGGAGATTATTTTGAAAAAAGATTATTCTATGTTAATTTTTTGCCAAAATATTGTATTTAAATAATTTTTTTTTGTCAAAATGTCCTTAAAATAATTTTATGCGTGTATTCTAATCTGAGTGACACTAAATCTCATGAACATTATCCATTTATGCTCTTTTGTAAAATCATGGTTCCGAACGTATATTTAGTATACAGTATTATTTGGAATAAAAGAAACATCGAATTTAATTCAAATTCAATTTTTTTGTAAGTATACATCACATACGTATGAGTTTTTCCCATTTCAAAACCCTTGATTTTGTATCATATTTTCTTTCATTGTCTTGAAGTACTTTCAAAAAATGTTTAAATCTAAAGTTTTTTTTCTCTCTAAAAATGTTTTTGAACGATTCTCGAACAATTCCACAAAGCAAACTACTCAATTCAAATATTTTAATATAAAGTTTTACAAAGCTCACTTAGAAGTCTCGAAAATATGTGTTTCTTGTGATTCCTTTAAAACTGCTTTCTTTTATAAATAACATAAAAGCACATAAGGCTTCACGAATATAGATGACGAATAATTTTTTCTTAAAATGATTAAGTTTACTTGAATGCACAAAAAGAAGAAACAAAATAAATGTTTTTCACGTGATTTCAAAGTTCTAAAAGTAAATGATTTATGCTTGAAAAGATTTATATGCCTTCAGAAACATTTTACGTTTTCAAATGCCTTTTGTACCCTTGAATGTCCTTTGTGCTATTTTAATATTTGTATGCTTTTCAAAATATTTAATAAATGGTTCTGTATTCATTTTGAGATACCCTTAAAGTAATAATACAGAAGTTTTATTTATACATTTTTAAAGAATGGAATTATCATCATTAGAAGGATTTTCTACTTAAATATTATTTAAATTTGTTCCTACATCTTTTGTAATATATTATAGGTTATTTAATTTAAACCTCATCCTGAATAATAAGTATTATCTAGTTTCGAATTATAATTTCTATTATAAGGTAGCAGTTTATTTTAAAGTGCTTTGCAATAGTTCTTGCACTTTTTCGAGAGGGAATTTAAAGGAATTCCTTAAACGAGTGCTTCTCAAATTTTCAATGTTTACGACCCAATTTTTAAATATAATTTTTACCACGCCCCTCCCTATAATAGCAATGAATTCAATTCAATGATAATGTACTTTGATACTAAAGCAACAATACGATTTTAATTATTAACCATACAAATTATCTAGATAAGTATTAAATTTTGCACATGCCAAGCCCGTGGGATTCGCTGGTAATTATTAAACTTGTTCTTAACTTAATATTGATGAATTAATGATCCAATGCATTGTGCAGTACTGATTATAAGTATTACAAGTATATTTATATGATATCGTTGTAACTGTGTATTCTTTATTATGTTAGAATGCCTTTTATTTTGATTCATTTCAGCAAATTAATACGATTTTAAAATCTTTTATTAGTATTATCAGCCCCCCTAAGAGGGTGCGCCTCACAGTTTGAAAAATGCTGTTTAATTTTAAAAATGTAAAAAGAAAATGCATGATATTAATTCTTATCCTTAGTTATTTGTGAAGTAAGCGGTACATAGCAGTAAGAAAATCTGACCAACTAAACGTTAATTTGTAAGTCGTGACCAATTTTTGTCCTTAAATTTGTTGAAAACTGTTGTTGAATTCGGGATCAGGAATAGTTGTAAATTTTGTGAACATCAAGATGATATGTCTGAAATAGATACTCAAGAAAACAAAAAAGAACTTTGGTTTAAATCTTGATAAAATGTTCGATGTTATAGATTGATTATTTACAATATGTCACACTTGGAAGCTTGGTGGCAGTTATTAGTGATCGATCGCACAATTTGTACCACTGCTAGGTGAAGAGGACGGCAGTTGAGTTGGCTCCTTCTCTACAGATCTTTACATCGCTCCAACTTAAGGACTTTTGGACTCAATACATTTAACGCACATTATCACTTCTACACTTCGGTTTCTCATTGGCGAATGAACTTGAATAATGACTCGAAAGAAATGACATCGGCTACAAGTTTGAGACGGTAAACACTCATAACTTAGCCAGACCAAAGTTATATAAAATATTATTGTTTCCCATACAAAAAAATAAAATACTATACAAAAAATATATTAATTAGTTCCTCTTTCATATTTTTATGTTTTGAAATATTTTTTTCTGCATGTAACAGTTTACGTAAAACTGCAGTAAAGCTGAATTTGTACATATTTTTTAATTCCTACTATTAGCTCACTCTCTCTCTATTTATTTATTTATCTTGGTGGAATTTTCAATTGTTAATAAAATACCTTTTAAAGCGCTTAATTGAGCTGATATTTGATATACAGGATTATTTTGGATGACAATACAGTAATTTAATTATAATTAATAAAACTAATTATTCAAAGAATTACAAATACAGCCACGTTGGCATCATTTTTGGCAACTTGTGTCAAAACTTGAGAAGGTTGTTTTTCTTACGTTTTAAAGCATTCAGTTGAACAGAAATTTTATATACACGATTGTTTTGGATGACAATACGATACTTTAATAATAATTAATAAAAGTTAATGACAACTTAATGTTGTGATTCTGTCCTATGTATATATATATTTATATTAATTGTATTTATTTAATAAAAAATAGCTAAAATAAAATTTTTCTTTGTTGATCTATGTAGGAATTGACTTAATTTTTATGTTAATATTACTTGTTATCTAGGATATTTTTGCTTAGAAAATCGTGCACAATCTTTCATTATTCATTTAATGTAGAAATAACAATGCTATGTTTTGGGAACTATTCTGCAGTGGGTTATTACCATCTGGGTCATGCGCTGGATGGTCAAGTAAATCGGTGTCTCTGACCACACTTAAACTAATGATCCCGGAGTGGTGATGACTGACCCATCGACTTTCCATTACCTTCCACCGCTGAAAACGAAGAGCAATAAGAACACACATTATCATCCGCTTATGACAGCCACCAAAGACTAGATAAAGGTTAAAAGCTTCCAATAATTGCACTTCTTACGGAAAGTGTGTGTTTCTATGATATAAGTATATTATTGTTTATTTTTTCTCTTAGAAATCAATTACAGAAAACAATAAGTCACACACACAAGTAAAATAATACTTTATTTCAATAAATTACATTAACAATTTTATGCGTATTGCTACATTGCATGTTCATTAATTGGCATTACTTTTGTGTGTGTCTGGTTCTTGATTTATTTTATTCTAATATTTTAAAGGGGGGATGAGGAAAGAAGCATACTGTATTAATATTTATTCACAGAAAATTCTGCAGAGAATCAAACATATCGAGCCCGTTGCCTAAGACGAACCCTAATTTTCCCCAGCCCCACACAGCTACGTATATAAACTTAGAACCCAAAAATAAGCTTACTTACATTGTTTATTCATTTGTTAGGTTTTTGTGTGGTAAGTAATTTTTTTTTCAAGAAACAGTACAGATTTTTTTAATTAAAAGATTTTACTAATTTGTATAAACCATTATTTAGCTACCTTAGATTTGGGCATGAAAAAATGTCTTTATTGGAACCAATGCTAGTAAAACTGAAAAAAATACTAACATCTTGCGGCATTTATGTTTTAAACAACTTTTCTACTAAAACTATTTTGAGTAAGGGGGCAAATTCGGTAGAATCTATATTTTCGATGTCAAAAAAATAATATCATTACAAAATTAAATATAATCGTGTTGAGTTGTCACGGGTAAACTGAGTAAGAAAAATAAATTCGATTTACGTTTTCAAATCTAGATCCTTGATTTCGTTCAAGCACGTTAAATTTAAATTATTTTACATTTGAAACTAAACATGCTAAAATTAAGACTGGAACTCTTTCAAAATGTTGAAACTTGCTTTACGAAATTTATCAAAAAGCAATTTTTATTATTTATAAAAATGCTCCGAAATTTCGTTAAATATTTTAATGTCTCAACTTGTGAATGGAGCAAATACTAATCTCTTTAAGAACCCAAGTAAACAGAAGTCCTTGAAAGATTGTTTTCCAAAAAAACTTTAAGAATATGATTTAAAACTTTCTTAAATCCTCAAACATATTTCAAAACGAATTTCGAATTATTTTACTTTCCATTTAAATGTGGTTATAATCTACTTTAACATGTATAAAAGTTGGGAGATTAAATTTCTTAATCCTTTCTTGAGGGAGCTTTTTTCTCATTTTCTGTTAAGGAAAGTATATAATTACTCTTTCTTTGAAGTTGACCTGTTCTTATCAAAATATCCCCAAATGTTGCTTTTCAGATTTATAATAAATTTCAGGAAACTAAAAAGCTTCTTAGCGGTTTCAAAAGGATTTAAAGAATATTGGCAGAGCTTCGAGTTTAGTGCTAAAATTCAAACATTTAAAGAGTGTTCTGAAAAATATTATTTCTCTTGTAAATACGAAGCTGTGTTTCGATCCTTTATATTATATAATATTTTATTTAACATCCGTTTTTCTAAAAAATATGAGATACTCAAATGTCCGTAAACTATAACACATAAGCATAATTCTACTGGCACTTTAAAACTATCAGCAATAATTAAAATGTTTCCGAATGTTATAGTTCTACACACATATAAGGTATTTGAGTACATGCGTTGCATTTTCATTTAAAAGTATTTTTTATTCTTAAATTTCCAAATGGTACACTTTATTCAAACATTTGGATCTTACTTCAAATGATGGTAAGAAAAATTAAACAATGAAGAAAGAGATAAACAAAGATTAAATACTTAAATAAATATAGAAAGAATTTTGATTTTTCTAGGAAAAATAGAGTTGCATTATATTTTGTAAGATCAAAATGAATGTTTCTCTGAATTCTTGAAAGATGCACTTCAGATGAAATTTTAACACACAGGTTAAAATAGAGAATATAGAGATGTGCCTAACAAGTAAGGGTTTGATAAAATCGAAATAAAAATACAGTAAACGATGTTTGAAATGAATTACTGTAAAATGAGAAATCAACATTAAGATGGTTTTCCCATTTTTAAAGATTGTCAAAAAGAAAATATAAAGCGTATTAGGAGGAATTTAGTATAAAGATAAATGTTTATCATGTATATTTGATACGAAACCCGGAGTCCGCCTCATCTATACCTGACACTAAACAACGTTAACTTTCACTACTGAAACATTTTAAAAAACTACGCATAAAGACACGCCTACGCCTTACAAAGGGAGCAATTCGAAAAATGACTCATTTAAAGTGTAAATGATCTATTTATTAGTAATGTAGCCAATTATAAAAAATATTTTACGCAACTTGTTCGTGTAATATGAGACAAGTTGTAATAAAATTATTAAAGATCTGTCCGCGTGACGCCGCGTGTCCACATTAAAATATTATTTTCCAAGACAATTCCGCTATTTGTATGTTTTGAATGGTAAGAAATAATTAATGCTGGAATCTAAGATTCTGCAGTGTTTTGCAGAATCTTTCATTATTGATCATTGGTGCTAACACAAAATAAACGTCTGTAAAATTGTTACAAAAGTCATGTTGCTTAAGAAGTACATAAATTGAATAACTATTAATGATATAGGCATGGTAAGAAAATTCAATGGATATATTTTATTAATTTCATTTTTAGGACTATCATTTTCCGAGAAATTTTTGTCATATGAAAATATATGTTTTTTTTGCATTTGAGTATTTTAATACGCATCTTTAATCTACGTTTACTTCAATCCATATTCTCTTTTTTTCCCTTCTAATTTAAAGTGAAATGAGTGTTGCAGGTAAAATGGAAGTCTGTCAGTATTCTGTGAAGTATTTAAAATTTTATTTAATACCACTGTATATGATGAAAGGTTATTTTTTGTATTGTTTATGCAAACAATGCTTAATCAATGAATCAATGAAACGTGGTCGTCTTGAAGCTCATTTACAGTCAAAACATAATATCCATACTAATTCAGATTTGAATTATTTTCAAACTTCAAAAAACAATTTTTGAAAAAAAAATAAGTTTGCATTTATATTTAATACGCATCAATCTACGTTATCAACCAATTAGGCTTTTTCCCTCAATTTAATAAGCAAAGAGGCAGTAAAATGAACTGTAATTCTTAGAGTATTTAAAAATTTTCTTTAAACCACAATGGAATTATTTTTATTGTTTGTAAAAATGGCTTAATCAATTCAATGAAACTTGATTTCTTCAAGTCATCTAAAAATAAATAACACTGAACTTAAGAGTACAGAAACGTTGATGTAGTTCTACCAAAGGATCTTATTTTCACTATAACGAGTGTCTAGTAGATAATGTGCAGAGATAATCTAGGTAATTTGAGAAATGAAACACACACACAATTTACCGCACTCCAATGAATCATACTAGTTAATGTGCAAATTACCTAGCTAATCTGCATATTAACTGATTTATGCACTTTATTGGTTTTATTTGTTTTTTAAGTAGATTAGTTGTTGCTAATCCTCAGATTGTCTAAAAATGCTAGATAATCTCAACGAATCCAAAAATTCTAAAAACAGAAGGATCTTGTTCTTTTTAAAATTCCAAACAAATCAAGATATGGGCATGGGAGACCAGTTCAGAAAAACACCAGTTTCACTCCAGAAATATCTTCTGATCCTGACGAAAAGTGAGAGCTATTACATGACCACATGCACAAAGCGCGAAAAGACAGTCTGGTATTTCCTACGCAATAAGCCTGAATGAACCTCTTGGATTTCTTCCGAAGATTAGTCATTATTTGCGATCAAAATAATGTTAAATAAGCTACAGGGATAAATAGCTTAATGAATACATCTAATCGAACTTTTTTCATAATAAAATGCGTCTAAGACTAATCAAAAGAAAATGTAAATAAGAATTTATTTTTAAAAATACAATTAATGCCTTTTTAATAAATATTTTATATTTATGTTCATACAATTGCATTAAAGTTCACTCAAATTGGGATAAGAACGAATAATAGCAACACGTAATCTTTGACTTAAACTACATTTAGTACTGATAATTTTATTCAGAATTTTTTTTCTATCTAGATTTCGATTGTTTCAATTGAGAAACAAATGGGGGTTCACAAAATCAAAGGCTGACAATTATATCGAGGAGCAATTTTATTTGAAAAATTTGAACTTATTTTGAGGGTGAGAGAAATACAAGGATATTTTTTTAATAAAAAATAAGTCCTTTTTAAGACGACCACCATTTTTCTTCATCGATGCCAAGCAAGAAATTTCAGAAAAAGCTGTAATTATAAATTGGTAGTGACAAAAGTGTTGGGAATGTGGAAGTTATCTATAGTATATACAGGATGTTGCCGAATTCGACTGACAAATTCAGAGGTGATAGTACGCAGCATGTAGACCACAAATCACCGTAGAACCGGGATGGCGAACTTTTATGGATCAACGTGCCATTTTTCTCAAGAAGTGTTTAATGAGGTATAGACGTGCCATGCAATAATTTTGACTTATGATTGGAAAAAAAGTAAAACTAAATACTAACTACTCAAAACTCTTTATTTACTACGAAAAAAATACCTTTTGCACCGGATAGTTGTAAATGTTTTAGTTATGCGTGTAATTCAAATTAAAGTAAAATTAGTGTGACTTCTGTTGTAGATTGGATGAAAAATAACTTATATTGGGATTGCAAGATTTTACTTTTAGTAGAATGCATGCTGAATTAGAGTTATCTGCCAAATGGTTTCTAAGCAATGAATTATTTTTACTGTGGCTCACTTTTTTGACAAGAGGTTTTGTAATTTGTTTCAAAAAAGGCCGTTTTACAGACGATGTTTGGCATACCACTGTTCCAGAACATGTTGCACACACCGCTTCTCGCCTTTACCAATAATGCCATATTTCTAGATTCACCAAGTTTGAAATGTCCTGTTACATTTACTATCTTGCACTTTTTGTTCGTTTTCTGAACTATATATATAAATAGCCATGTCAAAATAGCAGTTAAAAATCAAAATAATAACGCAAACTTTAAAATACAGTTGTGTCAAAGAAATTACTATACTACGCGTAGACAAATTTTGCATCATAAGGAAATGTAGTCCAGGACGTAAATAAGGCAAGACAATAACAAACGAGTGCGCTTTCTCTCCCCACCGTCCCGCGACCTATCCCTCGCGTTTGTTCATAATGCTTCAAAGTGAACTTTATTATTTTGAAATAAAATACAGACCATTTTGATCGCCGGCCTGCCCAAAATATTTTGCTGCGCGCCATTGATTCGCCATCCCTTCTAGAACATGGGGTCCCAAACCGCGTTTAGTTGGAGTGCCTCGCAAAATATTTATGAATGGTGTGATGTCGAGTGGAATGAAAAGGAGCAATAAGAAGTAAGGAATACATTTATTACAAGTGAGCGTGTTAACACGGACAATGCATCACAACCAGATGTCAGAAATGCAATGAAAAGTTACTGTCACAGGAATTGTTCGAAGTTGAGGTCAAATGGCACAGCCGACACCGACAGACGAAGAATTGTTGTACGCGTTCAACCAAATTCGGTGGACTGGCAATGTCAGTTGAAGCGACAAGGATCCGTGACATGAGATCCTCCACTATAGCCGTCGACGTCTGATACACAAGCGATTTGAGGTGGCCTCAGAAGAAGATATTCGTGAAATTGAGATCCAGGGAGCATGGGAGCTAAGCAAAATCTTTACCGCGTCCAATTCACCTCACAGAATATGTAGGAGGAAAGTAGTTAAGCCCCACAATGTGCACAGAAATGTGCTGGTGCACCATCATGTATAAACCAAATTTCCTGGTGCGCGGTGGCCTGTACTCCCAGTAGAAAAACAAGGTATTTTGTGCCATTCGGGGAATATATGTATGTCCCCGTATTCGTTTGGCCATTTTTTTCGTCTGGTTCATCGTCCTCCCGACGGCTACTATTTTTGCAATTTTTACCAAGTGTAGTTTCCAACCTCATGCTCAACGGTTGTTTGTTTTCTTCATGCTGTCAACTTTCACATCTCTGAATTTGTAGGTCGAATTCGGCAACACCCTGTATAAAGGAGAATAGCGACTCTCTCCCTCATCACGATATATTTAGAACTATTAGACCTACAGATTTGAAATTTGGTAGGCATGTTCCCTTTGTGGAGCAGAGATCTAAAAAGAACGGATTTTGCAAAAATCGATACTTAGCGGGATTTGCAAAGGGTTAAAAATATAGGTTTAAGGGTTATAAATAAATATTCCCGTTTCAGATTTGAAATGAGGGGAGCATTTTCCTTTCATGGAGTAGATATCCCCTCGATCCCGAATTTAGGGGGTGCGAGGGGTTAAGAGTCGTTATAGATAAATGTATAGCCATTTTTGAACTATTAGACGCGGCAGACTTCAACTTTTCAAAGTACGCTCCTTTTCTTGCGTAGAGATCCTCCAAAAATGATTTTGTGGGAATTGACTATCAACGAGGGTTACGTTCAAGCATAATTAAAAATTATTCCCTTTTTGAACCATTCAACTTACAGCATTAGATTTTCATATGCAGCTTTTCTGATGAGTTTTTATCCACTTAAGAGTGGTTTTATCGGTAATTGACTTCCAAGGGGAATTGCCAGGAGTTAAGGAAGGCTTTATTGATTTAAAAAAAAACTGCCATTTTTTAAACTATTAGAGGTATAGCTTCGAAATTTTGTTAAGTATTCTTTTTTTCATAACCAGAAATTCATTATGAATGAATTTTTTGGAAATCGACTACCAGAGGTGGGGGGAGTTTAAGAGTTGGGAGGTCTTTATAAATAACAATTCCTGTATTTGAACTGTTACCCACATAGAAAGTGTTTCAGTACAATCGAAAGATTAATGCCAGGAGTTAAATATCATATGAACAGAACATATTTATTTACAGCACCATGTAACACACAGTGAACAGGGAGGGAAACAGCTGAAAAAAATATACGTCAAGTACGAAATGATTGAACGATGTAGAAGTCAACACTAGAACGTAAAAGTTACTCCATAAAACAATTTATAAAATGTGGATAAAAAATGTGCAAATTAAAAAAAAATTATAAAATAAATATGTGGGCAAATATATGAAATGTGGATTTTGTGCTTCTTTTTCTTTGTCACTTCCTTTACTTAATAATCCTCACATGGAAAAGTTTGCATAACATATATACGTACACAGATTTTATTGTCAATATTCACCTAGTATTTTTGTTAATACGAAACATACGTTTAGAAATACAAATGATTTTTTATAAAATTATAATTAAATTTATTAATACTAAAACGGTATCATTATTAAATGTTATCAAAAGAAATTTTTGTTGTGTGTTTTATGTATTTTGTTTTTCAATTTGTGTGATAAAGTAACTTTTTTCGATTTAGTGGTCTCAGTGTAACGAAAGGATGAGTGGTAACAATCATATTTAAACAAAGAGAAATCAACAGAGAGGAATTTAGAACGCTGTGATACAACAGTGAAACAACAGTATTGTTTTGTTGTTTCTAACAAAGATTTGTACACATATTAACAAAGATTTTCAGTTAATGGGCTGCTCGAAGGCCCATTCCTTCGCTACCAAGTGATGTTTGATCCTTCCAAAATGGGATGATTTAGAAAAGTTCCAAAGCTTGGTTGAACATCGATCCGCTCGTTCCTGTCTGGTGAGTAAATTAATATATTTTAGTACTTAATAACTGGATCAGGTTTACAATTTCAATTACATTAGATTAAAGTATTTTTATTATAAAGCCAAATTTTTTAAATTTGTTGTGGATTTTACGTGTAGTTAACTTGTGTGAAATAACCTTAGATATTTAATTTCTTTTTTTTTTTTTTCTTTTTTTTTTTTTCTTGTAATTTCTTTTTCGTTAAAATAATGAAACCAATCTAACGTAATCTTTGTTTTTCTCTTCCTAATGTTTGACACATTTCTGATAATATTTATTAAGAAATTTACGTGGTTTACTTTTACCATAAATTATTCACAGCGAATACTTTGATGAAGTCTTATTTAATATTTACTTTAATGAAGGCTCATCTACTCTTTTTTGATAATGTAATATTTTCTTCACAATTAATGTAATATTTTCTTCAGATTGAATTGTGAAGACCAATATAGAATTTTTATAGCTTCCACACATTTTAAAAACAGAATTCACTTATAAGTGAATATTTAGAATGATACGTTAAGGTCACATATGATAAAAGGAAAGTAGATTTTAGAAAAACATTTCTTTAACAAATAATAGCGTACAATATTTTATGCATTTAGTTGAGCCACATTGATCTTGGCTGAAATTAAGTTACCAATATATTGTTCATTCCCTTTTTTTTTTACGAACTCTTAAAAAATATTACTATTGCATTTAATTCAGCTACTTTATTTAAATATCTCGCATATAAAGATTTTTCACATTATAGTTTTTTTTTTCTTTTAATTCTTGGACGGATGACATTGGGAAATTTATGATCACTAAAAGAATTACATAACAACCATACATTTTTTTACTATAACGATGATGAAATGCCTTCTCAGGTATCAAATAATTGGAGACAACTTGAAATTATTTAGGAGTACATATTTGTGTTGAAACTACGGTCAAGGAATTTTGCAAGTTTTACTGCTAAAGCAATTTGTCAACATTTAATCAAATCCCTCTTGACAGAAGTTTTTTCTTCCTCTTCTATATGTAAAAAGTCTAAGACAAGTTTGAGAATTTCTTGCACCTATTATTTCTCGAATAAAATAAAATAATTAGCATAAGTGGGTGATGAAAGATGTGTAAGCTTTTTATAGCTATATAAAAGCAAGAGCTTCAAAAAAATAAATCCCTTAACACTAGTGTCAATTTGACAACGAAGTCTGAGCAGTTTGTTTTCCTTTCCACATTTTTGCAGGAAATGCGAAACATTTTCGTGACTTTTAATTATTTCCCATGGTAATTAATACACAGTAAAAGGTTTACGGTTCTAGGTTAATTAGAAGAAATTTTAGAACTAAATATAGCTAGAACGTCCAATGCTGTCATTTCGATACCAATGCAATTTATCTTCATAAATATAATTGTCGTTCGTCATTACTATTGATAAAACAAACTTCCCAAAGTACTATCGTACATTTATTTGACCTTGAATGTTGCATTATTGGGTTAACAGTTGAAATGAATCCACTTTTCTAAAATTATTGTGTCTAAGTGTTTCCTTAAATAGTATTTTGGTTATCTTCTCATAAAACAAAAGAACAAAAAAAAAATCATTCAATTTTCGAACTTTGTGCAGAGCACATACCCTGAAGCGATGGCTCATAGAAATGGTCTAAGCCCTGATGAAATTGCTAATTTATTGCGAGAGGTTTCTGTTAATGAATCGGATGGTGGTTAGCTGTTGTGTGTGTGTCTTGCTGTAATTTAGCTTCCGATGAAGACATAAGATTGAGTGAAAGTAAATGCGAAGAATCCGATGGAAGTGCAGATGTAATTGATAATATTTCAGTAAATCTTGATATATATATAAGCTAGGGATGAAACAGAATGGACATCGCATAATAGTAATGTATTCCTGTCAAATTTGCTACTCGAAATAATTTGCAACAAAGCAGTGGACCAAAAGTCTTCGCGAAACATAATGTTAACGTCAGTTTTTTATGATATTTTAGAATTATAAAATATGTTAATTACATGAAATGATATGAAAAAGTCTTAAAACTAAACCCTACTGAACAGTAGTTCTGCAATTGTTTAGTTATTAAAATTATTTTATATATTTTATACCACGGTGTCTAAACGACACCGGCAGAAGTTTAAATGTAATCGAAATCCCTGGACTTTCTAGTATTAAAAAGTGCTGGATATTTAACCGAATCTCCCTTAGTCTTTCAATTAAATAGTATGAAAGTTGAATCATAACACTAAATTTATTTCCCTCCACCGATGTGTCTAAATTTTTCACTTCATTCGCCTCCATTCACATAAACTGGAACATGAAATTTCATGATAACTTTTATTTGTATTTTAGAAATACAAAAAGAAACATACGAAGTAAATTTGAAAAATCCAATTTGTTAGAGTTAAAAGAATTTTTAAATTCAAAATACTGGTCGGAAAATTTTAATTTAAAATGTGAACCAAACTTTGTAAGGGATTTGTGAGAAACGCTCTCTCTTCCCATTTTAGTAAGTTATTTAAGTTGGTCCGTTGACTCTGACGCATTGAAAAAATAAAATATTATTTCTTAAATTTGTGTAGACTTGAAGAAAAAAAGTGCATCCTATAAAAACGTATATACGATCATTATTATCTAACATTATGCATTTTTATGAATAAATGGAATTTCAAAAGAAGCGACGCTTAAATCAAAGTACTTACTATGAAGGGTTTAGTGAAAATAAAAAATATAGTAATAAAACATATAGCTATGAAGCAAAATTGAAACAAATATTGAAATATGAACCAAATGTTTAATAGAAACTGGATAATTTTGTGTTGAAGGTTTATAAGTTCTCAAAAATAATTCGCGCGCTATTATAGCTCGATAATTAAGTTTAGTGCAATGTATTTTATTTAATTCCTGTAAATTTAATATAAATTGGTAAAATCATTTTTAATTGTTAAAGTAATGAAGAACCGAAATTTTAAAGGGGCACACTTCACGAAAATCGATGAAAAAATCGGTTTAAATCGGTCTAATGCAATTGTAATTGTTGTTCTAGCTGAATTATATATATTTTAAAAAGTTGTTTATATCTGTCAAACCCCAAAACAGCCGATTGGCACGCCCCTTTTAAATCCGAACAAAAGACACAGGCTACTTTTCAGTCTTAGCAAATATTTTAAATTGATTAAAAGAACTTATTTTGATCAGCAATTTATTCAGGAAAGAAGTTAATTGAATAGTTGTAGCCGTTTTATACTTTCTGGTAACTCATATGCATTTTTTTACATCGTTGTTGGGATAATAGCCTTTGCCGCTCCATATATCTCACATAAATATATTACCTTTAACTGTATCTCGTTGTAGTATAACTAATTTCTACTATTGTGTGGTATTATTTTTCCATCAAAACCATTTTATAAATATGCCTCGGTTGAGTAAAAAAAAAGGTTTAAAAAACGGAAGTTCGGAAAAAAATGTACAAAAACCGAAACTTTACAGGAATTAAATGTTGTATAACAGTAACAGGATTTCAACATGAATAATTCAGCTTCAAAAGCAAAGTTAGGTTAGGTAAGTTTAATAAAGAGTATGTTTCTTTTTTAGATTCATTTGAATGTTTTTGTGAAATGATAGACATTCCACTGTTTTCTTGTGCTTTGATACAGCATAAAGCATATAAATAAAATGTATAAGACAAGGTATTCACATAAATTGTGGTCACCAATTCTAGGGTTTGGCTACAAAGCTGTTGGTATGTTATCACTTTAACGTCTTATTCAAATATTTCTGGTAACGGTAACGGTTATACATTTACGTGGAACCTTAGAGATAGCTCTATTATCCAACCATCATAATAAATTGAACAGAGAACAATTTGTTGAAGTTACATATAAAAATAGAAAGCAGTCCACATTAAATGCAGCACAGCAACGCTGGTGGAGGGGTGGGTAATTCAAATATTTCTTAATACCAGATTTACGAAAGCAGTAGTTAATTTAAAAAAAGATACAAAATTATGTGAAGTGAACAGTAGGCTTTCGTATGCTATGAGATATATTTAAAAAAACAGCTGAGAAAATATTTGAGGAGTTATGAATTTGTATCCACCAAAGTAGTTTTACGAGTTCATGCATGCATTACATAACTCGACAGAGAAAGTAGACTAAGTGTCTATGACATTAGCTGCTGCCGAAACAATATCATTTAACCCTTTAGTGGGCAGTGTGCTAATACGTCTAGCTACTCATTAAAAAATTTTTCTCCAAGCTGGTGATGGATATTTAGTCCATCCACATGAGTTAATTGAAGCTAAAACGCATAAAAAACAATACAGATGGCAGCACGATACCTTTTCTTGCATTTCATGTCCCTTGATTGGTAATTAAAAACAATGTTTCTCGGTGTATATCTACAAATTGTATTTTGATTACTATAAATAAAATTTCTGATCTTTGAAAAAAATTTCGACATGTCTTAAGTATGCTTTTCTCTCATCTGAATGAATTAAGAAAATATGCAATTAAAAAAAAGGTTTTATTTAGGTTTTGGAAAGCTTTTATATGTAGCTAAAAACTCTATCCACTGCCCATATAAAACAGAAAAATGACCTAGAAATTTTTGCTCTTCTCCACACTTTGGAACATCGGAGAATGTTGGGGGTCGGAAATATAAAACTTTATTTACAATATGCTGTACAATACTCTCAGGTTAGAAATTCTTTCATTTCAGCTTTTCTGCTTGGAAAAAACGTTTACATATTATAATAAATAGCTCATCACACACACACACACAAATTTGTAAAACAACTAATTTAAATTCTCAAAAATATTACTTTATTTCTAACGTTTTATACTAAAATTAAATTAAATATAAAATGTAGATATATACCAATTTCAATGTATATTCTAAGCATTCTATATATATTCTTAGTAAGTATTCTATGTTGTACAATTACTCTATTATTATTTAATTACACTTATACTTTGTATTTAATTGTTATTGAAATAGTTATTACATAAATATCAATTTTTCATAAAAAGTTTATTGTAATATGATTCATTATTTCTGTCCTGAGAAGTAAGTTAAATGTCATAAGTGCGCAGTGGCTATAACGTCTAGCCACCAGCCAGGAATAAAACCCTTGATCAGATTTTTATTTTGTGACTAAATAATGCTTATAGAGGATAAGAACATTACATTTATCAAGTACTTGATCACAGAAAAGTGTATTTTAGCTTTGTGCCCGCGAAAGGGTTAAATGTCACGTCAATTTCCTTTCAAATGTTAAAAGAGAAACACGAGGTTCATTCAATAAATTACAATTAAATTACCATTAAATAAAAGCAAAATTTTAAATTGTGTTTGTTCTGAATATAGAGAAACAAGAAAATGTTCAGCTTTTTAGAAATTAAAAAATTTCTTTACGATAAAGTGTAACTCAGAATTGTGTTCAACATGTTCCTTTTATAAATGCTGTTAAAATATATGTGAAAGTATGGAATTCTTATATAAAATATACTCCCATATAAATTTAAGACTTTTCCAGAAACTGAGAAATTTTTTTTTTATTCATCAAAATATGTAATTAAATTACTCTTTAGGGTAAATTTAAACCATTTTGTGGAAGACTCAAGAAATTGAAAAGGTGATAAAATAAGTGTTTATTACGGTTAAACATAGTTTATGACAAAGTAGAAAGATTATGTAATGTATTACAAAATAGAAAAGATTTGACGGAAATAACCAAGAAGGAACAGATCATCTTCCACGTCTTGATCGCTTGAGTCCAACTACTATACTGGCAGTAATTGTTTTTATCTATACGGATCAGTACAGATGACAGCGCCATCTATTAGTTCAGTTGTTAATTAAAACTATATGTTATAATTTTACTTATGTATGTAGTCCTAATAAATACAGTAGTAGACACTTCTGACCTGTTTTACTAGTATTTTAAGCATTACAAGCATTTTCGACACGAATTCACCAACAACCCTTCGTTTTTATGGAAATTTAAAACAAAATTTTCGAGACAGAAAATCTGTGCAACATGTCTGTGACATTCATTATTAAGCAGGCTTTAGTGATTTATCGGATATATAGTTTTTAATGAATACTGCTAACAACTAACCTATAATATTTAAAGGAAAAAAGTGACTCCCTCTCATACATTCACTCACTGATCACAATATCTCCAGAAGTTTTAGACCAACAGATCTGAAATTTCGAAGGCACGTTCCTTTCGTCGATCCTCTAAGAATAGATTTTGTAAAAAAATGACCCCAAGGAGGTTAAAGATCAATATTCCCATTTTGTAACTATAGAACCAATAGACTTGAAACTTGGTAGGCACTTTCCTTTCATGTCGTAGTAGACGCATTCCCTTCGAGGAGTAGAGGTCAACTACAAAAAGGTTTTGAGAAAATCGTTTCACACAAAGGAGGTTTCAAGTGTGTAAGGGGCGTTGTAGATAAATATTCTCGTACTTTATAAGATTGAGAGTTTTAGTAGACAAATAATGAAACATCTTCAGAGACTGATACAAACAAAATAATAATTTTTGACAATCTAAATTTTTTTTACATTTCTTTTATATTCTATTTTACTTCGATATTCTGCATTGAATAATTTTCATTACATATATATAGTTAGTTAGTTAGTTTTCATTGTTTTTGTTTTTCGAACATTTCGCTCGGAGAAAGGTTTTGGAGGATTTTGCATTTGTATCCAGTGATTTTTGTTTTAAATTTAATTTAATTACCTGAGTCAGAATAAGGATGCATAAATTTTCCCCGATTTTGAGAAAGCAGATCATAAATTACAAAAATAAAGTCATATAATGATTGAATAGAATGAAGTATGTTCCCTAACGAAACGTATTTTACAGCTTAGAAGATATATATTATGCTTCTTAGAATAGTGAAATTGTATGTTTGCATCCCAAGTGGCTAATCGTCGCATATCTCGGAATTAAGTCATAATAAAGATGGACAGATCAGCTTCAATAAATGTGACGTATTTTTTTTAAGTAAGTGGATTTTTTCGGAATGAAATAAACAAAATAGAATGAAACCACATCATAAAAATTTTATTTTAATTTTTACAAAATGCTACAGTTTGATCTAGTCTTTTAAGATATATGAGGAAAGATAATGTAGAAAAAAGTCTACAAGGTTTGTGTGGCTTAAAAAATATATGTGCTATAGTTACTACATATCATACCTCTTGATGTTTGATTGTTTTCTTCGATAAGTTTTCATATTCACAGTAATTGTGAAATTTCAGAATATACCTCAATCCATTTCAGGATGCAATGTAAGTATATTCCAACACACATTGCAAGCTCTGCTCACTTCGAAATACAGCCTTGACCATTAAGGCCTCCTGTTTTAATTCCATTCAAACCTTCTGGAATGTTAAATAAATCTGATCTTGATGACTGAGAGGAAACGACCGACTGAATGCAAGCTATGTAAGTGGAACTACGCCATTGGAAATGTAGTATAAGGAGCATTATCGATCAGAATTATTGGGGATACAAAGCATTAAGGCTTTAACTTACAGGTGCATACCTATTCACCAGGGAAAAGAATCAAGCATGTTTTGAATCTGAAAATTATGGAAGTATTTTTGCTTAGAAATTGACACAATGATAGCAAGATTTTGATTACTCTCATATTTCTGAACCACAAAAGCAAACCTATTAAAACATTAGCATTATTCATATATTTCAATAAATTAAAGATTTAAGTGAGCATATAAAAGTGAGCAGTTAAAATGCATTTTCATGAAAATGATTTCGTAATCGTTCCGTATGAATTTTTCTTTTGTTTTAATGAATCGATATTCTGCACTAGAAAAGTTCAGGCTTTTCTCTTTTAGAATCACTCATTTAAAAATAAAATATCAAAAACCTTTTTTTTCTACGATTTTTCAAAAAATACTCAAATTTTTTATAAAATATTTAAAAACATCGTTATTTTTAAAGATAATCGCACGGAACTTTTTTTTCGTTTGTAGAATTGTGTTATCCAAATTCTGCACAAATATTTAAAAAAATTAGTTTAAAATTACGGATTTTTTTTAAAACATTGTTTTTCGTTTTTAATATAATATTATATTAAAAGCAAAAAAAAAAAAAAAGAGTTTTAATATTTGGATTAATTTTGCTTTGTCCAATATTGTTTTGGTCTTACAGTGTTTATCCCCGTCTTTCATTATCCTCTTTTGGCGGTTTGAGTGAAATATTTATTATATGTACGTGGCCCGGCGGGAAAAAAGATCGAGTACCCCTGAGCTAGCCTGTTTAAAATTAACCGGCAAACGACATTGCAACAATGATGCTTTGACTGAGATGAATAGATTGAGAAACCTGTCTAGAAATAACTAAAAAATTAATAATAAATTAAAAGTAAAAATATAAAAAATAAAAAAAATTAAAAACAAACTTTTATTTAAATGCTCTAAACAGAATAAAATAAACTTTTCTTTTAAAAACTTTTTATTATCAATTTATAACATCATTACATAACTTATGATATAAAAGCTTGTCGCTAGATTTACCTGCTTAGATAAACAAGCAAATTAAATAGCTTGATCTGATTGATTTTAATTTTTAAAATTTTTCAAACTAAGTAAATACGTGTACGTAGATCTCGTGACAAGCTTTTATATCATAAATTATGTGATGACGTTATAAGTTGATAGCAAATAGTTTTTAAAAGAAAAGTTTATTTTATTCTTTTTAGAGCATTTAAATAAAAGTTTGTTTTTAAAAAGTTTTTTTTTTAATTTATTAACATTACGGAGAGATGGGGTAAATGCTGCGTGAAGTGACCCTCTTAAAACCCAAAGCTATACAACAATGGATCTTGAACACTGAGATTGGTAAACAAAGTTCATTATTACCTTACAATGAAATTCCAGAAACAATTATACGTTTCAACAGATATCAATAATAGTATTCATTAACAACAGATTAGAAATCGACTTATTGATTGGCGCCATCTTGCGTCACATTTACAAAAGCAATTTAGAAAGAAAAAATTCTAAAGATCTTTTAAGAAACTACTAAATATTTTATTTCAAGATATTTTCATTCGATCCAAATTTGTAAGTAATTTAATTTTCTTAATATCGTAAAGAGTGTATTATAACAAATAGTTAATTTTTGACCTACACTGAAATTTTCTAAAAATTACTTATTTTCAGCTCGTTTTTTCTTAAAATTAAAGAGAAAAAATTGTTTACAGTATGGATCAATATTGTTTACCGAAATTAAATATATTGAATGAAACTTACACACGGTTCTCTTAACAATTATTTAGCAATGTCTTTATCCATTTAAATTGAGCTTTGCCGTATGCCCAAACACTTTTGTGTGCAACGAAAGCAATTTGGAATGCCGGAATCATTATTTCTTTAAGTTATTTTATCATCGATTTAAAATTAGAATTTTTTTTCTTAATTCTTAACTTAGCAAACAGATGGACGGGTTTCTAATAGTCTCTTGAGTTCAGCTTTATTAGATTCAATGCACTTATTTCCTTAGCTTGATCAATGCATATCCTCTTTTGTACACCATCAAGAAGTTTGTCGCAATACGCCGGAGCTTCAGCTACTCAATCATTACAAATGCTGAACAAATTAATTAATTAAATATCCTTTTGTAAGGTAAAGGCATATGTAGTTTGTTTCATCTGAATAACTACTCATTAGTGCTTCACTTTTTTATGTTATAGAGTGTACTTAATTTTCCGTCAAAAATTCTCTAACTTCATTTTTAAATTTTGAAAAAAATTAGAGGAAATTTCAAGTGTCTGAATTATTGCAAAATTGTAGAGGTTCTTCAGCGCAGAACGGTGTTTGTTAATCATCCATACTTATAACATGTTTTTTTAAGGAATTAGCAACCTAGAAAATGATATATATCAATATATATCAGGAAATTCGAATATTTTTGATTATATTAAACATGACATTTTTGGGAGGGGGGGATGCTGAAAGCAAGTGCCGAAAAATATAAATAAAAGTTACTGTACATTAATATAATTTTAAAATTCCAAATTGCGTTTGATATTTTAATTCATGCATTTTAAAAGGGTTACATTTTACAAACAAATTTGTATGATGGTATTTTACATATACTCATGGACAAAAAAATTAGCACACCATTAAGGAGTCGTCAAAATAAAACGAAATTTTACATACATAATTACTACTTTGATATAAGTAAATGATTAGAAAATCAAAGAAAAAGGTTTATTTATTTCAGAGAAAAAGGCAAAAGAACGGAGAATTAAATACCCCGTTGAACCCCCTCTAGCGAGAATGCATGATGCGATACGATCGGGCATTGAAGCATAAAAGTTCTGTTTAATGTCGTGAGACATTCCGTTCCATATTTTCTGTAACCTGGCCTCTAGTTTGTTCAAACACGTGAGATGCCCAACGTGCCGTCCAAATGACCCCAAGATATAATCGATTAGAGACAAATCTAGGGATCGGGCAGGCCAAGGAAGGGTAGTAACAGTGTGGAAACAGTCTTCTGACACACTTGCCGTGTGAGGCCAAGCATTGTCTTGTTGAAAAGTGGCTCCTGAGAACCATTGCATGAGTGGCAACACATATGGTTGCAGCAATGTCATGGACATTCCGCTGGGCTGCCATGGTGCCACGGATCAATACTAGGGGTGACCGTGTATTGCAGGCAATGACAGCCCATACCATCACACCAGCTGTGGGAGAAGCGTGTCTCTATAAAGCAAAGGCAGGATTGAGGCGTTCACAAGGGCTCTTCACACACGAACACGATTGTTATCAGTGCTCAGATTGAATCTGGATTCATCGCTAAAGATGACCTGGTTCCATTCCGCTGCAGTTCAGTTTCCTCGTGCACGGCACCACTCCATGCGTCGATGGGTAGACGTCAAGGGTAGCACACGTAATGGGCACCACGATCCCAAATGTCCTTCAGCCAGGCGCCTTCGTATGGTTCGAGAAGACACAGGGGCCCCTAGTAAAGGTGCTACCTGTGCCTGAATGGTGGCCGATGAAGCAGTTGGCTGTACGCTTGCATTTTTCCCAATGTGGTGGTCCTCTCGATGACTGGTATGTTGAGGCCCTCCAAAAACTGGTCGTCGTATAAATAACGTCTCTCGGATACACTGGTCCCTACTCCTCCTCACAACACTAATCAGAGTGGTCTAATTGACGAGCAACTCGCCTGGCTGACCACCCAGCTTCCATCATGCCTATGATTCTCCCGCTCTCAAACTGCGGCAGCTGCTCATATTTTTTTTTTTCGAAAACGGCGTAATGGCATGTCTACCTCAGCTCTTTCTTTGTAAACGATTCGGCACACTCAAACAAGCTTAGGTTTACCTGTTTTATACTCCATGGAACGATTAACGATTGAAACTCCACCAAGATAAATAAATAATAAATAAATAAATATGTAGATTGTGAGCTAATAGTAGATAAAAGATAAAGCATAGAAAAAGATAATCATAGAAAAAATTAGACTTCTACATAAATTAACAATTGTTTATTTAAAAGCATTGTCACTTTATGAACTTGAAGGATTGTAGCTCTAGAAGTATATTATTTTTTTCTAAAAATTGGAATAATACCTCGAATAAATGAATGTAAATATAAGAGCATTGCGAACATACATTTCATGTTTCTTCGTAAAAAGGCGTACGTGTTATACGGCGAATAAGCCTAAAAATGAACTTTGTAGCTTGAAAGCATGGGTGCGTGCTATAAGCCGTATTTAACGGTATTTACAAAAGGTTCTACGTGAATTCACCTAAATTCACAACGGGAGCTTTACATGAGCTTGTCGAAAGTATTATAAGGGGAGGAAGAACATTTTACTTACTTCCATGTAAAAATTATACATAAAAAAGTTAAATGGATGAGTGTAACTAGCTCACTAGATTATGTCATCCAAGAGATGGCAGCGGGAAGCATTTAATTAAAAGACAGTTTTTAAGCACTTATATATGAGTCGCTCAAAAGCCAATGCAGTTAAGTCCATTTTTTGATATTTTCTGATTCTTGTAAATTTTGATAAAATAAATAATATTCTTCTTAGTTATTAAAGGATTCACTCGTTGCTTCCTTTTTTCTAAATCATAGAATAAAGGAAGCAACGAGTAAATCCTTTAACCGCATTGGCTTCTGCGCGGCTCATATATATGTACACTAGCTTTTACCCGTGGCTTCACTCGCTAAATAACTGACAAAGTGATAAACATTATCATTAGAACGTAAATAAAATAAGATATTTTTTATTGCTTGACTGGGACCATTAAACTTTGAAAATTCTAAAATTGAGCATAGTTTAAAAAACTGAAAACATACATTATTGTAATTATTAACAACAAAATTTCAATAACTTAAACTATTAATAGTTTAAAAAGTTGAGAGTATCTACGTTTAATATTTAATTTCTCTTTAAAAGAGGTCGAAACAGAATATTATTCTAGGATGCTAATGTATACCATATTATATGTTCGTCCGTCAGGGGCAAATATTAAAGCATTTAGGCATTGAATACACGCGAGCGAACAGGCTACATATAGTTGGCCGTGGGAAAAGCATGGCTTTTCCAAATGCACCCTTGCTACCTGCAATGTTTTTCCTTGCACTTTGTTAATAGTAACAGTAACACTGAGTTTGATTGGAAATTCAACTCGCATGTAAGCTTGAGGATTTAATGCAGGCTATGATTTCATCTACCGGTGTAACCTTTGGATTACTGGAAGTTTTTGTAGGAAATCAACCAATAAAACTACCATTCACCTCATAATATTTGTACTATCTCGTAAGTCCTGAAGAGTCCGATTTAATACTGCTGTAGCTTTCTTGTGTACTTTCATCCCCCACTAAAAACTTACATTGTCGAAACATCCTGCCCTGAGAGCTATTTGTACTTAAATTGCTGGTGGGTGAATCTTCATGTGAAAGATTCAACTGTAATTTTAAAACAGAATGTGCATTACGGCTGCCAGGTCAGTAGTGTCCCAACTATACCAGAATTCACCACAGCAACTACTATCTCTTCTGGTTTTTCCTGACGTACATTAATAATAAGTTTAGCAAAAACGTTTTCCGGTATCTCCAAGACGTCGAGAAAAGAGAGGGCACCACTGCCAGTTTCTATTATATGTAATACTTGATGGAGACGTTCTGGAATTAATTTAGGATTACTTGATGTCACAATGCTATAAAATCGTTGTCTAATTCTCTAGCAATTTCATAAGCGAAGTCATTTCTGTCAACTCATCGAAGATTAATCATTCGAAATTCATGTAGTTTCTTCCCAACCATTATGAACCATTTCCAAAATGATTTTAAAACCACCCGGATAAACGTGTGCACAAAATAGAAAGGTTTAACGTAGCATTTCGAACACTTTGCATTCAACGAACACACAAATAGGGGTTTTCAATTAAGGATTGTTGAACAAAGCATAAATAGACATGCAAAGTAAAGATCGCGTTTCATAAAACAAATGTACATTCGTTTTCCAGTAACAGTGTGAGGAAGGAGTTGTACAGGAATTAAACATACTTTAGATGTGTGGCTTATGCAATCTGCGTGTATGTAATCTCATCACACGTTGTTCTCTCATTTTATTTATTTCACAAACTTAACACATATTTTCAAAATTATTTTAAAAACGTCCCAACTCTCGTATACACGAAATAGAAAATTTTAACGTAGCATTTTGAACACTTTGCATTCACCGAAATCTTAAATAGGGTTATTTAATTAAGAAGGGCTAAAAAAGGCATGAATAGACATACATAGTAATAAACGCATTTCATAAAACAATGGTATGGTGGTTTTCCTGTAACAGTGGGGGAGGAAGGTGTGGTACAGGAAATAAACACACTTTAGGTGTGTCTTATGCAATCCATGTGTATGTAATCTCGAAACACGATGTTATCTCATTTTATTTATTTCACAAACTTAACGCATATCTTCAAAATTTCTTTATAAAATTCCCAAACACACGTATACACAAAATAGAAATTTTTAACGTAGCATTCGAACTTTTTGCATTCACCAAACACTGAAAAAGGATTATTCAATAAAAATGGTTGAACAAAACAGCTATGCAAAGTAATGATCGTTTTATAAAAAAGATGCAAAATAGTTTTCATGTAATAGTGGGAGGAAGGGGTGGCACAGAAATTAAACATACTTTAGATGTGTGGCTTATGCAATCCGCTTGTATGTAATCTCGAAAAACGTTGTTCTCTCGTTTTAATTATTTCACAAACCTAACACATATTTTCAAAATTATTTTATATACACCCAAACACACGTATACACAAAATAGAAAATTTAACGTAATATGTCGAACCTTTGCGTTCGCCGAGCACTCAAATAGGGTTACTGAAGTAAGAATGACTGAAGAAGGCATAAACAGACATGCAAAGTAGTGATCGCGGTTTATAAAATGCTCATAAGGTAGTTTTTGTCTTACAGTGGAAAGAATGGCATGGTACACAGAAAAATACAAACCAGGTATACTTTCTTCAATCAAAAACTTTTGAATATCGACCAACGTTGTTTGGTTGTCTCATTCCTTTCTTAAAATAAAGTCAATTTTTCGAAGTTTATTCAATATGCTTAAACACACCGTGAACAATTTGAGTGATTTTCTAAAAAAATCCTGTCGCTTTCAATTCACCAAACAGTTAGAGTATTAAATTAAAATTAGATGCACTGTTGTACAATTTACGTTGAATCAGCACACATTAATATCTCCTATTTAAAATGGAAAAGCGGGTTAATCAAAGCATTCTACAAGGTTATTATATATATTTTTTTCATTACAAAAGTAGTCTAACAAACTAGCATTACAAGTGTTGTAACATTGTTCCAAATTTCATGTTTATCTGCCATAATTTAAAGTTTGAGCTTTCTTCTTACAAGAAACTTAATCAGCAGACTAATGTTAAAGGTGATATAGGGGTTCGGTAAGGAAGAAGTTTACAGAAGATTGTTGGAAGCTATTTTGCACACACCTTCTATTTAAGGACCAATTTTATTTTGAAGAGTTTCCCAAGATGACATCTGAAATGACCTGTTTATCAGAACTTAGTTTCTTTCCATGATACAGTAGTGGAGCACATTGGCTGGATTCCGTCTAATTCTTGAAATGTTATTGAATCTATAGCATAAAATTGGGGACTTAAGAGGATATTTACTAACCTTAGTGGATTGTAATTAACAAAACAACGTAAACGTTTTTGCTGGAGAAACTACGAAACCATTAAATGAATCAGTAGAGGAAAAGTCGTTAACATGAGCAAACATATTGTTACTAATTTTGTGTAAATAGTGTAAATAATTTGTATTTGAGTGTTAAAAGCATTTATATTACTTCTATGTTATGTTTATTTCATGTTAAAATCGTACCATTCACAAGCAATGCCGCCCCTTACGTTATAATGGCAATTCAATGAGAACTTGGCGAAATCTTGGCGCTAGAGCCAAGTTGGCATCATTTTTGGTGGCCGGTTGGCGACCATTTGACGACTTTGGCGACCAAGTTGACGACAATTTTGGCGTCATTGGCGACAATGTTGGCGAGTTCGGAACCCTCTGGAATCTTCTAGAAAGTAGTAGATCTCTCCACTTGTGTCACGTTCAATGACACGAGCTGTTATATTTCTGGAAGTTTCTGTCACGCCTATAAAAAGATACTCGCCTGAACGGCGAGGGGTCTGGATTAAACCAGCTAGTAGTGAGGATTGTTTTGACTAGCGGTTAGCTCGGCAGTGCTTGTGAATAATCTTTACTTACGTGTATTTTTAAACACGGATTATTGTGTTTCATTGCTGTTGAAGGTGTGAAGACCTTAGGATATTTACCCTGTGAATATTGCCGCTGAATCCTGTATTTAAAGGATTGGATTTTTGATAATAAATTGATCGTTAAGATTTTTTTTTGGATTTTTTGCAAAAAAAGCCCCGAACCCCGGAGGGAAAGTTTGGGGTAAAAGTGGATTTTATGCCAAACAAGATGTGGAGAGCATTTTTGAATGATATTGATAAAGGTTTTTGGAAGAATCAATGTTGAAAAAAAACCCCGAAATGCAAAAAAATAGGATAATATGAGAGAGGTCAAGGACCTGGGGGGAATCCCCTGGAAAAAAAATCAAAAAAGGAGGAAGAAATGAAAAAGGTTAAAAGACAGGATGAAAAAATGGGGTTAGAGAGAAACCTTGAAAAGTTTCCCCAAAAGGGGAAAAAACGAAAAATTTTCCCAAGTTGGCTTGTTCTTAAACCGCCCCGCAGTGCGGGAAAATGTACAGCTTGACGGAAAAAAATTTTGGGAAGATCCAAACTAAATTTCCATTTTCTAAAAAAAATGGAGAAGGGGGTCAAAAAAAAGTAGCATTTAGAAGAAAGACGGCTCGATTTCCCCCAGGGATTAATTTTAATTTTAAATATTTGGGATTTCGGTTCGGGAAAAATACCCGCTAAATTGCGAAAAAAAACAAACTCCAAAAACCCGGGAAAAGTTTGCAAAAACCCAATAGAAAAAATTTTGGAATTCTTTTTGAAAAAACTTGGGGGAAAGAACTTGCAATTTTCGTGGTTTTGAAAATGGTAAAACCCAGGGTTAAAATTGGCAATGGAAAGACTTTAACTCCCCGTTAAGCCCGAAATTGGGGGCCAAAAACCAGTTGAAAAGTTCCCAACCTTTAGTTTAATGACTCGTTCCCTTAACTCCAGCATGGGAAAGTTAAAAGGAAAAAACTTAATGGTTCAACTTCAAAACCCGGAGGGGTAGCATCAGGGGGTTGGGGGCCGGGGCATCTCGGGAAAACTCCCCCCGAAAAAAAGAAAGTCGTGCACCAAGTGCTGGGTGGTTGAAAGGCACCAAAAATAACTGCCCCCAAAAGACAAGTAACATCCGCACCGTGCAAATGTAGTCGAGTTTAAAAAGTGTGTAAACCGAAAAGGAATAACAGAGGAGAAGGGAACCCCCCCTTCGAGAAGCCCTTTCCCCGGAGAAAAGTAGATACAGCTCAAGTGTTAAAAAGAAATTTGGCGAATAGATCAAGTACTCCCAATAAAAGCCATCAACATCGGCTTTGGGAACCCGTGGAGGAAAACGCCAAAAAGATCAACTGGCTGATCCTGAAATAAAACCAAATCTTGAATTCAAAGAGTCGTTCGACGAAAAGCCCCGGCAAGACATCCCCCCTTTCCGTCCTACAACAAAGGGCGTTACTGGGTCTTTGGGACTTTTCTCCATCTGAAAATGGTGTTTTATCGAAAATGGGACTGACGATGGAAAAATTCAGGTGGAAATTAATACTCCCAAAGACAAGAGTTTCAAAGTCCTTGGGGAACTGACAGCCCAACGGGGAGGTCTTGGTGTTATGAAGACCTTCAAAAATTCGTGAGCGTTCTACTGGAACAATGTGCGGAGGACGGGAAAAGTGTTGTCAATGTGATCCCTGTGCTGCATGCAAAGGTCCCAGAAAACCCCAGAGGAAGACTGCAGCTGTATAATGGGGAGCGCCATTTGAACGTATACTTTTTACATCCTAGCCCACTTCCCAGATCATCAGATGGGAACAACAACATCTTGTTGCGGACTACTTCTAAGGGCCGGTTCCCCATTCCCGATCAAAAGCCTTGACTGTTTCAGATGTTCTAGTTCAACACTGGGTCTCACAACGGGGGCCCCTACAACTGCATCCACGGGGGGCTTCGATTCTGCAGTTTCAGGAGACTGTGGAATACCGCCATCGACAAAACCAGGACAACAGCTTTTTTATCCTCAGTCTGACGGCATGGTAGAAGGTTCAATCGGACCATCCTGAACAGCCTCTCCCCCGGTTTCCTGTAATCAACAAGACTGGGGCAGGAAATTGCCCTTTTTTCCCGCTTGCCTACAGGAGTGCCGTTCACGAGACCACAGGCTATTCCCATCCCAATGCTTTTTGGGCAAAATATTCGTCTGCCTGCAGATCTTCTTTTTGGACCACCAGATGCCCCCTTTTGGGGCCTGGGGGGTGTCGAGAAACCCAGGCACGAATGGAGGGAAAACATCATCCGGTGGGGAAAAAATCGGCTTGGCTTTGAGAAGATGAAAACCCGATACGACGCAAAAACCGGAAAGACTTCCAGGAAGGCACAGGTGTGATATGGAAACCCAAACGTCCAAAATACTTTTTTCCAAGCTTCAAACCAACTGGGGAAAGGGCCTTTCACAGTTCTAAAAAAACGAATGACGTTCTGGTGCGGATAAAAAATTTCCCACTCAAAACCGAAGGGAATACATTTTAAAAGGGTATTTTTGGGAAGACGAATAAGATCCTTTAAATTCAGACCATGGTCATTAATTATTTTGTAAAAAAAATTTTTTTTTAAATCCTTGTTTTATTTTTTTAAAACTGGGAAATTTTTGTTTAGATTTCTTCATGTGCTTTGAATTTATTTGTATTGTATTACTGTGGAATACATTTGTTACTTTATAGTGATTATTTGTGAGTAATTTGTAAATAGATGCCCCTTATAAGATTGTACTGCCCGGGGCGTGCAGTCTTTTAAAGGGGGGAGGTTACGAATTTTTTTTGTAAATAGGGAAATAATTTGATTTGGTGTTGCATTTATATTCTTATGTTATGTTTATTTCATGTTAAAATCAATTCCACAAAATGCCGCCCCTTTTTATAATGGGAAAATGAGAACTTGGAAATCTTGGGTAGAGCGTTGGAAATTTTTGACCATGTTGGCGAGTTGGAACCCTCTGGAATCTTCTAAAATAGTAGATCTTCCATTTGTGTCCCAATGACACGAGCGTTTTTTTTGGAGGTTTCGTCGCCCTATAAAAAAATGCTCGCCTGAACGGGGGGGTCGAAAACCAGCAAGTAGGGGGTTGTTTTGATAGCGGTTAGCTCGGGGTGCTTGGAATAATCTTTACTTTTTCGTTTTTTAAAAAAGGATTTATTGTGTTTGATTGTGTTGAAGGTGTGAAGACCTTAGGGTATTTACCCTTGTGAATTTGCCGCTGAACCTGTATTTAAAAAAGGGTTGATTTTTTATAATAAATTGGCATCGCTCTTAAAGAATTGTTTATTTTCTTTGGATTTTTGCATAAAATCTCCGAACCCTCGGATCTACTTGAAATATTTGGAATCAATTTAATCCTTAACAAATTTTCATGATGTTTTCAGAGATGACATTCCCCTTTTTGACTGCAGAGAAATTTAATCAGAATTTAATTTGATAAACAAAACAGTTTTAGATGAGTAAGAGAAAAAACCTAAGCAAAATCTCTCACGTCAAAATATAATTCGGTCAATGAAATAATTTTAAAATAAATTTCGTGTAACAGTGGTATAAAAGTGTTAAAAACAGGAACTAAACTCATTTCAGCCATATTTTCAGCATTCCGCGTCTAAGAGTTAGCGAAACACATTGTGAACCTGTCTTGGTTTCTTCACAAACTAAACACATGTTTAGCCATAAAATGCAACATGTACAAAGACACGTCGAATCGACAGATTCAAATTAATACAACATTTGGAACATATCGCATTTAACTAAAGCCTAATACGGTTATAAAATTAAGAATAGTTGATAAATTTATAAACAAGCATAAAAGTCAAAGATCGTGTTTATTAAAATTATTTGTAAATAATTTTCCTGTAAAAGTAGCAGGAAGGCTTGGTAAAGGAAATAAACACACATTTGGTGTGTCAGGAAATTCGCGTGTCTGGAGTCTTGACACACGTAATTCTATCGTTTCATTTATTTCACAAACTAAACCCATAATTTCAAAATGATTTTAAAAAAGCCCAAGCACACATATACACAAAAAAGGTAATTTTAATGTCGCATTCCGAACACTTTGCATTCAAAGAGCATTCAAATAGGGTTTTCAATTAAAAATGGTTGAATATAGCATAAATAAACATGCAAATATTGATAGCGTTTCATAAACAAAGGTACGTTCGTTTTTTTGTAACAGTGGGAGGTATAGTTGGTAAAGGAAATAAACACACATTAAGTGTGTGTTTTGCAATTCGCGTGTTTGGAATATGGATATACGTGCTTCTATCGTTTGATTTATTTCACAAATTAACACATATTTTCAAAATGATTTTAAAAACACCCAAACACACACGTATACACAAAATAGAAAATTTTAGAGTAGCGTTTCGAACACTTTGAATTCACCTAACCCTCAAATAGGGTTATTCAATTAAGAAGGACTGAGCACAAAGCATGAACAGAAATGCAAAGTAATGATGGCGTTTCATAAAATAAATCTAAGGTTGTTTTCCGGTAGCAGTGGAAGGAAGGGGTGGTACGGGAATTAAACATACTTTAGATATGTGACATGTTATCCACTTGTATTGAATCTAGACATACGTTGTTTACTCGTTTTATTTATTTCACAAACTTAACATATATTTTCAAAATGATTGTAAAATACCCAAACACAGGTAAACACAATATTGAGATTTTTAGTGTAGCATTTTGAACACTTAAATAGGGTTTTTTCAAGTAAACATGTTTGAGCAAATCATAAACAGGCATGTAAAGTAATGATAAAGTTTTATACAATAATTGTAAGGTAGTTTTTATTCAACAGTAGGAGGAATGGTTTAGTACAGAAAAATACAAATAAGATATGCCTACTTCAATTAAAAACTCTCGAATATAGACCAACGTTGTTTGGTTGTCTCATTTCTTTCTTAAAATGAGCCAATCTTTCGAAGTTAATTCAATATGCTTAGACACACCGTGAACAATTTGAGTGATTTTCTAAAAAATTCTTGTCGCTTTCAATTCAACTAACAGTTAGACAGAGTATTAAATTAAAATTAGTTACACTGTTGTATAATTTATATTGAATCAGCACAGAATAAAATCTCGTATTTAAGAAGGAAAAGTGGGCTAATCAAAACATTCTACAAGGTTATTATATATATATATATATATTCATTACAAAAATAGTCTAACAAAATAGCACTACAAGTGTTGTAACTTTGATCCACACACAAAAATCATGTTCATCTGCCATAAGTTCAAAGTTTCAGCTCTCTTCTTACAAGAAACTTAATCAGCAGACTAATGCTAAAGGTGATATAGGGGTTGGGTAATGGAAGAAGGTTATAGAAGGTAGTTGGAAGCTGTTTTGCACGCATCTTCTATTTTAGGACCAAATTTATTTCGAAGAGTTTCCCAAGATAACATCTGAAATGACCTGTTTATCAGAACTTAGTTTCTTTCCATGATACAGTAGTGGAGCACTGTGGCTGGATTCCGTCTAATTCTTGAAACGTTATAAAGCTATAGCATAAGAAATGGGGACTTAAGAGGATATTTACTAACCTTAGTGTATTGCAATCGTCAAATTAACGTGAACTTTTTTGCTGGTGATCCACTTAAAATCATTAACTGAATCATCAGAGGAAAAGTCGTTAACACAATCAAATATATTCTAGTTGGATAATATTCTGAACTAAGACTTTGCATAGAGATGAGGCCACCAGGATGACATTCCTGTTTGATTACAGAGCGTTTTGATGTGTCGTCATTTTAATATGAAAAACAAAACAGATTTAGACAAGTAAGAGAAAAAAAACCTAAACAAATTCTGGAACCTCTCCCATAAAATTATAATTGTATTAATGAAAAAATTATAAAATAGAATTCCTATGAAAGTGGGAATAAGTGTTATTTACAGGAAATAAACCAAATTCAGGCATATTTCGTGCATTCCGCGTCTATGATTTGTCGTGACTGTCTCATTTTCTTCCAAAACTAAACACGTTTCCGATACAATGTAACACACACAAAGACAAGTCGAATCAACAGATTCATTTTAATACAACATTTTTAACATTTCGCATTCAACGAAAGCTTAATACGGTTATAGAATTAGGAATAGTTGATAAATTCATAAACAAGCATAAAAGGCAAAGATCGTGTTTAATAAAATAATTGTTAATAATTTTCCTGTAAAAGTCGCAGGAAGGCGTGGTAAAGGAAATAAACACACATTAGGTGTGTCTGATGCAATCGCCGGGTATGTAATCTCGCTCACGTTGTTCTCTCGTTTTATTTATTTCACAAACTAAACAATATTTTCAAACTGATTTTAAAACACCCCAACAAACGTATATACAAAACAGAAAATTTTGACGTAGCATTTCGAACACTTTCCATTCAACGAAATCTCAAATAGGGTTTTTCAATTAAAAAAGTTTGGACAAAAGCATAAACAGACATGCAAAGTAATGTTTGCATCTCATAAAATAATTGTAAAGTTGTTTTCCTGTAACTTGAGAAGAATTGGTGGTACAGAAAATATAGACACATTAGATGTGTCTTACGTAAACCGTGTTTATGGAATCTCGACACACTTTGTTCTCTCGTATTATTTATTTCCTAAACTAAACACATATTTTCATAATGATTTTTAAAACACCCAAACAAACGTATACTCAAAAAAGAAAATTTTAACTTAGCTTTTCGAACTTTTGCATTCAAGGAACACTGAAATAGGCTTAGTCAATTAAAAAAATGGTTGCAAAAGCAAACATGTAAATTAATGATAGCGTTTTATACAATTATTGTAGGGTAGCTTTCCTGTAACAGTGTGGAGGAAAAGGTGATACAGGAAATAAACACACATTAGGTGAGTCTTATGCAATCCGCGTGTATGAAATCGTACTTTTGAGGCTTTTTGTCATACTTCAATACTCATCGCTAAATCTGGAAAAATATATATTTATTATAGGAGAAAATTTAATCAAACCAATAATATTAGTATTTTTTTAAATGGTTGGGAAATATGACAAAGACGTCAGAACTATGCCTCTAAATAACCGTATTTCAGTTTACCATTGTAAGGTTTAAAATTATCTTACTGTAATACTAATATTTTCTAGTGATATCATAAAACATTTAAATTTACTTTATATATATCCTTACTAATATTGTAAACACGAAGTTTTGTGTTATGGATGCATGTTTTTTATTATGTCAAGCAAAAACAACTGAATGGATTTTAATGAATCCTTACAATAATATAACTTATACATCTGAATAACACATAGGTTATAATTTATAAAAATATTGTGTGAAGTGTCCAAAATATAACGATAATTTCAAGTAAGTAGGAAAAATTTATGTCGTTGGCAAGCTATTTTGGCGTGCCCTACAAAAGCTGTTAGACTTACACGTATATAATCAAGTATACAAAATTTCCGTTCACACATATTTCTAGCATTTATGTGTGAAGCAAAACTTTCCCTTTTTGTTTTTTCTACGTTTGGCACCAGTGCGCAGTCACCAATTTTAACATAAAATAAAGACAACGGAAAGTAGTATTAACGTATAACACTTCCAGATATAAATTATTTACACTATTTTAAGCTTGTATTACACAAAATTTGTAAAAATGCGTTACTTTTGCAGAGCATAGATCAGCTTAGGAAGGTGCTTTCAAATATCGACCCACAAGAAAGTAATGGGAAGTTATATATCAAAAAATCCTTTTATTCAACTCTTAGGTTTATAGAATTAAAATTTAACAGACATGTTTTTTTTATTATTATTATTCAGCTGAGATATGAAAATAGCCTTTTTTGTTTAATTGGCGATTTAAGTAAAATTAACTCATAAAAACTTCTTTATCCTTCAATCTGTATTGTTTAATTTTCCAATTCATCCGTGAGAACAATGGGCATTCCACCTAGTATACCCATATATGTATATGGGAGATATATAAATTTTTTAGTCTTATGGGAACATAGTAAGACAATGTTGAGAAACATGGCTTTGCATGGAAATTAAGAGAAAACAAACACGTCACAACTTCATGTAGCATACATTTAATTGAACGCCAAGTGGAACAAAAGGGGGATACTGCTTATGATAGTACTCTTTCTTTGGGCTGTGGGAATTGACTGAGAGAATGATTTCTATAAATATACATCTTATTGGCTCGGGAAGGGATTCGAGTAAATTCATCTTCCTTGGTTCAAGGCTCGACCAACTGCTTGACAACAGTAATGATAAAGGTTGTAACACAAGCAACTAAGCCCTGTGTGAATGAACTATTTTTTTCATAAGGAATGAGGGCTCTAGTTATTCGAATTACATTGTATAATTAAAAACTCCATTGCTACTTCATTAGACGTCAGAAATCCTTTGTAAATTGCACTTTCGAATGAACAGTTTTAGTGCTCTTTGGTGTGTATTCATTCCAAGTGGCACCGATGCCAAATAAATGAAATAAATAAAACTTTGCTATGTTGCAGTATATCTTCTTAAAACTCTCTTAAGGTTTAATGTTATTTGTTGGGTTGAGATGAATGAACTATTTTTTTCTGGAGGAAGGATAACTGTGTGATTTGTCTACGCGTTTTTCCCGCCTACTTTCACGCGTTCCTTCTACGGTGACCACACCCCGATCAGATGCTGTGTGCAGTGTTCAGATTTTGTTTTTGCTGTGTGCAGTATCCGTAATAGTTTTTTTTTTCATTTGTCCAATAAATAAACTGTGTTGTCCAGAAAACTGCGCGGAAATCATTTAATAAAAAGAATAACATTATTCAACTTTGAAATTGTTACAACGAATGAGTGCTTGATTTACTCAGCGAAAAGTTTGCCTTAGTTATTACTTTATCAACATATATTTGAGACTTGAGTATGATTAAATGGATTTGCCGTCACTTATATTTTACAAGTTAGTCTGGGCAGAGACGTAATGAATTGTCATTTATAGATTACACGCAACTCTTATTTTAAACAGTTATTTTACCCGATTTTGAAATGACACGGTTCAACCATAACATTTTTTACACGAAATTATTTTCTAGCATGAATCACAATTATTTTTTTTTAAATTCTAATTTTTACAGTATAATCAGAATACCGTCGATTTATACTGACACATGTGTAAGCGACACCGCCAACCTCATGATTTGGTGAAGTTGAAGGTGGAGTTCTGCAATTAACAGCTAATTTGGTTCGAGAAGGCTTAAATTTTACTACATCAGTTTCTCAAATTTTCAATCATAATTTTCATCACGCCCCCTTCTCGATACAATAATACTGTATTGAATGCAATAAAAATATACTTTGACGCTAAAGCTACCACATGACTTTAATTATAAACTATACAAGTTATAAAAATAGGTATAAAATTACGTACATGACAAGCCTATGAGAGGCACTAGTAACTATTATTGTTTTTAATTTAATGCCGCGATAAATTAATTTTTAAAAACATTGTGAAGTACTGATACATTTATTAGTATATTATTTCAGTATAAATGTGTACTTAATTTTTATTACATCACAATACATTTTTTTTCACTTACTTTCAGTAAATTAATACTTATTTTAAACCTTTTACTTCCGATCCCCCCCCCTTACAGGGATTTAACGCCTCCCTAAGGGGACGTGATCCACAGTTTGAGAAACACTGTACTACAAGTATGGAACAACATTTTTTTATGATCCTGACATAGATCTTGCATTAAAATTTTAACGTAACCTTAAGTATCGTGTAGCAATATATCAAAAATTGTATAAACAACTTAAGAAACCAAAGTAAAAACCTCTAATAACAAATTTTGTAACAACAATAAAACCAATAGAGGCCGTTTCATTAACGAAATAAATTCTTCATTTGAATCAAAACCGATAGTTGTGCTAGACATATCTGACACATCTACTAATGATAGCATTTTTAATCCAGTTCGTAATAAACGTAAACGCTTGTTATCAAGTAGAGACGAATAGTTCTTTGTATTTTTATTCCTAATTTGAATAGTCTTATAGACTGTACTTTCAATGCACACTTATTTTAACTTTTTTGTTTTGTAATAAAACTAAATTGTTTTCGTTTTATAAATATGTAGCGCATGGATTTCATTATTGTTTTTTTACGGTGTGTTTTTGAAAATATTAAGACATTTTATTCATACATTATTTCACGAGTATTTAAAGTTGTGGAACAAATCGCCAAATTTACCATATTTCTCATGTGTTCTTTTCATGATTTTTTGCACGGTTTTCTAAGGAACCTATTTGCCGTGTAAAAAAAGAGGGAGTTGGGTGTAGTTTTTTTCCTTCTCTCTTTTTAAATGAAAAACAATACTACAACGCCCAAACCATTCTTAACCAGTTAACTGTGGCGCCCCCATTTGAGAGCGGAGTATACTCGTCAATCACAGAGTAAGTGTCACTGTTAAAAAGAAAGAAAAAAGATTGGTTTACTTGATAAATTTGCCAATTTTATTATTAATACTTATTTATTTGGTTACCATAAACATATATTGCATATATTACTCAAAAACTCAAGAAACATATATAAAGGTAAAAATTTTAATTCCTTCTGAATTTTAGTGACCGTCAAAATTCCTGGACTCAGACCAAACATACACTGATTTTTTTTCTTCTTGACTGGCAAAAAATTTTCTACCTGTCTGACACAACGGAAATTGTGGAACAGGTGATGTAGGGTTGATCACAGCCCTCTTACCAGAAAGCCTCCTTGCCGGTCCCATCCCAGTAAACTATTTTTTAGGTAGGGTGTCATTGGTAGGGTAGTATTACTCTTAATGTCAGTACGTGGTTTGACAATTGGCATTTGTACCACTCGATAGCTAAGTCACTTCGGGCTAGCAAGCTATCAATGGTCTTAGCGCCTTGTCGGCGTTACGCATTTGTCCCAAGACTGACCTACCTGAAGGAATCCCGTTGTAAATAAAATTCCCGACTTCTCCATTTGCCCCTTTTTGGCTAACTTCTAAAAAACATTATCTTCACTCATAAATAAGTCCGGAATGAGAACTTATTTTCAGCCGGTGCATACGGGAACACATGAGTTCATCTTAAATATTTCGTATTTTCTCTTTATTTGGTTTACTCCGGACTGGCCTCAAAATATTCTAAACATATTGAAGTTTGAGAATATGTTATGTTCTTCTCAAAAACTGGAATTTAAATAGCCACTTTACGCATGACCAGTATACTCATCAGTACACCAAATCCTGTAAGTTCTTCATGACGAGTGTACTCGTCAATCACAGTTCAAAGTGCCATTTTGCATCTCCTGTGTAAAATATATTTTTTTTCTTTTGGTTTTTCAAAGAAGAGTTCCAGAATTGTATGTTTATTGTGTTATTTAAATTAAAGTTTCTCAACAAAATGGGGATTCAAAATTCAAAATACTTATTCCGTTTTTACATATTTTGTATATAAGTATAAATAAAATCCAAAGTTCTATGCATGGCTATTATTTACCGAGGTTAAATTAAAACCTCATTACATTCAATTGATTTTTCTCTGATGTGAGGAAAAAACAAATCATGTTCAATTTTTAACGGGATTTCTGTAGAATTTGAGCATAATGTTTTTCTTTATCCTCAATGTGCGTATGTATTTTGATTGATTAATTGTAAATTCCCAATTATGTTTGGAAATATTTTTATCGTTATTTCTTTTCTTCTGTTTTATGGTGATGAGAAATTTCTTGTTTGGGATAAATTTATCAGTACGAAATTTATTGCCCGCGAAGAATTAAAATATAATTCATGAAAGGTAGTATAATTTCCAAGTATCTTCACAAATAATTCTGAAAATACAAGTGAAGTTTTTAAAAATTATTTCAAATTATGTACTCAGTACTTGTAATGGATTCTATCCGAGCCTTTTTTTAACCCTTGGGAAAAATATTTCTTAACTGCCTTAAGTTTATTCCAGTACAAGAACTGTGATATATACAAATAGGAGTTGCTATTTAAAATTTACTGAAAGGTGAGTAAGGTGGATGGTCGTTAGGCTGTCACTAAAATTTGATTATTAGAATCATAAGAATTGAAAATCTTGGAGTTTCAGGGTGAGGATCCTGTCTCTTACTGAGAAAGATATTTTATGAAGTCAGGATGAGTAACATTACGTTAGATCTTAGTGACAATAAACGGTCCAATTATGGGTTATAGCAGTGTTTCTCAAACTGTGGGGTGCGCGGGGGAAAGGTAATCCTGCGAAGGGGGCGCGAGCATATTTAAAATAAAAGGTTTAAAAAAATAATTTTTTGGAATGAAGTGAAACAAAATTCTTTCTGACGTAATAAAAAATACACATTTACACACATATAATTTATTTTTATCATCAAAAATAAAAAAATTCCACTTCAAACGCTCATTAGCCATTTCTGATCCAATAACCAAATAAAAAAAAGATATTTTGTTTGCTTTACTGTAATCCTACGATGAGAGATTTTTTTTTATTACGTTTCTTTTAACCCCTAAAATACTACTTTTGATTATCAAATATTTGACCTTCAAACTTATTGGTATGTTTCACTTCGTCTTTTTTTCTTTTAGGAAAGTTGTAAATGATATTTTTCTGTTTCTTTTTTCCCATGTGAATGAGTTTTATGATATATGGATAAGCATATTGAGCACTTTGAAAGATTATTTGGCCAAGATGTCTTTTTCTGAGTATTCTAAAACATATAATGCATAATGAAAAACGTTTTATGAAATTTTTTTTAGAACATGCTACACTTTCCCCATGAACAATTTTGTGGATTTGATTGCTGTATTGTACGACTTATTATGTTTTATAAATGTAAATGAGCAGAATATAGAAAAATTGGGCATCTGTGATTCCTATTGAAGGAAGTTGAAACTGATCAAGCATTTGAAGAACCTGCTGAAATAATGCCTATTAATCAAGATAGCGAAAGAAAAAAAGAGAAAAAGTTAGACATGAAAGTTTGAGTTGATTTAAAATTTTAAAAGCCCCTAAAGATCTTATGAAGAAAACTATGAAGCCATAAAGGGCATTCCCCGCCTTGTCAAAAGACACAAGGAAGAAAAAGCTCAAAATGCTATTTATAGATCATCAAGCGACAGCAAAACTACAAAAACATGAACAAAATATGAAGTTTTGTAAAAAAATAACGCCGTATTTTTAAAGGAAAAATGTCTGCGATTTATTCCTTTTTTTAAGACACGCCCATTTAAACATTTTCTTTTTGTTTTATTGGGTTTTTTTTAAATTTCGAAGAAAAATTAAAAGTCCTTGGGAGGGAATATATTTTTTTAGAAATTATTCACTGAATTTGATTTTAAGGGGTATAGAAAAAAATTTATAAAAAAAAATTATAGTTTTAAAACAAACTAAAAAAAACGCTTTTATAGTGAATCGAACAAAAAAAAAAAAAATGCATATTTTAAAAAAAACATACAAAAATTTTAAAAATTTCTTGTTAATTTGACCGGGTTTTTAAAAGATTGTTTTGTAGCCTTAGCGCTAAGGTGCATTATATTATTGCATTCAATACATTATTATTTTAGGGGGAAAGGAAAAAATTATGATTAAAAAAGGGTCGCCAGAAAAGTGAAAGTTTGAGAACCACTGGGTTATAGATATTTATATTAGTAAATAAGTTGTCCAATGACTTTGTTTGTCAGCCCATCCGGTATAGTGGTTAGTAACGCTGACTGCGGTGACGTGCTTTCGGGTTTTTTTAAATCCCGGAAAAGGGCGGGGTTTTTGGGGTTGTAATCCTTCTTCTTCTTTAAAGTGTGCTTCACCCCATTTCTAGCCCCATGTAGTCCCCTTGTGGTGGGGGGGTTATAATTGTCCTCTTTAAAATAAATCCTTTGGTTTAGAATTTAAAACCCAATTTACTCTAAGATAGTGAGAATTGAAATTAAAATAAAGTTGTGCATTTTATTAAAATGTCGGCTTAATTGGTGTGTCCAGTTTCACCAACGACCTTAGATTCGCGGCATACTGCCTCAAAAAATCGATCTAAAAACTGTGAGAATATAAATGCATATTTGTAAAATAAAAGTTGTATTTATTTAACAATATATTTCTTATTTTAATGACGATATTTGTAAAATTTTAACTTTGAATAAGAGCATAATAATGGCTAGAGATAGGCGATACTATCCTGAACCGGCGATTAATGAACCATCACTTGTAGAGGGTAATAGCGGAAGCTTAATATTTACTTTATGTTGTTTTCTTTATTAACCCCTATTTGGCTTTTCAGGAGCTAACCTCGGGCAAGTGAAACGCAACATCTTGGCTCATTTTGAGTGTAGCTCGGTCACTGTGAAAATTTGCACTGTGCAATCTTTCTTTCCAGAATTAATTTCTATATGCTTTTTATGGTTTCAAAGTATTGAAAAATACCACTCGATATAATTTTATGCAAATGTCCTTCAGCTAAGCGCCCCTCTTCACGCTTTTTGAAGGACACTCTGCATTCCCTTAACAGAAAAGAAAACTAATCCAACACTATGGTGTACTATTTGTTGCTCCAAGCGAGGCGGTAAAGGGAAGAAAGTAAGAATATAAATATGATTCTACTATCCAGATTGCAAGAATGAGTTCATGTGTAGTACCGTGTTTTCGAATTGATCCTACACGATCCAATTTTGACTAATAATTTAATAATCATTTATGTAAATGCAGAAGATGTAAGCAAAATTTAGAATTCAAGGTAAAAGCTAGGAATTATAAGCTCTATAATTATAGTTAGGGTGAATTTGTCCCAAAATCTAATGATTTCTGCCATATTGAAATTCAACTTTACGGGTAAATTACTCATTTATTTAAATAGATATTTTTTACATTAATTATTGTGCCATTATGTAAATTGTGCTACTATGTTTAAAAATATATGTATGCTTGAAAATATGCATACAGAAAAACTGATATTTCCTGACCCATAATACAGAAATTAAATTAGCCTTAAAAGGGTTAAAATATTTTCCATTAATTGGTCAAATTACACCTGCATTAAAGAAACTCAAGTATTTATTTTAATAACAATATTGAAGAAAGCTTTATGCTTGTCACACAGATGATAACATAAAATTTAAATCTAACTTAGAGAGGTTGAATTTAATAAACAATCCATTTCTAATATAAGAACATAATTTATTTTAAGCGTGAGAGGACACATGATATTCAATTTCTGAAAAATGGTATTTCCTGAAACTCAATGTATCTTCTTAATATATCACTCTGTATAGTCAGCGGAATTATTAGAAATCTTCTTTCATAGAAAAGGAAGGTCAATTTATAAGTATAGATCCCTCATACACACTTTTACCCACTACTCTAAACCATTTCTGTCACAAGGTTTTTCTTTTCCTACGTGAGTTCGTGGGCATTCTAGAAATGGTCAAGAGATGTACTTAAGCAAAGACACAGCCTCAGCAGAAAAGAGACAAAAACACATTTCGTGTTTTATATGTTTAAAGGTGAATAAGTAGAATAGTAAAAGTGAACGAGGAGAGATTTACGAAAAAAAAGGGTATTTTGTAGCAAATTTTTTATCGACTTTTTTATGTTACTTCTAAAGGAATTTTTTAATAAAAAGACTGCTTTGTCATCTGAATTCTGTATTTGATCTGTACCCGCAAATTTTTTTGTGTCGCGGTGTTGTATTTGGGGGTGTGTAAACTCAACGTAATATTGGTTTAACACGCGAGTTTTTTCTATTAAGTGCGAATATCATTTTTCTAAGCAACCTTATTTATTTTTCCCGCTTAAAACCATTAAACTCTGTATCTATATTCATTTCCTATTTTTAAAGAAATAATGACTAAATTACTTACTCTAACATTTCTTACGCTTCGTGACACTTATATGCATGATTCATAAAAACAACACAAATTTCCTTTTTATTTATCACATGATTATAACATCAATATGGTTCTTTGATACCGAATTTGAGAGTTTTTAGGATTATTCTATATTTTTCTCTTGATTTTTACCTGTTTCGAAATAAAATTATACCCCCTTTTTTTCCCAAAACCCCAAACAAATTAATAAATTATGTTTTATTTTTTTTTGTTTCTTTTTTTGGGCTTTTAAACCCAAAGTATTATTATTTTTTTCCCAAACATGAAGAAGGAAAAAAATCTTTAAAATAATTTCATTTAACTTGTTTTGTTTTTTAAAAGTTTTAGTAAGATTATATTGGGAATTTGTTTTGTGTTTTTAAAAATATTGATAAAATAATTTTAAAGATCTTGATCATGTAAATTGAAATCAGTTTTCAAAGTCTGACACATTCCATGGTAATAAAAGTGCAAAGTTGCAATAATTTAGTTGAATAAACCTCAATCTGATCTTAAAATGCTCAACAACACTGATCTCGCTCGTCTGTATAAAAGAATGATAGTAGCTCTAAGAGCAGAGTGGTTGTAGGAATAATAAGAGTTCCGAATATTGATATACCCATAATGCTAAGTAAATTAACCTTGTATCAGCGTTCCTCAAACTGTGGGGCGCGTCCCCTAGGGAAAGCATGATAACCCTATGTGGGGTGGTGGGTGACCATATCGAAAAGTTGAAAACAAAGTACATTCTGATATAATAAAAAAATTAAATATACATTTACGTTGATATATTACACCAATAAGTCATCAGGGCTGCACAACGTATTTTTAAATTAAAATGACAATACTAAGTTAAGAACACGTTTAATAATTACCAATTCAAACCATGGGCTTGTCATATATTAAATTATAAAAGTTTAATATTATATACTTGATAATTTGTACGTTAAAGTTGTATAGTTGTCATATTATTATTGAATTCAATATATTGTAATTGTATGGAGGGTGGGGGGAGATGAAGTTATGTTTGAAAATTTGTCACAAATATTGAAAGTCGAGAAGTGCTTTATAGGAATACTTTTGACTCTGAAAATGAATGTTAATGGTACCATGGTTAGAAAACTTAACATATTTAGGAAGAATAATCGAGATGTCACTTGGAATATATTAAAATTATCATATCAACATTAAATAATCTGCAGAAACACACTACATAAAATATTGTTTGCATATTTCTAATTTTGAAGAATTTTATCGGTTCTATAGATTTCTTTTTGGAATAAACTGTAGCCAACTTTTCTGATTTTTCTCAACTCAATTAAAAAGAAAAAAAAAATATCCTAGTGCTATACATTCATATGAAACTGAATTGTGGAAGGCATTTAGGTTTTTCTTCTTAACACATTTTTCAAGAATTTTCTGTGTGTGATGGAATTCCTACCTAACTACCAATAACTATTAGTCCCCTACATAATAGCTCATATTAGTATCAAAGCTGTTAAAATCTCAAGAATCCTCTACTGAATAAAACATTCAGGCACAGTGAGCAGTAAGTGAAACTAGACCTGAATTCAATCTTACATCACAAACCTCTTTTGCACCTCAACCACAAAACTCTTTTAGTACAGATATTCAAAATGTTTCTAGGTTGCGTCTAAATATTTCTTCTAATCCCACCACGAACACTTTTGTAAATCCCTATCTAGAACATGTATTTTCAAAACGGATTACGACTTTCTTCGTGCCACATTTTCCCCAGATAAGGTATTAATAATGCCTTCCATTGAACTCAATTGTGTCCTTTTATACAACCATAACTTATATATAAACTTTGGAGCAAACTCAGCTCCCCAGTTTACAGGAAACCCTGTCAGTTTTCACAAATTCCTGAAAGACTAAACTTGACAATTTTTATTCGTTTACTTGAAATTTTAAACAACATCCTTACTTAAGTAAAAGTCAATTATTTTTAATTAAGAATAGTAAATCTATTAATAATTGTTTTATCCTTTTGTAAACAATGTAGATTAAATTATTTTTACCCGTTTATTCAAATAATATTTACTTCAATGATTAATTGCTACTTACACAGGATCCACTTTGTTTCTCGTATCTGTAGATATTCTGTATAAACATAGCTTACAAAGACAACATACATGGACTCTCAGATTATAAATCAAGTAGATGGCAACTTTCAATTTCCCTAAATATATAATGTTTGTTAACAAATTGGCCAAATAAAAAAAGGAATGTAATGATATACATTTTCGAAAATCATTTATCCTACAATATTTAGGACTACCATATTGTAATTTATATTAACTTGTTATTGACTGAGACAAAAATAAACTATTATAACGTGAGAAAATATAAATAATCATGAGAAATTAAATAAGTCAATTGCATTGCATATCGTATACGAAAATAAAAGAAGCTAAAAGCTAATCAGTAGGGCTCAGGACATAATGCAGAGGAAATTTTTCCAATTATTAATGATGGCCTCTAATCCTATGCTTTTTGACTGAATATTCTGTCTTTTCTAAAAATAAATATAATAGGATCCCCTAGAATAAACTTGTCATTAGAAGGCCAGTTTTCCAGAGGATTTGCAGAAGTTCAGCTACTGAAGAAGCTGAGAACAATAAACTTTTAATTTATTGGCCTAAGGTTCTATTCACTAGTTGCTTCTCTACCCCTCTTACTGTAATTTTCAAGAAAAATGAAAAGCAAAAACACAGATTATACATTACTCATTCCAAAGTAAATGCAAATTGTAAAACTGACACTGAACTGACCTCAGGTTGACTCATTGCTAGATAAATTATATAATACTAAAATATTTTCAACATTACATCTTGCTTCTTCCCATTATTGGTACATTCCTTCTCATGAAGAGGATGAAGGAAAATTAGCTCAATTAAAGTTTTATATGTATTTCAAGTTCTCTTTTCGATTTTCGCAATTCTCCTTTTCTATATGCAATGATTTTTATTTATTCACACACACTCTCTCTCTCTGATGCAAAACTAAGGCTATTGACAAAGTACCTTGTAATTTTGAACCATGGTCAATTGGTCAGAATGACACCTAAGCTAACGGATTTTCTCAAAACTACCACCCTACTGTAACTGGATAACTTTGAATATCTGCAGGTATAACGTGCATTATCTCTTCCATACGGTGGACCTTCATTGGCGCCAGGTTTCGAACACGCGATTGGACAACGCTGCTCATGAATCCGAGACTACAACCCCTCTGATATAGCATCCACTAAAATATTCCTGCTATATTTCCTCTTACAATTCATGGCTATTTAAACAAGTATAAATGCTCCAATTTTGCATGGCATTACCGTAAAATCCGGTGTGTCACACGCACTTTTAACACAAGAAATAATATCAAAGTTAACGATTGCATGTTATACGCTGAGTATAAAAATGATAGCTTTAAAAATAAAAAATAAAAAATATGAGCATAAAAAAAATTATTCTTCTACATACATGGAAATACTGTTTATTTAAAAAGAATGGTATTCTTTATGAGCTTAAAGAGTTGTAGTTCTACAGTATAATATTTTTTCAAAAGCTTAGGTAATATCTCCAATAATTGATTTCAAAACATAATAGAATTACACATGTACATTTCAGGTTTCTTCGTAAAAAAGGAGGTACGTGTTATGCGCCGGACTTCACTGTAGTTTAATATGATGTAATGATTGTTTGAAATTTTTTTTACAGAAACATTTTGATTATTTAAGATAAACATTAATAACTTGAACGGAATAAATATCAAAGTAAAATCTTCAAAATTGTGCTTGTGTTGAGAATAAAGTCAACTTCTGGTTTTTATAGAAGGTTGCATCATTTCTGACAAACAAAATCCTGAAAGGATTAAAGCACTGAAACTGAAAAATATAAATCAACTTCAAAGATTTCGTAGTCCAATAAGGCTCTGTTATGCCATTGATTCATATGTTAAGTTAGGGAGCTTTTAAATAAATTGTTAAAAAAAAAGATAAACAATGGCATTGAACTGCAGAATGTCGAGATGCTTTTGAATTGTATTACGATGATATATATATATATATATATATATATATATATATATATATATATATATATATATATAAATGTAATAATTCCCTCTAACACATACTTTTAATTAACTCTTTTTAATGATCTATAAATAATCTTTAATTCTTTGGTTTAAAAATAAATATTGTAATCGTAATCGTAATCGGCTAAACCGAAATCCCTGTCCCGCGCATTCTAGCCAATCAGAACTACTATTACGTAATAGTCAAGAGCCTGTGCACTGTTGGTATATAAACAAAAATCTGATGTAATCGTTCTCTTTTCTCTGCTTGCCGCCATCATGAAAGATTGTAAATACTTGCAGCTTTCTTTGTCTATGTGTTGTGTCCTCCAAAATGCCGCTATCTATTCAATGTGGAAATGTAACGTAATTGTGCTTTAATCTGCTGATGTGGGCTTATAATAAAGGAAGTAAAGCTATTCTGAAGACATCATTACTAAATCGAAATTGATATATATATATAATCACATACACCGGCCAACACTACTTCAATATATAACATTTTTATATATATATAGTTTATAGTTTATAGTTTTTTTTGTTTTTTTTTTTTTAAACAAATCTGCTAGTTCTGGTTTTCTTCACTTAGTGCCCTAATATTTTAGAAATTTGCGTAGGAATGAAACAAAGAAATATATACACATGTATCACATAATTTAAATGTTTGGCTGTAGGAGATGCTGTTGATGAATTCGTTAAATATTTAAATGCAAAATATTGGCTTTCCATACAGATCATGCTGTCACTGTCTTGCTTAACCATGTGTTTTTATATAAGAATTTAGTTTTTTCGCCGGTCTTTAAAATTTATTATGTTCAACTATGGAGTTAAATATTTGAAGGAAACACAATTATCTTGTAGCTTATATGTTAACAAGGTATCATGTTATTTAATATATCCAACACTCTGAACATTTACTTAATTTATACGGAATAAAGACACATCAAAATGTAGACAAGGTAGAAAATTCTAAATAAAAGAAAATTGATGATATTCAGTCCATAAAAAGAAAGAATTGCTTAAAATAGTTGTAACGATTTTTCTAAGGTGAAAAGTTTTGCAAAATGCTCATGAAAAATTTTGACATCCAGAAATTCTTTAAAAATGATAAACTTAAATAGTTCAATATTGTTGACCTCATATTACTGGAAACTTCATTATTTGCCAAATATCTATACGTATAAAAATTAATTAATTAGGGAAGTCAAAAAATAATTTGTCCTTTACGGAATCTAGTTCCCACAGATCAACCATTTGAACATATTTCTATTAATGCTATTGAAGGGTTTAACTACCCTAATTAAGAAAATAAATATCTGAACTTAGTAACTGATCATTAAACTCGTTATGGTGGATTTTTCTTTTGGAGAGTGAAACAAACTTATGCTAATTAATTTAAATACGTTTTCCAAAAATTACCAACTAATTTGTTAACTGATAGAAATAGTGTCCTTACCTCATCTAAATTCCAACGCTTCCTTAGAAATTACAGTATCAAACTCTTATTAACAATGTCTCCCCACCTGCAGACAAATGAGAAATGTGAACATTTATTGTAACCAAATTAAAATGTAAAGTACATTCTTCTCTTAGTTTTCTCCCTGAACTTAACTTCCAGAACAAGTAATCAATGTTAAATTAAACACTTCATTCACAAAACATCGTCCTGCAAATTTGTGAATTGTTACTTTACCATATACCTAACATTAAAACCAATAATTAATTTCACCCTCTAGTTTTAAAAAAAAGCCAGACATTTGGCAAAAGGCAATACAATAAAGAAGCGTGATAAAAACTAACTTATACTGGCTGATTCAAAAATAATGTGACCAAATTTAAATAATAATAAATTATTTTGAATTATTTACATGATATTTTCAATTTGGTTTCCTTTAGCATAGTACACTTTACGTAGATATTAAGGTCAAGCCAAAAGAGCTTTTTTGAGAATTTTTGGGGATATTTTTCCAACTGACTACTTTTTGAAGATCTTATTTTATGCCTAATTAATAAGTCTTTTCAGCTTACTTTTTTTTTCATTTTCACCAGGGACTTTCTTTTATCCATATTGTTTTCCTACAGCCTTTGATTTCTAGCTAAATTTTATTTATTTCCGTAGTTTAGATAGTAATCCATAAGAAAAATATATTTTGTTATTTTTAAATAATTTATTTATTACAGAATTTGAGGAACCATTCTTCATAAGCTTTAAAATTTCTTTTCGGTCTGGAGCCATATTACATTTCGAAGCCATAATTTATTCCCGCTAATAAAAATAGTAGTATTGGTAATTTAAACGGTTCATTTTTAAAATCTAACAGACAATAAAGTGATTAATTTTTTTCCAATTTTAGTTATATATTTTTAAAATTGGTCACACTAATTTTGAATTAACCTGTATATGGTGCTAATTTCATTGATTTTCTTTTAAAACTTCTTGAAATTGTAATGTACGAGGTATTTGATTTCCCAAACCGTAACATATAAATTAAAGTTCTTTCCTTACCTTATAAAATAGTACGTAAACTGTGTGTTAAAAATTATGCAATAACCAAATGAAACGCTTCAACTAAAAAACCTCCTGAAATTGTTAACATTTCAAAACTAAAAGCTTCATAAGCTTCCGAATATTTAAAATTGAGCTATGAATTTAAAAAAAAAATAAAATAAATAAATAAAAACCTTTTTGAGTTTTCTTATATATATATATATATATATATATATATATATATATATACATGTATGACATGATTTGTGAGTCAGAAACAGACTTAGTTTTTAAAAAGGAACTTTATTTGATCAAAGTTAGACAACATCTGACGCTAAGAGGCAGATAGAGAAACAAACGCCACCGAAAATCTTAAGTGGGTTAACACTTAAGACGCTGATCATGGATTTCATGAGTGCACTTGAAAGTTAATGCTAACATATTGGGCTATTAAATATAACGATCTGGAATTAGACATGTTTATTGGCTAGGCCATATGTTCGGAAGAAGTAAATGGGTCATTAGTTTGATACTTGAAGAGGTTATGATAAAAAATAAAAGTTAAGAGCTGGATAGGGACCTAAACTTTTAATCTAATTTAATTTTCCTTACATTAGCCCCCCAATTTTAAGAGGAAGTCATGGCGTGGTTTTTCTCTCTTTACAAACTTAATCAATTTTCAACATATACAAAACATTAAATAACATCATTTGGAAACACATATTACACACAGTAAAAATATTTATATATGTAAAAGGAATACTAAAATCAAAATGCTCTAATATAATGAAACTATAACAAAAAACACAGTAATGACACTTCCTAAAAATTAAGTGATAAAAATGAATTTCCGTACATATAACTGAAGATTAGCTTGGTCAAATCTATTCGACATCCAGAATAAAAGCTCACGTTTCCTTTATTCCTTCATAATAATATATTAGTATTATATCATATAATATTTTCAAAAAAAAATTATATTGGACAATAATATCATATCAAAGAATAAGATAGTAGATATATAAAAATACATGGTATCATACAAATATTGAAACACTAATTTTGTATAAAAATCCACTCTGGCGCCATCGTAATAATACCTTATAGCAGGGGTGGCGAACCTTTTTTTATCAACATGTCATTTTTTCTGTAAGAAAGGTTTAGTGAGGTAAAGACGTGCCGTCTAATAATTTTTGACTCGTGAGGATTGAGAAAATAATAAAACTAAATCATAGGAACTCAATACTCTCTACTTACAAGGAAAAAATACATTTTGTACTCTATAGTAGTAAATGTTTTATTTATACGTGTAATTCAAATTAAAGTAACATTAGTGTGACTTCTGTTGTGGCAGATTAGATGACAAATAATTTGTATTGGGACTGTAAATTGTTACTTTTAGCAGAATGCAAGCTGAATTGGAGTCATCTGCCAAACGGTTCCTAAGTGAGTCTTTTATGTTATCCATCTCCGAAAATAATGACTCGCAAGCATAGGTAGATGAAAATATGATTAAAATAGCATGAGAAAGATTTTTCAAACAGCTAAATGATCTGGAATCGAATTCCATGTTTCTAAAATTTAATTACTAGCATTTTTATTTATATTGCTTTTTAATATTTCAGTTTTAATCAATTTCAACTTTCACCTTTTTTTTCCAACAAATTTTTGAATTCATATTGAATTAGACTGGAATCAATCGCTTCTATTTCAAATGTTTTCCATTTAAAACCAATCGAATTGGGACAAATTCAGTTTCTTAAATGAAGTCATATCAGGGTGCATAAAAAAATTCAACTTTTCCGATAATTCTTTGAACTGAGAAAATCTCGCTGAAAACTATGACCGATCACTCACGTTTGTTCATAATACCATAATGAACTTTGTTATTTTGAATTTAAATGCAATAAATGGCATGTGTGCCACTGGATCGCCATCCCAACCTTATAGTGTTACACAAAATTTTGCATACATGAAATGCATTTTTAAAAAGATAAAAAAATATAGACACTAATAAAATAAAATTATTAATAATATGAAAACGATGAAAAACAACTTATATGCACTATTCAACATATTAAACAATATTTTATTTCATATGCGTTATAAAATATAAGAATATAAAAATAGAAAAATTATAAGAATATAGGAATAAAATAATATAAAAGACTCTTTAAATAATTTTGAGTCGGAAATGTGGACTCTCTTCTATCATCATCTTTAGTATTTATGTAAAATGTTCACAATATTCACTGCAACTTAACAATATCGCGCGCACACAATATTTTCAATCTCTCGGTAACCTTCTAAATATTCATTTCATAGACAAAATTCCCTAATTTTTTTTTTTTACATCACACATTCACTAATATAAAGTGTATCACACTATTCATTTTTGAACACATCTCTCTGAGAAATCTGCTTGATCAAATCACAGACGTTCAGGGATGCTAATAAGAAAACATTAAGAGGTTAAACATTAAGAGAAACTGAACATGTTTGTCCTCTTAATGTTTCAAGACATATACAAAATTATAATGATTATATTCTCCCTTATCCACTGTACAATAACCAAAAATAAGCGTCAAGTTATTAAATTAATTTTAAATTTAGATAAGGAAAATTTTGAGAAATAATGAATCTTGATATATGGTCGGTATATCAAAACACACAATTTCAAATTAAAAAAAAAATTAAATGACATGCAATAAGGTTACTGCAGAATAAAATAACTAACAAAACAATAATATTCAGTGGAGAAAAAGAATGCAGCGTGACTTTGCTTTTGTTTCTTATAAAAATCAATATCACTAGTATTAGCACATTAGTCAATTTTCTAAAAACTTAATTTATATTATCTTTCAACTTTAAAACACCAATTTCTATCTTAAATGATAACTCATTCGACATCTTAAGATAAAATTATGAGAAGTATATTAAAATTTCTCAAAATTTTGTATGACAAAACCTATACACTTTGTTCTCTTAATTAAAATGCAAAGAATATATCATTTAACACAACTATATTTTAAAAATTAAATATATCATATCATATATTCTTCTTCTAAAAGTTTTGTTCAGCAAAACTCAGTCACTTCAGTTACTGAAATGAAAACTAATAATTTAACTGGCCTTTACTTCGTAGCGGCAGAAATTTTTGGTTAACGGTTATCCAGATGTTGTTGTCATTCGATTTGCACTAGTAAAATTTTATTTATTTAATTTTCTTTCGATGTTGGTCTTCACTATTGTAAATCGATGGTGGTAAAATTCACGGTATTATTGTACAGACTTTCCGACGAAGAATATTTATTTTTTCTGGCGGCAGGATCTACCATCTTTCTTCTCGAGGTTCGGAACCTTTTTTTTCTCCATTAGACTTTATTTCTTTCACTCGAGGCAAACTGGTTGACCTCTTCAGCAAAGACAGAAATATCGTTCTTTTGGGTGTAAGAGTACATTTCTTCTTTTTTCTTACCATAGAATATTCCTTTCTATTCCAGCAACCTGATGTCTTCAGCAAAAATAGAAACATCGACGTCGGAGTTCCAACGAATTCTCCAAATCATTTATTACGGTCGTTGGAGTTCGTTTTTAATTTAAAATTATTTTACTTTTTAAATTGGTTTTACTTTAAGATTCGAAATTTATTCACAGATAGAATTCTACCAGCTTTATTTCTGGCATTATTTGTGAGTCAGAAACAGACTTAGTTTTTAAAAAGGAACTTTATTTGATCAAAGTTAGACATCATTTGATGCTAAGAAGCAGAGAGAGAATCGAACGCCACCGAAAATCTTAATTTGGTTAAACACTTAAAACACCGATTGCGGCGTTCATGAATGCTCTTGAAAGTTAATGCTGACATATAGGGCTATTAAATATAACGATCTGGAATAAGACATGTTTATTGGCTAGGCCATTTGTTCGGAAGAATTAATTGGTGATTAGTTTGATACTTGAAGAGGTAATGAGATAAAAAATTAAAGTTAAGTGCTAGATAGGAATTTAATTTTTAATCTAATTTGATTATCCTTACATTATATTATATATATATATATATATATATATATATATATATATATATATATTGGAATAGTCCTTATCTTTCCCTTCATAAAATGTTTTTTTTTTCTTAATATTGTTGTGAAATTGAAACAGCAGTATCTTTTCAAGCTGAGCTCACCGCAAATCTGCATTCCACCACCTTTAGTGCTTGCACATTTAAGGATGATCCTAAGCCTATTCAATAAAAGAGAGATCGGGTGAGACTGCCATTTAAGGAAATAGACCAATCACATTCAGGCTATTGAGAGTTCATCGAGCCGCCTATGGACAGTCAATAACAATAAATGGGCCATAAGGACCAATTCAAATTGCCGAACCATACACAAAACAGCTTTGTGTAACTGATCTTTCTGAAAACAAAAATAAACAGTTAAAACAGTTCTTAAAATAACAGATGTAGCCTAGAGGTCAAGGTAACGGGCAGGTGGCCGGCTAGTGATGAGTTCGAGCCTAGTACCGCTGAAGACTCTCCGTGTAGAGGAAAGATCCATGTAGAATTTGCCGTAGCTCAAACGTCGTCCTCGTCACTTGAACATGGCTCAAAATTATGGGGTCCGTTACAAAAAGCCCTCGAGTGACTTTAATATTCACTCACTCTCTCACTCCTATTAACTGTCTATATGAGCAAGGCATGCCTACTTTACCTTTACAACATCATCCAAACTTATGAATTTGGATGTGGGATTCGAGTGACCCTTCGTGATATGGTCTGACAGAGGACATTCTAGGAACGCCACTATTTCTGTCTATGGCTATTATCCTCCGCACCCCATAAAAATTATTAGGATTCACCTGAAAAAAGGAAACCAATATCATTCATTAGTCAAGTGATGATAACAATGACATTAAGTCTGGATAACAGATCTGCTTGATACTT
>BMAV01011116.1:368523-383860 GCA_019973955.1 Trichonephila inaurata madagascariensis
TTAACTGTCTATATGAGCAAGGCATGCCTACTTTACCTTTACAACATCATCCAAACTTATGAATTTGGATGTGGGATTCGAGTGACCCTTCGTGATATGGTCTGACAGAGGACATTCTAGGAACGCCACTATTTCTGTCTATGACTATTATCCTCCGCACCCCATAAAAATTATTAGGATTCACCTGAAAAAAGGAAACTAATATCATTCATTAGTCAAGTGATGATAACAATGACATTAAGTCTGGATAACAGATCTGCTTGATACTTAAAGGATCACCAGAGGCTGGTTAGCCTTTTCTGAATCATTTTTTTTGTGAATGGTTGGGTTCATAAGAGATTAAACAGCTGATGAGACGGTACATTGTTTTGAACATCAAGGGATGCTGTATAGGTTTCGACGAGTCATGCGGCTAGTCTGTCTATTAATCTCAGATTTTTTTTTTTTTTTTTTTTAATAAGAAAAGATAAAATATTGGGGAAAGAATATCTTTATTTTCCTACGCAGTCTGCTTTTCACTCAATGCTTTATTCGCAACAATGTTCAATAGTGTCGATACTCTGAATGAGAATCATTGAAGTCCTCAAAATAGCCATCAAATAGCATTTCTCTTAATTAAAGAACAATAATTTATCTCGGAACCATTGTTTACTACTATAGAAATAGAAAATATTCCGTAGGTGAAGGCATGGTCACTAAATCTAAAGAAAATAATGTGTTATGTAGTAGTTTAAAATTTAAATAATTGATTTTGAATATAGGAATTACGGATGTAAAAACGGTCTTGATAGAACAAACATTTTTTTTTAAAAATTTTTTACCAAATTTTTTTAAAAAGATGTAATTGCTTCACATAATACTCATAATTTCACTTACATTCTGCTGCAAAATAATTTAGCATTAAAATCGAATGAAAACACTCCCCTAGAATAGAAACCAGCTTCACTTTTTTTAATGGCTTAGACTAAGACCTATCCAATAAAAAGTAATAAATGTATCATATAACAGTAAACAACTTTTTGCATATTTATAAATCAATTGGCAGCGTTTGCTATTGAGGACTGCTAAACAGATTAGTGTTGTCAAATTTTAAGCTCATGCCTTATAACAGGGATCGACAATCTAGTGCAAGCGTCCCAACATGGCACGTGGAGCAATTGTAAGTGGCACTCTATAAAGCTATGTGATGAAGTTCAATCTTCGTGGCTATAAATATTATAAAGACCATTTCTTATTTTAATTATTTTTTTGCCATAAAATGATTTTGTTGAATCTGATTTTGTGTAATTTATGTGATTGATGTAAAGAATATCTTTTGTTTAAGTGTAACTCATTCTTAACGTTAAATGCTGAATTCAAATCCAAACGATTGTGCAATACTTGTAAAATGAAGCATCACTCATTGCTGCGTCATGAAAATAAAAATCTTCACTAATCAAAAGCAAAATTTTCAGATTTATGAAAAGTACTTGAAGATAACTTCCGATAAATTGGCAGCTTTTTTAAATTTCTGTACGTCAATGCAGCAGCAATTTAATTGTTTGAAAATACTTGTATGTGCTTTGCATTCCGAAAACCTTAAGAACCCTTTTGAATCGTACTTTATATTTCATCTTTGAAAATATTTTCTTAAGTTAGCATTATATTAAATGATACTTCATTTACTTCTTAAAATGTTTTAAATCCTATTTTCATTTGTTATTGGAAGATATCTGCTTAAGAAATTGCTATACGTGTAGTACTGTCAGTCCAATATATCTTTTATAAACCAGGTGTTTTAAACCTTAACGTTAACATTTCACAAATCACTTCAACTATATTATTTTGAAGTTTATGTTATGTTTTACAAAGTGAATTGTTTATTATAGAGCTCTTAATAAAACATGTTTAAGAAAATTGCAAAAAACAACTGTCTATAATAAAAAAAATACTATCACCTAAAAAATCTCTTGTAAAATCGTTCTAGCAGAATGAATAAACTAAAAAATGTATTGCATTTCACTGAAATGAAATATAATTAGAAAAATAATCTATAATCACAGTACAACTTACTTATTGAATGGAAATATGTTTATATGGCTTATAAAAAAATGAAAACCTACTCATCTACATTTTTCTTTTAAATTTCAAAGATGGTTAGACATTTTTAAGAATTTCACTTTTGCTATTGTTTACATAAAAATCATTACCTCAATAAATTTTTTTAAATAATAAAACATTTAATAAGTTAGAACATAATTGATTTATTTTTAAATTACAATTTAAATTTAAGCGAAAAATTTAATTTAAAAGTTAAAGAGGGTTAACGAGATCAATTTATACATTTATAGAAAATAAATATTTTTCTTTGTAGAAGATAATTAATTTCAAACCTTTTTTTCCTCTAATACATCGTGCTCTGCGAAAAAAAGTACTCAAAAGTTATAAAGTACTCAATTACAAAAAAAAAAAAAAAATGTTGATGGATTTGTCCTTGATGCAAACCTTAGCAAAGATTTCAAAACTTCAAAGACACAATCACTGACATTTCCAGTTTGCTATGTTCAATTGAGTGGAAACAAAACCATACGAAGCTATAAAAACTTTCCACAACAAAGACTCAATTTTCAAACACTCTCCTTTCTCTACAGATACCTATTTAAAGTTTCCGAAAATAGCTACACTTAGATAATTAAAGTTGTAGATAGTTACAGCCCATTGAGCAATAAACAATGGGAAAAAATTGGATCTAAAGTCTAAGAATAGCGTTTTATCCTCCTCTGCGTTCATTGTATAATAGCACTGTTATTTTTAGATTTTCTATAAATTACTTTACTTCTCCAGTTTTTACTGCCTGATCAATTCTTTTACATTGAATTATTTTTCCAATTTTGTTTCTTAACCAGCACTCAATATTTAGTTATACAGTACTTGCTACTTTATAAGACAAAAATACACATGCTCAATACCTTGGAACAAGATTGATATGCGTTTTCCATCGGATGAAGATGACAACCCATTTCTACTAACATAAACAAAATTATCGAGGTACAGTGTAAATATATATCCAAATTCTTAAGCAATCTTAATGGAGTATTAAAAATGTAATTGTATATGCAGAAATGTTATGTAAACACAATTGCACGGTAATGATGTATAATAAAATACATTGCCAATCCTTCTTTTTTAATTTAATGGGCTGCAGTTTGGCAGCTAAGCCTTTACAGGCAACGCAAGCTCCCAAATGCGAGAGTCATTTTACTGGTGGCCCCATATAATGGCGGATTCCACTACCCAATTGACGTTTTAATTATTTAACTCAAGATCTCATTGGATGCTGAATATCGCTTTAACATAAATTTGCTGGTAGTACCAGAACCAAATTGATACTCAAGGGTTCTTTTACATGCCACATAATCATATTGCATGCATGCTTACGATATTCATATCCACAAAATCTATCGACTCCAGGTGGGATCAAACCCGCAACTTTGTGCTTACGAGGTGGGCACGCCGCCATCTCTATGGTAGATACTGTTTTACTATTTTTTAGAACTATTTTAATCTGAATTCGTTCGTGTTCATTTCTGTCTGTCTTACTTTTGACGTTAGATACAAATACACATCTAATGTCCCAATGATGAGGTAGGTATTTCAGATCTCACATTATACTTACATCGCACTAAAGAAAAAAAATAATTTAAAAATAATGGCAAATTTAATATGTTTTCTTCACTACGCCTCGCAAAGTGCGTGGTTTAAATTTAAAAGATCAACTTTTTCTGTTCATAGTCATCTTATTTATTTTTCTCTCTTTCTCACATGGAAATGAGCGAAAAAATATTTTTTATTCAGAATAAATTATTTCTTTAGGTAAAATATTTTATACCAGAAAATTCGGGTTTGATAAAAAAATATTACAATAATCGTCATATATCATAACAATTGTAAAGATTTAATACGTCTTGAATTTGATTTTTTTATAAAAAAAATAATTATTAATAATATAATTTTATTTTTATTGTTTACTTACTAAATGCTTTAGACTAAGTAGATAACAGAATTTAAGTATTATTTCAAAAATATCAATACCCTTCAATACCCACATTTTTTTTAATTGCAATTTGAGTGTTTCTTTAAAAAAGTAATTTTCTTTTATAAATGCTATATGCTATTAAAAATATTTAATTATATTTTTTCATACAATTTAAATTAAAATTATTATCTATTTAATCATATTTGTAGCAAAATAATTATAGGGTGAATAAGTAACAAATCTAAGACCAATATGTATACAACATGTCTTCATATTAAATAGTTTCAATCCTTTAATTTGAGCACAACATTATCTAAAATGCATAACAACAATTGGTCTACCCTCACTAAAATTGTAACACGATATTCACTGAAAACTGATTTTTAAAATAGAATTTCCGTTTAATCGCATCATTTTAAAGGTTTTATTTTACTTCTTTATGTATGAAAATATTACCTGTTCAATGTGGCTAAAAACCGTATTGCAACTAAATCTTTTAAGTTTATACGAATTCAATAAAATAAAAAATAATCTTAACTAATAAAGTTTCTTAGACCCAAATTATATTTCAATCTTAACTGATACACTCAAAGCATCAGCAATACATGTGCTAGTAGACGGTCGGAACAAAAGAGATCAAGTAACGAATACGATCTTCATGCTCAATTTATACTGGGTCTGTTCTGAAATTAGAAGGGCTGGGTTTTTTTTCCTGAGCGATTGGGCGTACAAAACGCGGTGAACGCTCCAACGGTTAGTTGAGTGGGATATTGGGAACGCTGGAAAAAAATTGGCAGACGAAGAGAACAGATAGCTTATACTGTAAAGCCCTGCCGAAACGCCTCGTCACAGAAAATCATGGAGCGTTTTCTGGAACAGCACTAAGCGATCAAATTTTGTGTAAAGATTAGTAAAACGGACAAATAAACTCACGACACGATTAAGGAGGCCTACGGTGATGCTGCCATGGGTAGCTCGAGTGTTTTTGAGTGGCACAAGCTGTTCCGAGAAGGTAGACGTGGATCGCTTCGTACGCCTTTTGACCAACCAAAACGTGTCACGAGTGAAAACCATACTAAGCAGTGATCGTAGAATGAGTATCAGAATGATTGCTGATGAATTGAGCATTCCTCAAACCCAAGTGTATGAGATTGTGACAGAAAACTTAGCCATGAGGAGTGTGCGCGAAGTTTGTGCCTTGAGTGTAATCAGAGGAGCAAAATGCCAAAAGGAAAGTGATCTGCCAGGATCTTCTTCATCATGCGAATGAGAACCTCGACTTTTTATATAATGTAATGGCAGGAGACGAGACGTGGGTGTTTGAATTCAAAGCGGAGAGTAAGCGGCAGACCTCAGAATGGCACCCGCCTTTTTCTCCAAGCCAGAAGAAGGCACGAACGAGCAAATCGAAACAAAAGTCCACGCTCATTTGCTTTTTTGATAGACATGGAGTCATCCACAAAAAGTTCGTACCACCTGGAAAAACAGTAAATGCAGTTTTATACATGAACGTCCTCACAAGACTGCGAAAACGCATTGTTCGTGTGCCATCGCCAACAATTGGCGGCAGCATCATGGCAACGCCACACAGCGTTCTACGTAGTGGAGTCTCTTTCCCAGCTTACTGGGGCAACGCAGCCTCATCCTCCTAAAGCCCCGGCTAGGTCCCGCTAGACTTTTTTTTCTATTCCCTAGAGTAAAATCAACCATCAAAGGGAAACATCACGACGAAGTAGAGGCGTTTCAAGAAGCCGTGACGAGTTAGCTAAATAGCATTCCGGTCCAGGTATTCCTGGAAGCTTATTAAAACTAGAAACCTCGTTTCCAGCAGTGTGTAAGTGTGGAAGGGGACTACTTTGAAAAATTTTAATCGTTTGTACTTCTGTTATGAATACAATTTTTTTTTTAAAATGAGTCGTACTACTTTCAGAAGACACTCAGTAGCTGACAAGAGCCATTCATCAGCTATTAATAGAGCGATTTTATCAAAAAGTAGCCTGTTCAAATCATATCTGGGCTACACATTTAACGGGGGTGGTCGTAAAAACCATGCTGAGTCAAAATCTAGATGAGCTCAATAGAATAACCAATTTATAAAATTTATTAGATATAAAAAAATTTAATTTAAAATAAAAATTAAAAGAAAAAAACACATAACAAATCCGTGGTATATATATAGTCCATATGTTGTTCATGTGTTTCGCAAAACAAAACAGATTAAATAAAAAGTCAGAATTCATGCTAAATGCAACTAATTTTTTCCAAAACTGAATCAATAAATTAACATTTTCTCCTAAATGACATCTAGTTTCCTGTATTAGCTTTGTATTTGATACCAAGTCCATGATTTATTTTGCTGAGTGTTAAACATTGTTATGCAAAAAATTATCCCTTGAGGCAAGAAGCCAAAGTTTTACAGATGTGAGATGTGAAGAAATTACCTCTTGAGTCTAGTGCACACATATTGGAGAAGTGATTGAGTGAATGAGTGATTGTGGGTTGTAATGGCGAGAGCGCCAATTTCAGTTAAGAAGTAGGTAAGCAGACGATTTGAATTTTTCTCGGTATTATAATAAAAAACAGCCCTAATGATGTATCACTAAAGACATTTAGCAGCAGGTTGCCCGTGTCACCCTAAAAGGTTCCATTCCCTCATTTATTATATTTTCTATGTGCAAAAATGTGTTTTTGAATAGTTCCGGTGTAAATTTTGAGCTGGATAGAGTACTGGGATTCGTACTGAATAGAGTTAACGATGTAAGTAGTTTGGATTTATTCATGATATATCCTTAAGACCCTGATTAAAACGTGTTAAACAATACATTCCTTTTATTTCATCTTATTATATAATATGATATCCCCTCAATATGTTTTCCCAAATAAAAGTTAAAATATTGGATAAGAGGACGAATTGGGTGTAGGACACCGCTTCTCAATCTGTGAAGCGCCCCCCTATGGGGGCGTGATAGCCCTAGAAGGGAGACGCGAGTATACTGAAAAGTCGAAAACAAAAGATTATTAAAAAAAATGATAAATTTATTGAAAGTAAGCCAACAAAATACGTTCTCACATAATAAAAAATAAAAAAATAAAACATTTACACTGATATACATAATACACTGTTAATTGTATCAGTACTCAAAATGTATTTTAAAATTAATTCAATAATCCTGAGTGAAGAATAAGTTTAATAACTACCCGTGACTCCACGGGCATTAAATATATATAATTATATGCAAACCACTGGCTTCTAGCTCTGAGGGGGCCTTTTATCAAAATATTTTTAGTGTCCTTTTCTTAGGTATGGGAGCCCTATCAGTGGAGCTATTTAAACTAGTTGTGGGCACCTGTAGCTCGGCGGCCTCGTATCATTGATACGGCGGTAGCTACGCCCCTGATGCAAACATTCAAATTTCTCTTAATCACGTGCACGGTTTATAATTAATCCTTTTACTGCCAATTGAAAGTTACAGGTTTCGCTCCATAATGCTACCGTTTTACACGTATGTGATGTTTTGTGGGAGGAGGGGGAGAGGACACAGGGAATAAATAAGAAAATCCTCTGAAGTAAGTCAATTCTTAGCAAACACTGTCAAGTTTTTTTATAGCATTCCAGAGCCTTCAGAATGATTTTATGGATAGCAGTGGACAGAAAAGATCGTATTTCCGAAAGACGTATATATACTTCAGGGCAATTTACACACTGGCTGAGTGAGTTGTTTATATACGCCGGAGGCACTAAAGAGGTTAAAGTCGTATTGTAGCTTTAGCGTCAAAGTATAGTATTATTGAATTCAATACATTTTTATTGTTTGGAGGGGGGCACGATGAAAAGTATGATTGAATGTTCGGTGGCAAGTATTGAAAGTTTGAGAAACACTGGTGTAGGATAAGAAGAGACAAATCTCTTTTTGCTAATCCAAACCTCTCTCTACTAACATAAATGTGTCATTCTACCAGTTGCAGTTTTATTCTTCTTATTTATTTTTAATTCATTTATGGTATATATTTGTTACTGCATAACTAATATAAAATTTACATTTTTTTTTAGGATTTACAGTTTAGATACTGCACGTTAAATTAATTACTAAAGCATATCAAAATTGATGATTCAAGAACTAATATTAAAGAATTCGCACCCACAAGAACAGCAGGAAGTACATTTCACTTCTTCTTTCACGACTAGATATCTCATGATAAACTTGAAACTAAGATCCTTGCGTCTAGATCGCTCGATTTATCTTCTGATCTTCAAATGTCTGGAGGAGTTTCTTTTTTCCCCAATCCTCCACAGCACTTGAAGTATTTGTGAATGCAAAAAATCCACGTGTCCATGCAGTGAAAGACGTCAAGATGACCTAGAAATCAAATCCTCTTCTCTATGCACCTCCATAATCTAGAGGAAAAATGTTGTTCTGAAAAAAATGGACGACACAAAAGAAAATGAACTAAAACAGTGACAGTTAAAAATGTCCAAAGTTAGCAAGATAAAAGCGCAACTACTTTACTAAAAAGCTTACAATTAAGAAAGACCCATCTAAGCGACAGTTCGTCTTTTGATTAATTCAAATTAATTCTTCACATTAATTCAAAGTTCATTACATTGACGCGACTATAATACTAGATATATATATTAATTGCACAGAGAGTGTTAATGTCGTAGCAACTTCAAAAGAGATTTACAGTTAAATAAATACATAAAGAAACCATTGGTACATAAAATGTACGACGAAATCGTATAAATATTTAAAATAAATATAATGTGAATATAAGGTATATACCGAATAAATATATTTATATAAACAGGTCGAGAGAAAAAAGTCCGTAAAAATTTTAAAAATTTATAAAACCCAGAAAATTAAACAAAATGAAAAACGGTTTGTAGGTTTAGCATCGATAAATCACGGGATTTTTTTGAAGATAAAAAAATAATAATAATTTAAAAAATGGCCGATAGGTGGCATTTCGTATATAAGTGAAAAAATAGACACGCAAATAAAAAATATTACCAAATAATTTATTTTTGCAGTATGTGTTCCATGAGACCACCACCACAACTATCTCCACAGCCAAAAGTCTGCTGGTGTTAGATCTGGAGACCGAAGAAGCCATGGAAACTTGCAATGTTTGCTAAGAATTTTTTCTTCTCCGCACATCTGTATCAAGAATTCCTGGACTGGATAAACACTTGTTGCTAATCCAGTCCAGTAGTCCATTCGCCTGGACTTGTTGCTCTATCTTGAATAAACGTAACAGCAGAAATCAAAGCTTTTCCACGAAAACATGGAACAACCTTTTCGAGCAGAAGTATTAAATAATGTTGAGCATTTACTGTAATCGTTTTCCACTGGACACTGCGTTTCAAAGAAGAGTGGTCCTATGATGAAAGAGCCTGTGAACCCACACCACACTATGATTGGGGGAATGCAGTGGTTTCTCTGTATACACTCGTGGATTTGGCGTCCCTCAGATGCAAAAGTAATGGATATTGACGTCACCATGGAGCGAAAAATAAGAGCTTCATCTGTCCACTAGTTGTTAAAGACCGAAGAGGAATCTTATTATTTTAGAGAGAGCCCATGTGTCACAAATGCTTCTCTCTGCAGTATTCGACAGTAAAAATTCATGGCAAAACTGTAATTTGCATGGATACTGATTAAGAACTCCATGAAGAACGTAGTGTATCGAAAATGGTGGTAAGCCCAAACGTTAGCCAGCTTCTCTAGCACTGCTAGTTTCGAGTCATCAGTATTTATAATTACCTGTCTCACTTGCATATTTCCAACTAAGTCGCTCATACCAGCGCTATCGGTTGTTTTTTTATTCTTTTTTCTTAAAAAAATCCGTTGACTTATCGATGCTACACGTGTAAACCGTTTTTTTATTTTGTTTAATTTTCAGGGTTTTGCAAATTTTTAAAGTTTACACGGACATTTTGATAGCCCGGTATTTCATGTACAGTACTACTATTATTTCCTTTTGTATTGGCTGGAAACATTAACTAGATGTTGTGTTCACGTGGTAAGTTTTATCAAAGATGTTTAACTCTATACTGGTAAGTAGTTAAATTTATATATTATTATTTAGTATTAGTATTTTATATTTGGTATTAATTACATATTTATATAATATTTCTTTTTTTTTCCAATGACCCACTAGTATAGAAAAATTACTGGTGAAAATTTGTTGGCCAAGGAATATGTTCAAACCTACATTTTTGATTCCTAAGACCAAGAGTTTGCTGTTGTACTTCTGTGGCTAATACTTCTTTATGTTCTTACTAGTTATACTTGGGTTTATAACTATTTGTCTATATTATTACGGATACATAGAGTGTTACGAATGTCATGTAATTCATATCTTGATGTGTTACACGTTTATTTTACTCAATGTTGCATTTATTTTATGTTAAAAATTGAAATATATTTGCAAGCAATGCCATTCCTTAGGTTTTAACGGCAACTCAATGAGAACTTTGTGAAATATTGGCGTTAGAGCCAAGTTGGTGATTTGGGTCTATAAATAGGGAGACTCTTCTCCGAGGGAGCTCCTATGACCACGCCTCCTTGCCACATCTTCCCAAGCAATCAGAAGAGTCCCACTCATAAAAACCCATCAACACCAGGCCACATTCAACAACGCGTTCCGTTTCACAGTGACGTCCAGCGTCGAGAAAAGAGTTAGTATAGTTTTGACTAGCAATTAGCAATGTAGCCTTGACCGTGAAAGCCGTCTAGTGATTAGCTCGGCTGTTGAGTATGAAAGGCGGTGCTTGTGAATAATCTTTCACATGCTTGTATTTTAGACACTGATAGTTATGTCTGAGCACTGTTGAATGTTTGAAGACCTTCTGAAATTTATTCTGCGAATATTGCTGTTGAATCCTGTATTTCAAGGACTGCTTTTGTACGATAACTTTCCATCGCTCCTGCAGAATTGTCTTGTTTTTAGGGATTGATTAGCATAAAATCCTCCAACCCCGGTCAATGTAACTTAAATTGATATCTACTCATAATTCTAATCTCCTTTATTTGTATCTAATTCATAAATCCTAATGTCCTATTTCGAAACACCCCTTAATTTATCCTTTTATAAAGCATTAAAAACTTTATGCTGATATATTTATTACTGATTCTTTAGGCCTAGATCTTTTGATAGATTTATTGGCGATTCCAAGAAAAACAATATCATTAATGAATCACCTTTCTAGCCAGGATTTATATTCCCTAAACAATGATGCCATTTCTATAAATAACTAATAATTCTCTTTGCCTAAGTATGTGACTGTACTATTTTATAGTGCGTTTTTCCTTGTTTTTCCTTGTATGTAAAAAATCGATGTTTGAATAATTTCCCCTTTTGTATTTTGGCACTGTACTAAAAGCGTGCTCAAATAAATGATGTGATCACGAACAAGCCTCAGTAATGTTTTGGCCACGACCACTTAATTACCACCAATTAAAATGTAAACTCTTCGCGGGTAAATATATATACACAGTGCGGCATATACGTTTTAAGAATCGTACCAGAGCGCAGGCTATATAGGCGCCATGAGTGCAAATGCGCATGCGTCATAATGTTCATGGTCATCTGACACACTGCAAACAATTTGATGACATTTAGTTAAGTATTTGAAAGAAGACGAGTGTTCATAGCAGAAGTGAATTTTTTTTCATGTTGATTTATCAACATGGAATAAAAAGCTGTAAACAAATTTTTTACGCAAAACTTGGTAAAAATGATTCGGAATCCTACCAACACATGAAACAAGTTTTCGGTGACTATTGTTTAAGTAGATCAAACGTTTTTGTGTGGCACAAACGTTTTTTGGATGGAAGAGATCTGGTAGAAGATGTGTGTAATCATCATAGTTGAAGACCAATTTCATCTAGAACTCCTGAAATTATTGAGAAACAATCGCTGTGTGTCATTAAGAATGATGGCAGACTCTTTAAACTTTCACAAAGAAAAAATTCGAACCACCCTGTATGAAGATTTGGGCAAAACAAAAGTGTGCGCTAAATTTGTTTCACACACTTTATTCCCTGAACAAAAAGCAATGAAAAGAGCACTATGCGAGAAGCATCATTTCAGCCCTTGAAAACAATCCAAACTTCTTGAAGTCAATTGTTAAAGATGATGAAACTTGTGTTTCCATTATGACCTGGAAACAAAACGACAAAGTGCGGAATGGAAGTCAGAAAATTCACCGCAATCCAGAAAACAAGGAAAACTCCATCCAAAATCAAAACAATGCTTATTACATTCTTCGATGCTAGGGGTATTATCCACAAAAAAAAAATTTCAAACTAGACAAACATTTACAGGTCAATACTACTTAGCTGATTTAAAGTGTTTTATGACCAGAATTCGGCGCATTCGTTCAGAATATTGGACTGAAAGCAGTTGGTGTTTGTTACACGACAATGCACCTAGCCACACCTCCCTTGTTCGTCGATTTTTGGCAAAAAATAATGTCTGTGTGTTTAACCATTCACCGTATTCACCTGATTTAGCAACCAATAGCTGCTTCTTGTTCCCAAAACTTAAAATGAAATTAAAAGGGTGTTATTTTGAGGATATTTTGACCTTACAATTAGATTTGACGCATGCTTTGCAGGTCATTCACAAAGAGATTTACAACAGGCGTTCGATTCAATAAATCGCTATAACAAGTGCATTGAAGATGGAGAGTCCTATTTTGAATAAAAAACAAAAACAGGAGTTAATTTCTTGTTTCCATTTATTTTTACGGACACAGTCTTAAAATTTATTTGCCGCATTGTATATATATATATATATAATTCTTCTAAACTGATGAAACATTTAGACGTAGACATAGCTTTCAATTATAAAGCTAAAGCCTTATGTAACATAATATTTTTAAAAAATAGTAAATTAATAAAAAAACAGCCTTTAAGAAAGCTCTAGTGAATTATTCATGCATTTAACAAAACTTCGTAATTATTATTCAATCCACACACTCCTTCCTTGGAAATGTTTTCCTAACAAACATTTAATTGGTTTGTTTAAAAAAGTCTTTTGAGAATAATTTCTAAATGGTTACGAGGGTTTTATTTTTACGTCTCGTCTGGTTGCGTCAAGATCATTTTTCAATTTCAAACAGTTGATGGATAATCATTTAAACGACTGCTCTTTAGCCGCTGGAGAAAAAAACATGAATTGAACTCTCCCAGAAGTCTATAGACTCGGTTTAAGTAACCATCTAAGGTTATGAAAATTTTTTCTGCACAAAAAATGTTTCCCAGATGTCTAACGAAATATAGTTTATTCTGAAGACCTATAAATGAGAAATGATATTATCTTATGATGTGTAATCCCTGAGACATTAATTGAGTAATTTCTTAGTTATTAAATTGTTCAACTAAAGGAGTTTTAGAATTGTTTAACTGTCCTTTGTAAAACATGAAACAAATAAGTTTTAAAATCCTCTTTGCTGCAGCATAAGATTCCGCAAGTCATTTTTGTTACTGAGGAAGACAATGAACAATGCACTTTAATTTCATTTGCTTTCTTTTCCATTTCATGCAGCATGTAATAAAAATAAAGTTATTTCTCTTCCTCAAAAATACGTAACGTGTTTGTTCGTGAGTGTTACAAGTTTTAAATAATACGGCAGACCAAGTCTTTTGACTAATTTTTTAATAAAGCTTAACAAAAAAGTAACGTAAGTAAAGTAATTGTGGGTTTCGCGTAGTAAGAGCAGTTGTTACCCACGTCAGTGATTGCCGACAGTCATTCAGCTTCTGCCGAATGTTACATACGAATGGTAGAGGGCGCAAGCAGGCGTCAACAATGTTATTGGTTTAAAATTTACGATAAAAATTTATCATATTTATAATTCTAACTATGCCAATGTTATACTTATAATCATGTTTTAGTCTTGACACTTGGATTTAAGACGTTTTTATTTTTACGAATTTTTAAACATTTATTTTCCCCCGAAAGTCCATTCTTTGAAAAGAGTGTGATACCATTTTAAACCAATGTACAGGTGCATTGTCATGCAAAATGTAAAAGCTACATTTGAAGACGTTTACAACGAATGGAATCTCTGTACGTAAAATGTCTGCGATCTAATATTCTGAATGAATAATTCCTTCAGAATAAAAAAAAAATAATAAAAATGAAAATAAGCCTCATCATGAGTTTATTTTGTCTGCGATTCTTGGATTTCGATATCACTACAAGAATTCTGATGTATTTTCGTGTTCCCGGAAACCTGATCGTGAACTCGTGGCGAGCTTTTTCAAGCCATCATTTATAGTTCGGGTTCCACTGAAGATGGACTGTGTGGTGCAGGGGCTGATTCTTTTTAAATCTATTGAAGTTCAAAGTCCTCGCGTGTGTGTGATGTAGAAGTTCGATTAATGGGATAACAATTCAGGTTAAATTTGCGAGGATTATCTCCAATAATCAACGTATATAGCTTCAAAGGATAACTTTAAGGGGGGGGGGGGCCCCACACGTCCATGGGAGCCCATGTTAAATTGAGTAAGTTTATGTACCTTTTTCTAAGAAACTACTTACTTCTCATGAGTAAAAATTTTACAGTAGGTTATGTGTATTATCAATAAACCTTTAACAAAGGATTTTGTTTTTTTGGAGTTTACTCCTTAAGAATCGATTTTCATATAAAGCCCCCAGTATGAAAATAATATCAGCAGTGATATTTAAAAAAGAAAGCGTTTAAAAACATGCGTTACGCGAGCTTCTGCGCAGTTGTGCGAGTTTCTACTTTTTCTTCATTTTTAAAATTGCGATCATTAATTTCTTACTGAAATCAGACAAAAAATAGTTACATAATCAAATGGATCATTTATTTCACCACGACACGGTATAAAGGATTTTACAAAATAACCAAATATTTGTATACTTTACGATTTTTTTTTAAATGCGTCAATATCGATACGTTTTTATGAAAAGAGTTTTTCAATTGTTCTTTACGGAATTTTTACCATTTTAATGTATCGAAATTTTGTACTAAAATGTTTATACTTTGTTCTTTTACAATCAGTGATTTAAAACATAAAATGTCAAAAACATTTTTTTTGTTGCTATTTTTCAAAAAATGCTCAAATTGTAACTAAACATGTAATAACTTGGTTATTTATAAAAATAATCACGCGGAACTTTTTTCCAAGTGTCAAAAGCTGTAAACCATGTTTTGTTCAAAAATTGAAAATATTGCTTAAGGTATTCATCCGACTACGCGTTCGGAACCGTGATTTTGCAAAAGCGTATAAATGGACAATATTTATGATATTCAGTGTCACTTTGACTAGAAAATGTATATAAAAT
>BMAV01011116.1:384064-399955 GCA_019973955.1 Trichonephila inaurata madagascariensis
TCCATATTTTACGACAAGAGAGGGGAGCAATTTTATGAAAAAAACACCGATAATTATTTCAATTGGAGATAACTCTGAAAATAATGTGAATTTTTCAAAAATCCTAGTTCAGACTCTCTGGAGAAGTCTTTACTTTATAAAAGCGCGCGCGCGAAACATTATTATTTTAGAAGCATTTTTTATAAAAGGAGAACATTTTGAAAGAAGATTATTCTAAGTTAATTTTTTGCCAAAATATTGTATTTAAATATTTTTTTTTGTCAAAATGTCCTTAAAACAATTTTATACATGTATTCTGATCTAATTGACACTAAATATCATGAAAATTATCCATTTATGCGCCTTTTTAAAATCCTTTTTCTGAACGTAGTCGGATACTTTAAAAATTACAGATTAAAAAAAAAAAGAAATTGTGTTTTTCGTCAAATATAGTTTTAAAAGAAATCATTATAGCAGTTTTTTTTTCTTACATGTTTTGTTTTAAAAGTACAGTTATTTGGGAAATTTTGAAAGTATATTTTAAAAACTAATCACTGAAAAAAATAAGTAAATAAAACTTTAAATATAAAATTCGCAAACTACGTTTAAAAACGTTTTAGCGTAATTTTTAACGACACTTAATGCTTTAGCTCTTTTGACTATAACAAATGAAAATCACCAAGCTTAGCGGAATGTGAAGCTGATCGCGAAAAAGAAATAGCATCCAGAGAGGAGCTTCATAAACTCAATGCGATTGACACTGGAGGGTTACTATACGAAATTGCTTTCAATGTAGATAAACCTTATATTATAACTGCAAACATCGACTTTGCTGATGGCTTAGCCAATGGGGCTGTAGGTAAATTGTCACACTTTGAATTGAATGATCAAAATAGAGTTCTGCGGGTTTGGCTCCTATTTCCAAACGGTGTTGGTATTAAAGCACGAGGAAAAGTGGCTAGTTAAGGAAATGCCAAACGAATCGGTAGAGAAGTGGTCCCTATCAACCGAAGATCTGAAACAGTTCTTCTCAACTGAAATAGATCGATGCATTCTAGAAAGGAATCAATTCCCATTGAAACCATCCTGCTCCTTCACAATTCATAAATCAAAAGAAGGAACATTCGAAGAAATTGTTTACAAATATCGCTAGGCCCATTCACAACCTTTGGTCTACGTAGCCAGGGTCGTTATCCAGGGTCACGGATCAAGAAGGACTTCATATTGTACATACTGATGAGCGTCAACGTTTTTACTACGTCAGACGAAACAACAAAGCAATGTTTTCATTACGAAATGAGTTTACCAGACTTTGTGCTGTTGAAATTACTACAATTGATCGATTTGTAATCAATAAAATGAATGGAGGGGGCACATGCGCGTGATTTTCATGGTAATATTGTAAAAAAAGCACACATTTTCATGTTATCAGAAACATAGCTTCGCAATCAGGGATTATGTGAATTTTAAACGCATAGCACAGTATAGACCAGATTTTGTGAGAAGAAATACCCAGTACATTAAACAAACTAAATCTAATTTGGGATATATATTTCCCGAGAGATGCACTTTACCTAACGGTAAACTCATTGTTGTTATCACAGTTTATATTTTTGTCAATCATTATGTTACTGACATTATAGATTATATCCACGAGACATTACTATCATATATAGAAGATGGTTCTAAACTACTAGGGAAACAGTATCATGCACTTACACTCTTACCTGGTGGCGATGTCAGTATTGATTTCAATAATGATGAAGTATTGAGGTTAGTGCAATTTTTAAAGTCAGAGCTTAATTTAGGTTTTGTTTCTGGTAAAGCAATAGGGACGACTAAGTATGGTACAAGCATTGATGCGATGCTTTGAAGATTCATAAATCACGTATCTACCGCCGTTCACGTATCATACTTTAGTTACCACAAGCCTCTTGTCACAGTGATGAATAATGGCGAGAGTATTAATGTAATTAATACTCACAGTGTTATTAATAGTGAAGTATATTAACCTTCTTCAAATGTACGGATGTACAATGAGTACCATATATTTATGTATATTATTTAATATATATATTATTTTACCGAACCAATATGAAAAATGGGAATAGAAAAAAAGTACAGGCATCATTTCAGTACTATATGAGATGTGTTTATTTATCCTGCTTGCGTACTATATATCGAAAAAAAACCGTAGTTAACTCCAGTAGTGCGTCGGAGCCGACACACACGTTTTTTTGTTCAAAATTTTAAAAATATTATGAATTTTTTAAAAAAAGTCGAATTTTTTCCCTAAAATGTAGTTTGAAAAAGCCTTTTCTAAAAAGGTTTGCAAAATATATCTAATTCGCTCCATTAAAATGTGTAAACGTGTTAGAAGTATGCTAACTGTGAAAGTTTGAGGATTATACAATGAGTAGTTTTTGAAAAAAGCTACATATAAATTGAAAAAAATATTAATTTTTAAGAAAATAGTCTTTAAAGTAAAAATTTGCTTTTTTTAAGCATTTAATATTTTTTAGTACTTTTCAGAAACATATAAAATATATATTTCCTTTACCCTCTGCACCTACAAAATACTCTTCAAATTTTAATTTTTTCATTATTTTTTAATAATTTAACCTTTTTTGGGGATCGTTTGGCTACACTAATCCTACGTGTATCTAATTTTTGGAAGCGGACGCACATTTATAACTTAGTACAATTTCACAATATTTTAGGATTATTAGTTTTGTTACATGACTCATACTGAGTTGTGCAGTAGCCATATTTACTCCTAATTTTAGTTTTTATTTTCCCAAATATAGGTCTTGGAATCAATGACCACACATTTGGTGTTACTGACTCATTTAGGCTCCGAGTCTTTCCACGTAAACAGTTTCTTAATAACATAGGACCACCCCTAGGACTCAAAACGTTGGCTTCATTTAATCCATTATGGTATACAGCACATGTGAATGTGCTTATGATCATAGTGCCTTTCATTGCATTCAGCTTCCGTCTTTTGAAACTTGCAGAATGAATTTATACCCGCAGGACACAGTGCATGCTGAGGGCTCTTGTTTGAAAAGAAAAGCCGAAAATAGACTAATAAGGAGTTTTCGTGCTGTGTGTAGGTCACATTCATATTATTTTTAATAGCCATACTATAATATCTTTGAATCTTTTATATTAACCCTTTATCTACCGACGTGCGCGGTAGTACCACTCATTTTAAAATAACATAGAATAACCAATTTTACGAATATTTTGGTAATACTTAGCAGGAATATTCGTTGAAGTCCACTCTCCCAAGATATATGGCAGCATGGGTTCTATGATAAGTATTTTAGCGGAGAAAACGAATAGTTTTGTAGCAGAAATTGCGTTTTCAGTTGACGGCGTTTTCAGCGGATTGCAAAGATTATCATTTTGTCCCGAAAAAATAGTAAATGTCAAAATTTAAGTGTTTTATTTTTTACTATGTTAATGAGGACCTTAGAAAACGATTTGACTCTTTATTTTAAGTAAAGGGTGTATATAATTAATTTTACAGTAGAATATTTTTAATTAATTAATTAGCTCTAAAGGATTAAATTTCCCAAAGTTGAGTATTTAGTTTATGTATATCCCTTAATTTTGAATGTCTAAAAAATGTCACTCAATATAAATGATCTAAAAAAAATATTGCATGAAAAAAAAAACTGCAGTAAATCATAATGCGGTAGATAAAGGGTTAAAATGACATGAGTCGGTTACGACCCCTTAGAATGTTTGTATCACTTAACTTTTTTTCCCTGTTTTGCTTTTAAGATCCAAAACACGTGTACCCATATTCTTTTGGGGGTATGAACAATATAGTTTAATTTTTCTACTAAAACATCATATGGATTCGAGCTCATCAGAAACTTAAGCGAGAGGAAACGCAGTTACTCCTAGCAGAGCTAATTTGATGCACGTTTTCAAAAATAAATTCAAAAATAAATAAAGAAAATACTTCTAATTATCGCATTTTCTCATATTATGTATCATTTTAAACAAAAAGTTTTGAACTCTTTAAAAAAATATAAGAAAGTGAAAATCGATAACTTTTCGAAAATTCATGTCTTAATAAAAAATTGAACCGAAGGAGAGATAAACCAAATGTTACATACCGGCTAAAAATCAGCAATGATGTTAGAAAAATTATTCGTTTCACAGTTCTTTGATACACTTCAATTCTAATTGAAAGGAAGGGAGCAAGCACTCTCTACACACAAAAACCGAAAATAAAGTATGAAAAACTTCTCACCATCCTTCCATATTATAAAGCCTAAATCGAAAACACTTTCAAAAGAAGCAGTTTCGAGTCTCTAACGACAAATATATGTTTTGCCGCATTAGATCGGAATAGTGAAAAGAAAGCAAAGATTTTATTCTTTTTTACAGCATCAACAGAAGGCAGAAACACGATAGCGCCCATCTTGTACTTGACGGAAAATAAATCGCGCCTTTCTCATCGAGTTTTTATTACCTGGTAAAACTGGATAAGAGATTTCGAAATAAAGTTCGGTTTCTCAGTGCGATTACTTCTAAGAACTCGTTTCTTTCTCGAGATTTATTTCAGTAAAAAAAATGGGTTCGCTACTATTTATTTGATTCTCTTTTTTTTTTGTTATTATTTCTCGAAAAGAGAATTGCTATTTCGACTCGCGTGGAGAGCAATTCCTTTATATCTGAAGTTAGACTTGAGTTACAACGCCTTGAGTTACTGCCTCCTTGCAGAGTGTAGGATTCTAAAGAAAAGTTAAAACATTTGTGGAGCAGTGGTTAAGAGTTATAACATTACAGCTTTAAAAAAAGTTAAATTGTTTAACAGATAAAACAGAAATACAAATCATATTAATAGTAAAACATTAAATTCACCTAGATATAATGCTTTTAAACCTCTTAAAGAGTGATTTTGTGTGATTTCGCTTATGATCCATTACATAAATTATTTTGCAACCTTTTTTTTTTAATTCTAATTTTGTTAAGTTTATATATGAAAAGATAAATTTATAAATGCAATGTGTTCATTTATTTTGAAACTGGAAAGAAATTTCTATTTAGACTTAATTTTTATCTATGAATGCCGTAATTTTTTGAGCAATTTGCTTCTATCGCAATGTCATGGTTCTTAAAACATAAGCTCTAAATCTAATTTCCTGTGAAAGTAAATTTTTTCTTGGTACTGGTATGGCACAATGATTTACTTCAATTTTTCTTAAACCGTTTTTCAAATTCCGTTCAATATTTTTGGATGTCCTTTTCCTAAGGGTCGTTTTTGTAAACCAAAAGCATAAGAGTCCATTGGAGAAGCATCAGATGATTTTACAAATATTTCATCAAATGAGATACATTTTATTTCAGTTTCTGATTCTTTATTAGTTAAATAAGTGACAGTTGACTCACACATGGGATTAGAGGCTTTGTCCATAAGAAGCTCAACTTTATCAATGTCTTTACAATTAAGACTGAAATTTTTTCATAAAAAATTGGTTCCAAATACACTACTGGCCACCGTAAATGCAACACCCTGAAGGAAGCATGAAAATAACTTGAAATTTACAACATGAATTAGCGGAGGTGAGATTTACAAATGATTAGACTTTCAGAGTAGACACACATCACGCGCCTGTGGCGCAACCTCAAAGCGCTATTTAAGGCTTGGAGACTTCGACGATTTCAAGTTCTGCAATTGTGTTTTTCTTGTGGTTTTTTCAAAACACGATCAGTTATGTCTCGTAGAAAACAGCGATCAGCTTTTGATAAAGTTTCCGAGTTCGACAGAGGAAGGATAGTGGCCTACCGAGATTTTGGATTATCTTTCAGGAAAAACAGTAGTCGTGTTGGAAGAAACCAAACAAGTGTAATGCGGAGGGTACGACTGACGGACGTGGTTGATCACATCCACCTCAGTGCACCACTTCACGTGAGGACCGGCGAATTGTGCGCATGGCAGTGACGGATCACTCAGTCACATCACGAACCATAGCACAGTACATTGAGTCTGTAACGCATCATTCAGTGTCTACGCGTACCATTCGACGCCGTTTACTGCAGAGTGGTCTGTCCGCAAGACGTCCATTGCTTGTTGTTCCCCTGACGCAGAACCACAGATGTCTGCTCCGCCAATGTTGCGATGAAAGAAAGATGTGGGTGACAGAATGGAATGGAGTTGTCTTTACTGACGAGTCACGCATCTTTCTGCAACACCACGATGGCCGGATTCGAGTCTGTAGACCCCGTGGAGAGAGGATGCTGAACAGTTGCGTTATGCTCAGCGACACTGGTCCTGTACCGGGTATTATGGTATAGGGCGGTATTGCATATCACTCTCGCACTCCTCTAGTACGCATTGCTTTACTTTAAACAGCCAGCGCTACATCTCCGAGGTGTTGGAACCAGTTGTCCTTTCTTACCTTCAGGGCTTGGCCACAGCCATATTTCAACAGGATAATGCGCGACCACACGTGGCACGCATTGTCCAAAGGTTCTTAGTCAATCACCAGATTGAATTGCTTTCCTGGCCAGCTCGCTCTCCAGACCTTTCGCCTATAGAAAACATATGGCCCATGTTTGCTCAACGATTGACCCAGATTACACCTCCAGCTGCCACATCAGATCAGCTTTGGCAACGTGTGGAAGCTGCTTGGTCTACTGTACCCCAAGAACACGTCCAAAGTCTCTTTAAATCAATGCCGAGGCATGTGGCAGCGGTGATCTCTAACAATGGCGGCTACTCTTCCTACTGATTCTGGCAGGAACCATACTTCACAGAAGTCTATAAATTTAATCATTTGATACTTTTTCAACATGTTATCTATAAAATAAATTTTGTTGTGCTATGTCTTGTCTTTCTTGATGTTGCATTTACGGTGGCCAGCAGTGTATTTTGAGAATAGTAAAGTAAATTAATTTTGACTTTACTTGAGATTTTTTCATATTTTTAATTTGTCGCTAAAACAAAATCCTGTAATCATCATGAATTCATTTGGAAATTTTTCTTTACACTGACGAGGTCATTCTCTTCAGGTGTGCAATAGAAACATAATCTTCTTTATTTAGAGTCCCTTAAATGTACCCATGTCTCATCGAGTGTTACCATAAATGTCCATTTTTCTTTAACGATTCTTTTTTCTTATAATTTTCTACACTTAGTTTTGCTTTCAGCAATATGTTTTGACGAAAGCGGTTAAAATTTAGGCTTTAATTTGTTTTGAACTTTCAATTTTAATGAATGATTTTACTTACAGTGCCTCCGAAGACATTCCTAGATTTTATTAATAGAATCTTTGAGTCGATGAATTTTGTTTTAAGATCACATACTTCACTTTCTTGATAGTTGCCTATGTTTGAACAATCTTAGGATGAGATTTTGTGGTCATGTTTTCATTTTTACTTTCGGCTAGAGGTCATTTCCTTTCAAATTTAATACATTAGGAATACTTTTTCTTTCAAAAGCAATAAGTGAGATTTTTACACTACTTTGTAATTTGTTAATACGAATATTTCTTCTTCGAAAGCACTATTACGCACTTTCGAGCTATCTACCAAATTTACGAGCCATTTTCAAAATAAATCTTTTAGGTAACATTCAAATCAAAAGAAAACATTAGCAAACCATTATTCTGAAGTTGTTGAAATGTAATTTTATCTCAAAATGCAAAAAAAAAAAAAAAAAAAAAAAAAACAAAAAAAATTACCAAAAAAACAAAAATAAAATGTGAATGACCTTCTGTAATTATTGCTCAATAAAATTTATTTTTCTGAATAATAGACGCATTAGTTACACGAAATATATCAATCATTATCGAAATAATACAGAATTTCTGCAAAATACTTTCCGTCCATTTTTGAAGAGCCCCAGAGAGGGAAAATAAAATAAAATAAGTTACAAATATATTGGAAAAATCTAGAAATAAAAAAATATAATGGAAATATATTATAAAATACAAAACTAAACAGCAAACAAAATAGTAATTCTACAACTGAAAATCCGATAGCAAGTCAGGGGAGGGTGGGAGAGTGACAGGTGTGAGATAACTATTGATTTCTGCTCAATGGCTTCAGATGTGGAAAGTTCAATATCCACCTGACAAATATTGAATCTCCTCTCCAGTAGAACCGCTTGAAGTTAGAAGAGAAATAAATCTCCCCTCATCACTGCTTCGGAACGAAAAATAAAATTGAAACTACACTCATGTTGGCAGAATGTTTCATTTCTTACATAATAGTCCTTAAAACAAATAATAACACGTTTCTGCTCCATTTACTTGATAATTTTTTTTCTTCAAGTTGACTTGAAATTGATTATTGGAAGCTTTGTTGTGTCCAGTTTGAGACAGAGCAAATGTACTTCCACAGCTCTGTCCAGACTGAGGTTCTGAGGTTTAGAGAAGTGTTCAGAAAGTTCCACGCAAAGAACGAATTAGTTATGTCTCTCAAAATATAATTTTTAAGGAATAAGTTACAGAAGTGGCTTTTTAATTTTTTTTAAATATATTATAATAAATTCATATTTTCAAATTATTAGACTTCTAGCCTTGAAATTTGACACATGTGCTTTTTTTGTTGAGTAGAGTTTTACTTACGTCTTAATTAGCAACTTAAAGACAGCATATAGTCATACGTTACGAATTATCCGAAGAAGAAAGTGGGGTATGGCTAGTCTAAAATAAAATAAAATAACTGATCTAAATCAGGATTATCTCTCTATATATGCTATATATGCTATCAGTAGCATGTTATTAATTTTCTTATTAAAGTTTATTACTGGTATTCTCAATCCGGAAAATGTTTAACTAAATATAAATTGATTCCTTTGACAATATACATTTTTGCAAATGAAGATTGATATAATTTATATATTTTTTATCTTTTGTTAATCACGCAAGCTTATGTAGTTTTTAACTAATATATTTTAGGTTTTTAGATTTTTCAGATACAGATATTTTTTCTATACTCTATATTATGGATTTACACTTTCAGCGCATTTTTAAACATAATTGTGTTTAGCTATGAATTTTGTTCAATTAAAGTTTTAGTAAAGGTTCATTTGAAACTCTACAAATGTAAAAATAAATTCAAGACAGTTTTAATATCACGATTTAAAGTATATGGATTGAAAGGTCCAATACGGATTTATTTTTTCAGCTACTCCCCTTACGGTGGTATTCTCAATCGCGAGTTAACCTCGGGTAATCCCCGAATCGGAAGTAACTCGCAGATTGGCGAAACATCATTATTCTCAATTGCGGATCGCGCCAAATCTACGGATTATTCATCCAAAGGTAACCCGCCGATTTTGGAGGGATCACGCGAATCTGTTTGTAAGCAAAGATGGACGTAACATGTCACGTGATTATCAGTGTCCGATCACAACGACTGTAACATCTTGCCTACGCATAACTCACGGATTCGGTAATCGTCAGTTCGAGAATAAGAAAGGAGAATTATCTCTGAGTTATCGGCGAGCGAGGGTTACCCAATCCGTGAGTTTTCTTTTCAATAACTCGTGATTGAGAATACCACCGTTAGAATGTAATGTTGAATAATCCAAAAAATTCAAATTTCCTCATCAAAACTAACTTGGTGTGACCTTTAAGCCTTGTATTGAAACTGAGAGAGAGAATGAAAATAATTATTGCACAGATTCTTATTTCATAACAGTGTTTCTCAAAGTTTCATAGTTCGCGACCCAATATTCAATCGTAATTTCCATCGCCTCTCCCCACTCTATACAATAACATTGTATTTAATTCAATAATACTATACATTTACGCTAAAGCTACAATACGACTTTAACCTCTTAAGTAGCACGGGCGTATATAAACGTCTCGCTCAGACAAAGTGTTAATTGCCACGGACATACATAAACGTCTTTCCGAAGTAAGACCTTTTATGCGCACTGCTATCCATCGAATTATTCCGAGTGCTTTTCAATACAATTAAAGGAACTTAACAGTGTTTGCGAAGGATTTACTTATTTCAGAAGATGTGCTTATTTTTTCCTTTTTCAGTGACTCTGGGGAGAGAGTCGTGTAACATTTAATCGGCAGTTAATTATCAAGATAAGTGTGTGTGTGTATTAATTTTTGTATATAATTTTTTATATGGCAAACCTATGGGGTTATTGGTTGGTCTTCTTAACTGAGTATTGTTAAATTAATTATAAAATACAGAGGGCAGGACTGATATATTTAGTGTATAGTGTATTATACCATTTTAAATGTGTATTTTACTTTTTAATTTGTCATAGCGTATTTTGTTTGTTTACTTTCAGTAAATTAATATATTTTTTTTTAATTTTTAAACTTTTGTTTTCGACTTTGCGATATGCTCGCGCCCCCCTCGTTTGGGCAGGCGCGCCCCACAGTTTGAGAAACGCTGTCTCATAAGAAGTATCAATAGCCTAGAAATTACTCATGCCTATTATTAAATGATACTTTGTATAAAATTTGTAATTTATTTATAATTTATCGAAGGCTTTACTTGTATATTCAGCGATGTATGTTGGAGGCACTGCAATCACGTAGACAAATATTTGTTGTTACGAAATTATAAGAAGATTAAAGCCTTGGTTCTAATGAACTGGAAAATTCAATTTAAAAAAAGGGCTGTATTTTGCAGGTAACCCATTTGCAGACACGCTAAGTACTGATGCGACGTTCTTCTAAAGAATTAAACGTTTACTTTAACCCAAATCCGATTTATTTTGCATTCGCATCATGACGTAATAAAATTAAAACTTAAGTTACTATGAGATAAGACTCAACATGGTTAATTTAACATTAATTTTTTTAGAGAGTAAGAGAACTTTTAAAGGAAATAAACCACTTATTTGAGAATGGAGAAGATAGTGAGAAGGGGCTCCTGGATCCATCGGTTTTGATCGCGAAATTTCAGCGTTTGAGTTACATGATTATTTGCATAGTTCTACTGTGAATTTAGAGAACGAACCATTATAAGCCCCACCGCTCCACACCAGTATTCCAGAGTAGCACTATTTTCTGCCATTGCTGTTAATTCTTTGATTGATTGATCGTTACCACGGAAATTACAGTTATAAACTTTATAGCTCCAATGACATAGGGGTGGTGACGCATCCTTATTAAGGAATGCGAAACATCCTGTAAACAAGGGAAAGGGTAAAAATTACGAAAATAAAAGGGGCCATATATGTCGCAATTGAGCCCTTTATTAGTACCCAAAGAGTGAGAGTCATTTCATTGGTTGGTAAACTCACAAATTAAACTTCCTTCGTCTTAGAACTACTGCCTCCTGTTTGCGACGGAACGACGATGATGTGTGTCGAACTTTGAAGCAACAGGAAAGCTATTAGAGAGGAAATTCATAATTTTGAGCCGTGATCGATGATGACACCTCTCCTGTCTTCCTCATCATACCTATGGGAGGATGTTTGTGCCTTAAACATATTTAACATTCAATGGTCCCCTTTATATGACGAGTCTTCATTGGTACTAGTCTCGATCTCACGACATGCCAGCCACGAGTCCCTGAACTTGACCACTAAACTACAGTAGCCATCTCCGAGTTGTTAAAAATTATTTAATTATAAGAAATTTTTGAAAAATGTTTACAATATAATATTTTATTAAAAGCAACCATATAAATATTTCAATTTGCCTCAAATTATTTGCAAATTTTTGAGAGAGAAGTGAATTTTTTACCAATCTCGTTAAGCTCGGTTAAGAGGTAATGAATCGTATCCCCATTATCAACATGTTTCAGAGCTCCTATTACTTGTGTATCTCTTAAAAAGTTCTTGTTATTTATACCACCTGATCGGCAAAGGCCAGATTGAGGCTCACAAAATTCATCATGGCAAGTGGTTAACTGACACTCTTGTCGTTTTCCGTAGCTTTGATCACCATACAAGTGACAGTACGATTTAGCCCATTTCCACCCCAATTTTGAGGAAGAACACCCTAGGGGAGGTCAAGAACCTTCTACCTCTCTTCCTCTTTCACTTAACTCACGAGAGGTTTCGCGGCCTTATGGCCTTCAGAGTACCCCCATGCCGCAAAGGTACGATACATTTACAAACATCCATGCCTTCTCTGGATTCAAACTCAGGCCCTACGATTCAACAGTCAGCGTCGCAAACCACTGTATGGGATGGGTGACCTAAATAGTTCTTTAACAATATATTAAATATTTGCCAAACGTTATTCCAAGGGTTTCGTAATATGTTTTATTAAAATTCTTATGTTTTTACACATCCTTGTAGGACTTTCAGTTCATATCAACACTGTACTTTACGTAATTTTTTTTTAATTCAAAACTTTAATTTCGGCATTAAAGTGTAACCCTAAATCTAACGTCATGCTACTGATAATATAAACTCCTTGAGGAGCTCTAATTACATTTATTTTATCCAATCCACGTCAACGGTTCTGGAGTTTTATATTATACGTAACATTTCTGTTTTCTCATTGCAACGGGATACGTCACTCAAATCCATGCAAAAAATGTAAGCTTTTTCTTAAATTCCCTGTTCTATATACACGTACTCTACGTAGCTCAGTGGTCTTGAAGGAAGGTATTTCGGTATAATTTTCCTGTAATTATAGATGAGCAGGTACTATTCTCAACCTTAATTACCCTTCCCTTAACTTAGTCCATCTAGCACAGGAGAAGCAGAGATTCTAATCTAATGACGTAGAGTCAGCTTCTTCCCGTTGTTTGTGGTCTGGATCCTTAGTTTTCGACAGTTATTTGAATTTATAATTCAACAAAACCCTCTTAACCATTGCAAACTTTAAAACCTTCATACTGATGAGAGACTGGGTTGTTTAAGTGAATGAAGAAATTTTGTAATTATGGCCGTTGCTCGGTTTTTCGTAGCTCAATAGTAATCGATGGCAGAACTCGTCTCTTATCATTGATTGCATGAAAATCACGATTGAATTAAAACATTTGTTAACCATTCATAATACTTACTATATAACTTTTTTTTAAAAAAAATTAATTTGTTAAAAATACTTTTGATTAAATTACTGAAAATATGAAGTCTCTGAAATTTGATTTTAATTAATAATAAAAAAATAAATAGAACCTATAATAACTGACAATAAAACATCTCGCAGTTCAGCGCTGATAGCAGAGTTATGCACTCAATATTTGAAGTGGATACATAAGCTCTGTCGAAATATCTAATTTCAATAAATAGACCCAGAAAATGTTATGTGTATACAGTCGTTAAATCGGGGTTATTCGGGGTTCAAACAAAATAAATTTTTGTTTCCCTTTACTTTTTGGTAGTTTTATAATAAGCAACTACACAAACAATATCTACCGTAAGAAATTACTTCCATTTTCAATTCCTACTATTAGCTCACACTCTGTATATATTTATCTTGGTGGAATTTTCAATCGCTAATAAAATACATTTTTAAACGCTCAATTGAGCAGACATTTTATATACGTGATTATTTTGGATAACAATACAGTAATTTAATTATAATTAATAAAAATTGGTTGATTAAAACTAATTATTTAAAGAATTACAAATACAGCCATGTTGACATCATTTTAGGTGACTTAGCTACCATTTGAGCGACTTGTGTTAAAACTTTAAACGGTTTTTTTCTCACATTTTAAAGAGCTTATTTGAGCTGAAATTTTCTATACACTATTGGTTTGGGTAAAAATACGATAATTTAATTATAATTAATTAAAATGAATTGACTGAAACTAGTTATTTAAAGAATTTCGGATACAGTCATATTGGTTTCATTTTAGAGACTTGGTTCAAAACTTTAAAAGATTTTTTTTTTCTCACGTTTTAAACCATTCAGTTGAACTGAGGTATTACATACCCGATTGTTTCGGATGACAATACGATACTTTAATGATAATGAATAAAAATTAAATACCACTTGTTGTGATTCTGTCCTATGTATATAAATATTTATATTAATTGTAACTATTTAATAAAAAGTAGCTAAAATAAAATTTTCTTTGTTGATCTAAGTAGGAATTGACTTAATTATTTTTTATATTACTTGTTGTTCAACAGTGAAAAAATAATATTAGGGAATTATTACCCTCCAGTTAATCGAAAATTTTAAAGTATTGACTTTTAAGGTACTGAAAATCGCGCTGTGATTCCTAATTCAGTTAATTGTTTGACTTAATGCAGAAAAGAAAGTACTGCGTCCTTTACTTCCTGCTGCACAAGATATGTTTTTACTGTTTATGAACAGTGTAAATCGTTAGAATAAGCATAAGTTTTGATAAGAGTTTCATTATGAATTTTTCTGCGTCAGAATCTCCATTCATTGGCTCCGACAAATCAACAGCTTCCTGAATTTCAGTTTCACTGATACGCAGTCTACCATCAAATGTAATATAATCGTTAAAAAATCCCCTCCGCGTTGTCAAGTAGGATGCGATAAGAGAAGGGTTTTCTGTTCTATTCAAAACTCATACACACACGATAGGGTGCACTCATGATTCATCTGCACTTGTAAAGTCTAATAATGATCTGCCCGCTTTACAGTCGAAATTTATTACTAACAACATAAAACTTTCTTTTTGTTCTGGTCAAAAATGATATCATTTGGAAAAAAACCACAATTTGTTTAGCAATTTAAGCAATTTATTAATTCGGGATTTGTTATTGTGTTAAATAAGGGCTTTTGCCTTCATTTTAATACAAGAACGATGAAAATTTGCTAAAAAACGAAATTCGTTAAATCGTGGTCTGACTGTATATATTCGTTTATGTATGTATATGTCATTCAAACCTTTTGCGGTATTTCTGGAGACAACCCATCAAAAGTGAAAATTCCCAAATTTTCAAAGAGCCATGTGTATTATTGTTATAGGAAATGTAGGTCGGCAAGGTAAGCAGAATTGAGAAATATCAGGCTTCATTACACGTGTATGTTTTTTTTATCTTCCATGGTTAAACTAATCACAGTTTTCATGAAGATAGCCTTAGACGTTTTTTTCAATTAAAAGTATATGCTTACGTTGCAGTCTTATTGCTTAATGTATGTAAACATCGCAAAATAATTCATCAAACATAAATATAGTTTTATCTTTAAAAAATTAATCTTTTAAAAAACCGGTTGTTACTTGACTTCTTGAGCACCAGACAGTGCCTTCTAGCGCACTCGCAAATTCCATATTCCTCGGGATACTGGCTTTGATGTTACGAAGCAAATTTCATTTTTTCTTTTCGGTCTAACTAAAGCACACGTTCGTTCGTATTTTGTTTCATTTTCTGCAGTTCGTATAATTATTCCTGTTGTTTACTTTTACATTTTCTTGCCAATATGGTATCATCTTTGTATTTCAACGAAAGTGATACTGAATGAGAATAGTTGCTTGAAACCGATGAATACGACAGAGACTCTGAAACGGGTTTAGCTACATTGCTGGCCACCGTAAATGCAACACCATGAAGGAAGCAGGCAAGTAAAATGAAACTTATAACATGCATTAGCGGAAATGAGATATGCAAATGATTAGAATTTCAGTGCAGACACACATCACGTGCGCCTGTGGCGCCACCTCAAAGCGCTATTTAAGACTTGGAGATTTCGACAATTTCAAGTTCAGAAATTGTGTTTTTCTTGTGGTTTTTTCAAAAACGATCAGTTATGTCTCGTAGAAAACAGCGATCAGCTTTTGATTAAGTATCCGAGTGCGACAGATGAAGGATAGTGGCCTACCGAGCTTGAGGATTATCTTTCAGGGATATCGGTAGTCGTGTTGGACGAAACCAAACAACTGTAATGCGGATATGTGACCGTTAGATGCAGGAGGGTACGACGGACCGACGTGGTCGATCGCATCCACCTCAGTGCACCACTTCACGTGAGGACAGGCAAATTGTGCGCATGGCAGTGACGGATCACTCAGTCACATCACGAACCA
>BMAV01011116.1:404074-425447 GCA_019973955.1 Trichonephila inaurata madagascariensis
GAAATTGTTTTTAACATCATTTAAAGGTTTGGGATATTTGAAATAATCTAATTATAAACAAACATTTGATATGTTTTATTGTTTTCCTTTGTAATTATTACTCTTCAAAAGGTTTGAATTTTTTTAGAAATGCGTGTCTCCAACATTCAGAAAGAAAAGAATTTGACTTTTTTAAAATAAATTAAGAAAGAGCCTTTTTTAAATAAAGTTTTATAGTAGAAACAAATTAAATTGTTTTCATGAAAATTTCTCGTATAATGAAGCAGAAAATTCTTATCAGACAGTTTTATTCAATAATCATACTCATTTTAATATACATTATTTATTGACACTTAATTTTAACATTACAGGAATACACTATAAGTAAATAAAGCAGACTCTATGAATGTAACACTATACTATAAAGACAAATAGAGAACAATTCGAGGATCTAACTGCCATTATTTAACGTGCATAATATCTTGTTCAATTATTATACCTCAATTTTTATTTTATTGATAATATCTAATAAAAGTTTCTGGAAACCTTATAAATGGCTTTTTCAATTTATTTACAAGAAAAAAGTATTAAATAGGATCAACCCAAACAAATAAAATGATACTGTAAAAAAAATTAAAGAAAATCCTCTGCTAAATCACAGATTAAATAGCTAAAAAAAGGTCAAATTATGCAGAATTTCTGAAATTTTCTCTCACTTTATTTATCTCATTAAGTTTATGACATAAAAACTTAAATTTTTTAAACACCACCACAGGCAATTAATAGCAAGAACAGACAACCCAATTACTTGTTTGTTTAAAAAACAAACAAGTAATTGGGTTGTCTGTTCTTTAAAATTAATTAAATCTTCAAGAAAAACAACCAACTATGTGACATAGGAACTAGAAAGCAAAAACAGGAGACTGCATTATATTTGTAGGTTGTCAACAAAATTTTTCGTATTATTTTTGAGAAATTGTATATAGTATGGATCCCCCCAGATTAAATGAAATATCCTAAGAATTTTAAAATTTTAGATCTTAAATCTATACAATCAACTTTCTGAATTTACATAAAACAAATTTGAATACGTAAATCATGCAACTTATAGAATGAAGTTTTGAATAAAAAAAAAACAAATACACATATAAAAATTACAATGGGCAATGTAACTATTTTTTGTGAAATATCTCGATACACTTTTTTTCATGTCCTAAAAGTACAATAAATTTTTGTACAACATTTGTTTAATTACATATTACATTACATTTGTAAAATTACATATTAAATTAAATACTAATGCTTAATATATTTATTTTTAAACCACCCTAGTTGTCCTTACAATAATTTTTATTTTTACTAATAAATCTTTATATTGTGCATATACAACATCAAAATAAAATTGAAAAGAATTTTTTTTTTTTTTGTATTTCACACTAATTACAAAATTCCTACAATTTGTTCCTCTAAACTATACGAAGCATTATCTTCTGTTTTAATGGGAATATTTGATTCTTTTACACTGAACATACCAACACTTAATGCATACTTATTTCTACCAGTTATTGTATGTATAGTGTTAAATATATTTCAGTTCATCCAAACTGAAACTTATTTGGATTAATGTATTGACATGTTATTTTGTTATCACTGATTATGTATCTAAAGTATCCTTTTATACATAATTATATTTATACTAAAAAAAATTGAAAATGAAACAACATTAAGAAAATAGATTTAGAATTCTCGCTCTAAAGTTTGATGTTTGAAAATATATTAACTTCAAATATAAAATTAATTACTTCAAAGTTTGTTTAAGAAATGCTAAATCAGTACTCATACCATTCCAAAATTTGGAACATACGTATTAAACTGCCAACTAATTTCACCAAGCAAAAAGTCATCCGAATTTTAAAAAAAATTATATCACTATAATTACTGTGTCCAAACATGATCGTGAACAGTTTTCACTATTGGTTGTATATCGCAGCATTTGGCAGTTTTATGATTTGAAGAATTTAGTCGATGTTATAATATACAAGTGCTCCAAATTTGCCCTTTCAACACACGTCACAAAAATATCAGTGATTTTGGACAATTAACCCATTAAAAATAATTTTGAAATTTTTTTTTCTGAAATTACCTTTTTTTTACTGAATTTTGCATTAATGTAGATTATTGCAAACAGCAATTTGTCAAGTTATTAATTTAAGGGTAAACAGAGAACTGAAAAAGGTTATATTAAATTTTCGAATATTTCTATTGCTTTTTTAGAAAGTAAATATCCTACAGAATCAAATGTCTATTTGTAAAATCATATATGGTTTCATGATCTTAATTACTGATAAATATCATAGAACTGATCTAAATACACTTCTTGGGTCAATATTTATAAATAACACAATACAACAAATTTATTCAGGACTTAAATTTATAAGCAGGATAGTATCAATACTAATGAACCTTTTAGACTTTAATACTTATGTAAAAATTGTGTGTGAAATCCAGAGTATTCTTATTCTTAATACATTTCAGCTGGGGTTGAATAGATTTCTTCAATACACTGTGTTATACTTCAATAATATGTGTATAGTCTATATGTGAAACTTATCATCAAAATTAATGAATTTTACATTTTTAGAACCCTTGTGCAAATACCAATAAATGTTATCCATAGTAAAAAAAAAATTGTACATCTGTATGACAAATTTATATCAGTCAAATTCTAAAAAACATGCTGTGTTAAGAAATCTTTATACTACTACATAATAAATAGATACACCAGACAAATATTTTATAATTTTTATTTTTTTGTGTAAAAGAATTATGGATTCAAAAATGACTTATTATTTTGACCATGAAGGAGAGAATAGGACTTTTATATTCAATATATATTCTCACAAATTTATCTTCTATAATATACACAATTTAATTAAAAATCTTTAATGCCTTAATTTTTTACCTCATTCAGAATGAAATTCTCGATAAATAATATCTTTTTACTAAAATGTGCTGCGAATAAAGGCTTTAAAAATGTTGCATAATTTTTTTACTTATAATTTTACAAAAGGTAAATGGTAATTTGCATTTCTAATGTTTGAAAGTGGTATACAATTTATCATCAAGTATAAACATTAATGATCCTGTAGTAAATTAAGATATTTTTTCATTTCTGTAGTGAATGCTTTTCAAACTTTTTGATTCCCAAAAGAATGTAAAATTATATAGTATAATACATTATATGTAGAGAGAGACAAAAACTTGTTTTAATATATGACATGTAAGGAGGCATATCAGATTCTTGTGTTTTTATTTTAGGTAATTTAATACAGAAATATCTCTATTAACTACTTTGAAGATGTGTAAAATAATTAAAATTTAAGTTCACTAAATATATTTTATCCTTTTTATGTATGTTCTCTATATAATTTAATTTAAAATAAACAAAACGTATTTACATTCCTGTAGATATCTATCCAAATTCCTTTTAGCAGAAGTTTCTTTTGTGAACACAAAAATAGTAGGAATGGAGCTGGCGACGATTTCTAAATGTTTGGTATTGAAAACAAGCTTATTCAAAGTGGTCAGAGCATAATAATTGAGGAGATGGTTTAAAATCCTTACGCTTCATCATCTTATCAATGTTTACTAAACACTCGAATTTTTTTACCGGGATATTATAAAAAAAGATTTTTTTCCTATACAATCATGTTATCTTTTGCTGTAATCGAGTAACCATTTATAGTAAAAAACGAAATTTTAGTGGGTATAATGTAAAAGAGCAAGAGCAAAATAGTACACAAAAGAAGTATTAGGTTAGAGTTAAGCGGGAAACAAACCAAAACATATGCACGTGCCATCCTCATCACGTGATCGTAACGTCACATGAATCAACCTCATTGTTTCGGAAAAGTATTATTTTCTAACTATGTGAGATTTTGATTTTTTATTGTGTCACAAAATGTCATTCTAAAATTTTCCTTTATATGAGATTGAGATAGTGTATGAATGTTTTCTTTTTTTTTTTTCTTTCTTTTTTTTGTATTGTCATATATTACTCTATTTTATTTGTGATTTAATTAATTACGATATCATATTTGCATATGTTTATACTAAACGGTAGTTGATTTTGTATTTCGGTACTTAGGATTGCATTAATATATCATATGATATAACTTAAAAGTGAAGTTTAGTTTAGTTACATATTGAGAGGAGTAGTTGTAACAAAAGTGTTATTTTTTTCTCATTTTCGTGATTTTATAATTAAGTATATGGGTAAACAAGTAGTAAAAATGACTTATTTAGGTAAGGCACGAAAGGAGCATCTTAGGCTTTTGGCAGAGGAGCTGAATCTTAATGTAGGGGATAATATGAAAATTGCAGATTTGAGTAAACTAATTACCACACACCCAGATTATGATGAGGAGTTTAGCTCTACTCACAATAATAGTAGAGGATAGAAAACTTCGAAAATAACAGGAATTGGTTCGAGAACAACAGGAATTTGAGAAAGAGAAGGAAAGGTTTGATCGCGAATTTCAGTTAGAAAAATTACGGTTAGAGAATGAAAGTCTTAAGGGGTTAACTAGTACACCTGAGGCTAAAGTTTGCATCTATGAGTTAATTAAAGTTGTACCAAAATTTGAAATGAAAGATGGGGACGTAGTTTTGTTTTTGACCTTATTCGAGTGACAGGCAAAGAGAGTTAGCATCGAAAAAAGACACTGGGTATCGGCTCTTTTGGCTCTTATGCCAAGTGAAATTAACCAATTAATGGCTCATGAATCAGAGGAAAAATTTGACGACTATGATTATATTAAAGGTCTATTGCTGAAACGTTTCAAACTTAGAGCAGAGATTTTTCGACAGAAGTTTGTAAGCCACCAGCGGAATTCAGCTCAATCTTGGTGTGATTTTGTTTTCGAAATAACCAGCTATTTTAAAGACTGGCTTGGAGGTCTTTGTGTAAATGATTTTGAGGGGTTGAAGAACCTCATGAATACCGATCAGTTGAACGACGTGTTCCTGATGACGTAAGAGAAAAGCTTGTCGACATCTGGGTTAAATCAATTGTTCCAGGCGACCTAGCTGACAAGCTAGATGAATACGAAAGCGTGAGGGCTAATGTAACGGGAGCCCACTCGAATGATACGAGGTAAAGGCCGATAAATAATAAATTTGCCTCGGATAATAAGAGCGCTAGTCTACAACCAAAAGATACACCATTTTTGGAAAGCTAAATTACCGATAGAGTCGAATACGGGAACAAATAGAAGTTTTAAACATAAATGTTTTATTTCTGAAAATGTACGACATTTGGCTCGAGAATGCCCGAAAAATACGAGAAAGACACCTCCTCGCTATGCCAGAAGTAACATAATTACTGCTATGGGATCTGAACTAGAATTTATTAAGGAAGTGGTAACTGCTAGAGTCTCAATACCAGTCTCCGTTACTATCAACACAAAGAATGGAATTGATGATCTTCGGTTAGTTGATATCAAATGTGAGCAAATGTCCATAAAAGCAGTAATTGATACAGGTGCACAAATATCAGTCTTACGCGAAGACTTGATCGGTAAAGGTTGTGAAGAATGTGAGGGAACTATCCAAATCATTTCGGCATTTGGTGAAAAGGAAATAGCTGCTCTTAAACCATTTAACTTAAAAATAGACGATGGAAAGCATGGATCGGTGCCAATCATATGTGCTATGTCCAAGAAACTCGTCAACGACTTGTTGATTAGCGCCACGCTTATGAGATTCTGTTAGAAAATGTTCAGTATTTGATTTTGGAAATCAGAGAGATTTTGAAAGCTCCAAAGATAAAGATATAGAATTTAGAAAGGAAGGACTCAGAAAGGAAACAGAGAACGAGACTAGAATAAGAGAAGCAATGCATAATGAAAAGGAGCAGGCCAGACTCAAAGCTGAGGTGGAGGCCAGACTCAAGGCTGAGGTGGAAACCAAAGCAGTGGAGGAAAGGCGGAGGATGGAAGAAGAAAGAAGAATGATCGAAATAATAGCTTTGGAAGAAGAGATGAGATTAAAGAGAGAAAGATAGCTTGTGGAAGAGCAGATACGACATGTTCAAAAGGAGCATAAAATGAGAATGAAAGAAGAACAGAAGTTCTTACCAGAAGAAAGATGTGAAAAAGCAGACGAGTAAGTTCTTGTTTTTAAAGGTGAATGAGCCCAAATACTTAATGTGGATCCAGAAGTTGTAGCACAACCTGTCGCTGTTGAGGAAGAAAAGGGTTTATCTAGAAACTCATCAAATGTACCGCCAATTTCAGCCGAAGATGAGACGTATGGAAGTAAGGAAAAGCTGAAATTTCCTAAGAGAAAACTCAAAGAAATAAGCAGAATGTCAGTTACCAAATTACAGCGAAAAGTGAAATTAAAAGCCTCAAGCAACATTGTACTTGTACCCCAGTACTGGAATTTTAAGAATGAATATTCGTAGGATAAAAGAGGAATAGGAACAGGAACACATTTGCTTGGAAACTGCCAGGTTTTATCAAACGAATTGGTATTGGGAAGATGCGGCAATCATTACGGGAAAGAAGATCAAGAGACAACGATGATCAAGATGAGGAAACGAGTTAGACTTAAAATGAGAACACACGACAACATCTCCCGGGACTTTTTGAATGATGTGTTATTTCTTTCTGGTAGAGGGGAACACAACTGGGCATTTGCTCCCCCCCCCATCTCCCTTTTTTTAAAGTGAGCACTGAAGTCGGACATTGTAGGGAGGTAGAATCAATCCTCATTTGGGTTAAACATTGAAAATTCATGATGTAGCTTTATTATTATTTTTTTGTTAATGTTGTATATGCATATATGTTTAAAAGTAGAATTTCATAGTTGATAGGAAACCATCTATTATTGATTGATTTATGAATTTAGTATGCGTTATATGTATTCTCTTAGGTTTTCTTTTCTTTGTGAAATTCTTAATTCTATTATAAGGTCTTTTGTAATGTATGTGTATATATGTGTCTCTCTGAGGAGTTACATTATCGGGAGCTCTGCACGCTAACCAATTTTCAATTATTTCTCTCTGAATTGTATCCCTGTATTTTTTGTTGTTGTTATTGTTGTTGGTCTACTTACAGGCGCATCGTCTTCAGACAGATGCTTTTCCAATGGGGGAAGGAGTAAGACTCCTCTAAATCTCCATGTGCCAGATCGGCCCTCAAATAATCCCTTGGGGATTATTCAAAAGGGAAATACGTCAACCGCTCAAAACGAGCTGCGCGGTGTGGCAGAACTCGGTTAGACTTGGGATCCTCTCACCCAACTTATATAAAGTGTGTGTCGTTTTTGTGTTGTAGTGTGTATATGTTTTGAGTAATTTTTAAAATAATAGATTTATTTAGCTAAAATAAAGGCGTGTTTATTCAAATGATGCAAACTTTACTGCATCCAAAAGGAAATACAGGATATTTTTGGAACAGAAAAAATATCAGTCGTGGACACTCCAAAAATAGGAGCCTGTTCTTTTCAGTAATGAGTTGAAATGTTCCAGACAAAGTGATTATCGTCGAGTCTTGATCTGGAAAGTGGAGCTCGCTTTCATCCCTCCTACATAACAAAAATCGACAGATTTTGTGGCAAAGACATCCTTGTGTGAGGTGGCATAATGTTGGGCAGTCGTATACTCCTGTACGTTTTCGATATGAGTACTGTCAACTCACAACTCTATATGGATAATTCTCAAAATTCAATATGATATTTTCTGGCTGCTAAAGGCCTGGATAACATTTTTATGGACGAAAATGGGCGACCGAACAGAACTCTCATTGCTGATGAATTTCATTAGGGAGAGGATATTCATACATAGATTGAACCTCGAGGCCTCCAGATCTAAATCCTATTGAGCATATTTGAGATGGTCTAGGAAAAACCATTTTTCAGATTAGCTCCTCTCCTAAGACCACCTAGGAGTCAAAAGTCATGCTTTTAGAAGAATGGGCTTTGTTTCCACAAATATTTATTGACACCCTCATAGAAAGAATGATAACCTGTTATGAAGCTTATATGCTGGTGAACTGTGGTCACACTTAAATTTGATAGACTTTTAAGGAGTTAAATGCTTTATCTATGATTCATGATTTCATAAATTTTGGATGTATCTTTGATCGTAATTCAAAATTAAAATTTGTTCTGTATGTTTATGTTACTATATTCTCTCTCACACTGTAATACGTCTCTGTGCCAAATTTCATGCCTACACAGCAAATAGTTCATCAGTTTTCCTTGAATTTGTGTTTGTTACCTTAATTTTAGACATGAGTATAGTTACCTGATGCTCGAGGGGTTAATTCAGTAAGAAAATAAACTTGATCAAAAACCATGTTATTTTGAGAAATATATTTACAAAAAACATTTTAATGACTTCAAAAATTAGTTTATTTTTTTTGCATATGCATACATAGTAAAATAATTACATTTTATACTATTTGAGTAATCATTTGACTCTTGCATTAAAATTTCATACGTTTTGTGGTTTTTTTAATTTAATAAATTATTTCCGACGCTTTTTTTAATTAATTTAATCGAACTTCCATTGTCTTCACAAGTTCAGTAAGAATGTTTGATTTATTTGTGTCACACTACTGAAATATTCTACATCTACTACTTCTTGCATTCTGAAAAATTTCCTCTCTTTCTTTTAAACGGTTTAAATTTCAACTCCACTTAAAAAAAAACAGAAAAAAATTATCGAAGAATGGGCTGAGAATAAACTTTAAAGCTTCAAAAAAAGTCTGTTTACTCTACAATCAGACTTTTCTCCCTCCAGCGAAGATTTACTTACTTTTTTTTCAGTGCAAATAATTGCTCATAATTGATGTGTGAAAATCGATAAGAAAAAGGTGCAATGAAAAACATAAAAATTTATTTTATTCTTAAGTTCGGTTTCTTTGAATGGATATTAGACAAACTTTTAATCATTTATCTGAAACTAGTGATTGTGCAAAATAATGAATTTAGATTCTACTCCAAATGTATCTTTGATATGTGATAACAATGTATCAATAAATAATATATTATACAATGAATGCTGCTATGAATATACAGAGCGAAAAAAAATAGATCAATCTTCAATTATAATAGTAGTTTAATCACTCAAAATAAAAATAAAAATGTACATGTTTGAATTACCATTAATTAATTATTATATAAAGGCACATATATTTGTGGATAAATTACATGTACAAATATAGCATTGTTAATAGAGAGTTTAATAAATTTATTACAAAACATCTGTTGTTAAATATGGTTTATCTTTTGAGACATTTGGAAAATTTTAGTCAACAGCTAATTTTTTCAAGATTTGAATAGTTATGGTTCGCTCACTTTTGTCAAATTCTTCAAATGATAATATATCTCCGACTTAGATCCCAAGCCATCCTGCGATTTTAACACACTACTTATTTCAGTGCTCTCTCAAATGGGTACAATTATTTATCCTCGCCACGAATCAATTTACAAAACGTTGGCACAGTCCATGCATCGAGTAGCTTTTTCTAATGCCATTTCATCTACAGTGTCAGATATAATTTCAGGAAATGCATAGTGACCAAGAGCTAGATGTACGCTTGTTGTTAACTGCAGCTTTCAACACCATGCAAGTGATACTACTTTTTGGCTCCGTTTCACACCAATTTTGAGGGTGAACACCCTAGGGGAGTATTCAGGGTGCCTCCCACCACTCTTTCTCTTTCTAGAGAGGATTTATGGCTCTTCGAATATTTCAAGCGTCCTTATGTCGCACAGGCACTATACATTTATAAACATACGAACATTCTCCGGGATTCTAACTCATGACATACGCCAAAGCAGTCAGCGTCACTCACCACTATTTTTCAGGATTGTATAGTGGATGCAAAATTAATGGACATCGATGAAACCTATTTCTATGGAAGTTGTTTTAGCAATGAATTGTGTACTATATTCCACCATTCAATGGTTGGAAATTCAGGTAATTATCTATTGGTCACACTATAAGTTAATCATTTACATATTCGGTCCTAAGATGAGCTCATATGCAATTTCGTAACTTTTAGACAGTTAATAAAAATTAGTTAATGTTTTTCCAATTTCCGTGCTGTGATCTCGTACACGAGTTTTGAATGCAGTTTGAGTCCGATCCGTGGACGTTTAGTTATGTGCACTTGGCAACACCCTAAATGCAAATGATGATGTGCTATAAATACACAACTGTAGATGGCAAAGAGATATAGATGAGTAAATTTTCAAGTGACGTGCGTATCCATGAGATTGGGTCCGCTTTTTAATTGAAGTATATTTTTAAGTTTACTACGAAAGATAGTAAATGTTTTTGATCCTGAATCAACTACGTTTTATAATCTGATCTCGTCTTTATACCTGTCACTTCTATAAATACTCACGCAGATAACATCTAGGTTATGGTCCCAGACAACGTTATTTAAAAAGGCAGACTAAGGTCACGCAGTAAATCCAGTGCAATAAACCATTTCTAGTTTCTTAATCCGGGCTAAGTTAGCTGATTGTTAGAATAGTATTTAAGATTCGGAAGAGATGGAGAATAATAGAATTCAAATAACTGGAACACATAGAATCTTGATATGGAAGTCATACTTATGCATTATGGATTCTGGCAATTTATCATAAAGACTGAACTAGTGGATCCGGATGAGAAGACAACCTACAAAGAAAAGTATGACTTCCAACTAAGAAAAGATAGATCTTTTACTTTCATCTATACGATCGTAAGTCTTGATCTCAAAAATCTTATTTCGGATAAAACTGATAGTACAGTATTATGGAAGATAATAAAAGATCTTTTCAATCCGATGACAAAGGCACGAGTAATCCAGCTTCTAGACAAATTTTTTGGCACCAAGTATCAGCCAGGAGAGGATGTTGGCATCTTCCCATGTCGGGTAAAGACGGCATTAGCTAGGCTACAAGAAGGGGATTATAAAGTTGACGACATATACCTAGGATTCCAAATGTGTGTGATCAGGTATCTTCCTTAAGAATTCCAATAAACTATTAAACAGATCTACAGATGGAAAGACGAGGAAATTACTTCCGGCAAGACAAAAGGGTAACTCATACTTGAAGCCAACTGATTTTACAGCTCTTGAAACAAGATCTACAGACGGTTTTCCTTAGCAATGCTTCAACCTCTACGAAAGCAAGTGCAGTTTCTGACCGCGTGGATGCAGCTTCTGGAGTTGCGATTGGTAATAAATGGTACCAGAAAGATGACGGTAAAGTATTTGTTAAACGTAAATCTGTTACAAATAGGACTGTTAAGAAAATAGGCCCTTGTTTTCTGTGCAAAAAGTATTGTCATCTTAAGGTAAATTGTAAGGATAACAACACTCGTCAAAAGTTTCTTAACGAAATATTTAATTCGGAATTTGAATAAAACTAAAGTTTAGTGAAGCAGAATGCAGTCTAATAGAATTAAATGGTCAGTTAGAAACAAATTGCAACTTATCTAAAGAAATATCTGATAAAGGGGTTTGGGTAATAGAGTTATGGCTGCAATGACACATTTTTGCAAAGATAAAAGCTTATTTTTAGATATTAGGCCATTTACAAATATGCAAATGTTCTTAGCTATGGGTAACAAAAATTGTCCGGTAGAAGGGATCAGAACAATATTTTTTATTAAAACTAAAGATTTCTTTACTGAAATAATTTTGTCCGACGTATTCTATAATCCCAAATTGAGGAGAAATTTGATGTCTGGTTCTAGGTTGGAAAAGAAAGGGGTGCGCACTTCGTGGGTTCTAAGGGTAAAATTGACGTTTATAATAAAGATTGAAATAAGTTGTTCTCGGCTGAACGCCGTGATAATTTATATTACTTTAAACCTAGGCCCAAAGTCTAAAGAGCGAAATTTTGTTAGTAATATAATGAGTAAAACAAAGAGTGCATCTATAAAAACTTGGCATAAATGATTTTACCATATTAATAATGAAAACGTTGTGAACAGTAGCAAGAATAGTAGTGTGAGAGGTCCCCCAAATTTAAAAGATAAATCGCATTATATTCCGCGCAAATGAGTTAAATCTAGACGAGTTTCATTTAAAAAGACGGGGCCGTCAGATGAAAACGCCCATTAAAGCAGCGGCACATGGACTTTTGTGGGCCAAAGCCAGTATTGAGCAAAGTGAAAAATAAATATTTCTTTACAATAATAGACGATTATTCCAGGAAAGTTATGGTATTTTCAATTAAGAGAAAGTAAAATATATATGAAACGTACTTGAGATTTCAGAGACGACTAAGCTGCATCATGAGGTACAAAATGTTTCTTTCCAACTTTCTGACAAGAAAATGCACTAAATTGTTATTAGAATTAAAATGTTCTTTGAAAAGATTTGATGGTTATTTTTCCTTGCAAAATGTGGCTTCTCTTTAAAACAAAATTATGGATTTTGCCTTTCAATTCCTGTCATCAGAAATTCCCATTTCAAACGATTATGGAGTGTTTCCTTCCATCTTTTTAAAAAAAATTATAAAAAAAAGAAATTATGTCGAAGCAAATTAGTGGCGGCACAAATCAATGTGCTGAATTAAGAGCATGAACTTTCACTCAATTGCATAAAAAGTATTTTTGATTAATTTGGTCACATTTGATACTTTTTAACGAGAACTTTTTTAAGTATAACGAATGGTTTTTAAAAGAAGCAGATGTTTTTTATGTATATTTTTACAGATCTTTTAGCAGTGTTTCGGTAAAACAAAATATCAAAATAATCCTCTTAGTGATTTTGTACGTATTTATTATCTTATCCAATTGTAATAATTTGTTTTCTCCCATCCATCTAAACAAAACTTAATTTTTAATTAATTTATATTATTTAATGTAGAAAGCCATTTAACGAACACACACCATATTTTTGTAAGTGCTCTCAAAATATGTTTTTAATTTGTCTTAAGATTATAAGGAAAATTATTTAAATCTAAATTGCGTATGATCTGAGAAACATTTTTTTTTACCCTTAAATGAATTTTGGCTTTTGCATTAATATCATGGTTTTCCGAATGATAAAGTCATTACGGAAATTTTAGGACAGGATATCTTTACATTAGTTTATCTGCTCATTAGTAACTGCAGGGTAATACGCATGGTTTTTTTCTCTAATGATTTCAGAAATTCCTTTGGATGTCTCCAACTCCAACGATGTCCGGTTTTTTTTTTCTTCAGTTATGTTTCTCTTTTTGTTAGGTAAATTATCCGTATTCAATACATCCAAGTAATGTATTAGAACTTCTTTTTTTATTTTTTATTTTTTATAAATACTCAGTAGATAGATTTTTAAAGTGTAAATGTGGGTGCCTGAATATATGATACAGTATCGTTTAAAAAAAGAAGCATATGAAAAACTTCTCTAAAGCGAATACAGATTTAGTTTTCTAAATTAAGCATTGATGTAGAATTTATGGTTAATATAAAGTTTTCAGTTTAAAAAATGTGTTATAATTGCGGCTGTGTGTAATCTGAGTTTCTCTAAATTCCAATTAAACTAAGAAAAATTAAACGTCTAAAACTAGTTCACAAATAATATATAAAGAGCTACATAGAGAAATTCACATTAAGTAAGTAGAAGAATAATTCCGCAATAGATGTCTAGTAAATTTCAAATCCATTAATTAGAATCCCCACACTTAGAGATAGCAAACCTAGTATATTTTCTTAACATAATATTTATTTCATAGAGTTAGGCATACTGTGGTATATTTGATGTAAATTATACTAAAGTTTAAGTAAAATAAACTTAATGTAAGCGCCATCATGTCGGTTTTCTATACGCAAAAAATGATTTGATTATGTTTAGTGTTCATGTGAATTGATTGAATATTAACGTCGCACTGTTCAGCTACACGAGGGCTTTTTGCGACAGACCGTGTAATTCTGAACCATGGTCAAGTGACGTGGACGACACCTGAGGTGGCACCCCCTCTCCTAACTATTACACCACACCATCGCAAGGACGTTTCAGCTCTAGACAGATTTAACGTGCATCGCTACCCTACACGGCGGGTCTATAGTTGTACTGGGTTTGAACTCGTGACAAGGCAAGCCACGATCCGATACCTATACCACTCGTCTACCGCGGCCACAGTTTCCATGTGAACAAGTAGCAGGTACAAAATGGAAGAAATGAAATAAAACCGTTTGTTGTGTAATGAATCGGGTATTTATAAAATTTAATGACGGAATTTAAAAGTTCATCATATAAAATAATGGAGAAAATTTTGTTTCGCTCATACATGGTTGGATGGTGAAAATGAAATTTACTAATGCAGTGCTTCTCTCAAACTTTTAATACTTACGACCCAATTTTCAATCATAATCTCCCAGCTATACAATTACAATGTACTGAATTCAATAGTAACATACTTTGACGTACAGCTACAATATATATAGGACTTTAATTATAAGCCACAAATTATCAATATAATTATTAAATTTTGTATATAATTTTATGACATGCCCATAGGGTCACTAGTAATTATTTAACTTGTTCTTAATTAAGTACTATTAATTTAATTATGGAAATCATTGTGTGCAGTACACATATATTTTATAAGTGTATTATATCAGAGTAAATGCGTATTTTATTTTTTATTATGCCTGAATGTATTATATTTAGCCTCCTTTTAGTAAATTAGTAATTTTTTAAGCAATCTCTTGTTTTTGACTTTTCGATATACTTGGGCCTTCTTGTTGGGTTTTAATGCCTCCCTAAGGGATCGCCTAATTTGAGAAAAACTGTACCAATGAGATAGATGTAAACAAGCTTCGAATATTTTGTCCCGAATCACTTGCTAGGATACAAAATTTCCGAAACAGTAGAACATACAGCATCATTAGATGTGTTTTAAGAAGCAATGATTTAATAAGCCAAATTACCTCTTTTCAATTATTTATTATTTTTGTCACCTTACACGAAGCTGTTTCCGAGACGAAAAAATGCGACCATTTGTTGACAATCTCTCGTAAGGTTTTGCAAAAATGTAGCAATACATATAATACGCATCGGTTTAATCTTGTTCGTTTTTTATCTTTAATAAGAAGTATTGTGTATCTAATTTCATTTAAAACAATTTTTTACTTTGGCGGCGAAAAGAGAATATATATAAATCATGAATCGTTTCACGAAGCATATTCGCGTAGCCTTTGGGAAAATCCTCTATTTTTTTTCCTTCTTAATAGAATTTCAAATACCCATCACAAAATATTAGTGAGAAAATCTTATTATTAAGATCGGCATTTGAATATTAATTGAGTCAACAAAATGTGTTCAAAGAAAACAATTTGCAATTATAAGGGTAGCTACTTAAATAGAATACATTACAATAAATATTTTGTAATTTACTTTGATTTCAATAGTTATCACGAATAAACTCACTCATTTGACGAAAAAAAGGGATTGTATATTATTGATGCATGTTAGGTAAAAAAAATTAATAAAGAAATCGAAAGGGAATTAATAAAATAACTTTCACTTATACATGCTATATAAGTTTTATCACATAATTTAGCAAAGTAATGTATTTTATTTGTTAAATTATTTTTCAATTATGTTTATAATAGGACACGCGACTGAATTTTTAAGAATTTTTTTTGACTATATCTCCTTTTTTTTGAGTTAGACCTTTTAATTATGCACAGTAATTTTCAAATTTTGTATAAGAATGTACATTTGCCAATTAGCTTACTATTATGTAATAATCATGATACATGATGTAAATATCAATAATGATGATTTTTTTTAAATGTTTTTTTTCCATGTTTTATATTCATTAATTATTCCGTATTGGTGTTCTTTTGTATTCCCATGAAAGAGTAACAAACATCCATACATACAAACTTTCGCGATTATAATATTAGGAAAACAAAAAGAAAATGGAACTCAATGCAAACTAATTGGGATTGTAAGATTGTAGATATCGTGATTTAAGTTAGATTTTTAGGTATTAACCTATTAGTGTCACCACAACCAAATTGGTGCTACACGAATCACTCCTTGATATCAAAACAACAAAGATGTTTACATCTTTTATATGAACCAAAAAAGATTTGTAAGATTTTGGTGGGAAATAGCACGATTCGCACGAATGCAGTGACGCTAATAGGTAAGAATACGAATGCTAATGCGGGTTTTATTTACGTCTAAGATTTTCTGAGCTGCTTATGGTAATTTCATCAGAATCAGATTATGGATGGGATTGAATGCTTAAAAGAGTAATTCTCTTTTGAACTTTGAAAATCAAATTTAATGCAATTTTTGTCATGTGGCATTATGGTTTAACTTTCCTTCATACAATCTGTTCTTCATACATATTTTTAAAGATTTTATGCATGTACATTTCTATGACATTTTCTTTGGTTGAAAAGAAAAGATTATTGTTTTTCTTCCTTCATCAGCAGTTGCTGATCAATGTTGAATATCATGAAAAATATGCGCAGTTATTTAGACTCGCATTTAAATGGTGAAATGAATAAATAAATGGATGATATCGTACAAGTTGATGCTAAAAAAACATTGCAAAGAAAAATATCAGATTATTGTAAAATCCAGCATATAATGTTCACCTATACTTTTGAGCTGCATTTTTTAATGTTTGTTACTTTCGCCGTATAATGCACACCTTCTTTTGTACGAAGAAACCTGAAATGTACATATGCAATGCTCTCATGTTTTGAAGTCATTATTCCAAGGTATAGAAAAAAATAGTATACTTCTATATAGAATTACAACCCTTAAAGTTCATAAAGAGTGTCATTTCTTTTAAATAAACAGTATTTCGATATTTGTAGAAGTATTAATTTTTTTCTATACTCATCTGTTTGTTTTTAAAGCTATTGAACCCGTAAATTTCAATTTAATTATTTGTGCTGAAAGTGGGCGTTATACGCCGGATTTTACGGTATATAAGATTTTCTGTTATTTTTTTGCTGTGTCATCATAGCAAAACAATAACATGCTGTGTGTCATCATAGCTTAACGTTCCTTCTAATAGTCTGTTCTTCATGTAGTTTTTAGCTAATTGTACATATGCATTGTATACCTTTTTTACATATAAATGCATTGCTATAAAATTTTTTGTCGTTATAAAATAAAGATTTTTGCTATTCTTCCTTCATCAGCTAATTCAATGTTTTCGTCTTTGTAGAAAAAAATAGCTTTTAGAAAGAAAATGACACTAAATGCAAACTAATTGCTATTGACAAATTGATAATATTGTGGACCATGTTTTCTTGTATGTCACTGTTTATGGCCTTATGATCTCTATGACCGATAAGATCTCATCTTTGTTTTAAATGAAAAAAAAAAAGAAACTTTTTTTTAACTAAAAGCTGTTTACTGATCTAGGATATAACTATGATATATTTGCTCACCTTGAAACAATATTCTCATTTTTTCTTCTGGATTCCTTTTCAATATTGACCTGATTTTTTTTGTCTCGACTTAACTTTGCTTCTAGCAATCTTGCAATGTATAAATCAATCATTTGTGATCAAAAAAGTGTTAGCTGAAAAAATATGCACCTTGATTTTCTCACATCTCCTTTTGGATTTCTTTAAAATTCAGTGTTGATGTGATTTTTACATCTGATGGTTTAATGTTGCTTCTGATAATTTTATCCTCATGTAGTTTTTTGGGGATCATATACCAGAGCCGGCTCCAGCAGTTTTGCTGTTCCGGACAAAAATGGAAAATGCCACCCTTCTCTCTCTCTATATATATATTATTTTGTCTTAAAAATTCAAAATAATTCGAAATTAAGGATGTAATTACTTGTTATTATTTCAAAGGAATGAAATGGAAGATAAGGAATCGTCTATTTAAACAGTTCAATTTCTTCGAAAAATAGTCTACTAATGGTGACCACAAGCGTTTGTTTTAATTTAAAACAACTACACTCAAGACTAAAATAAAGCATCTTCTGTGGCTCTGTATCTACCCAAACCTCTTATTACTCTTGTCCCCTATTGGATAGCTGGATCCGGGCATCAAAAGGGTGAAGAGAATGTCACTTGTGACCCCACTCCGGAATGGGGAGAAAGTTACTAGTTAAAGATGTGTAAACATATTAAACTTTATGCTTTAACATATACTCCCGCCTCAAACCTTTCAAGTTTCAACCTAAAAGAAAACTGTCATTAAATATACAGAGTAAAAAGTTAAAAAAATATAAGATACGTTAAATGAAATATCAAATTCAGACCCAATAACATTTCGGAAAATATATTAAATTTTTTGAAATGATAAAAATATATTTTTCAAATTTGATCGATATGCCGCCCTTAAAATTTGCCACCCCGGGTAAGGGTCCGGTTTGTCCGGCCCTAGAGACGCCCCTGCGTATATATATTTTACATATCATCATACTGCCCACATATGATACATATATATATATATATATATGTATTTCAGTTATCACTATAGTTATTTATGCTTGTATGTACTCATTTGTTTGTGCTCTTTGTAATAGAATTACAATTGCTAATAGAAATAATGCAAAAAAGTATCGTTTGAATAATTAACTTTTTAGCAACATATTTTATTGTTTTTATCATTCAGTACTGTTGTGGATTTTAGATTATTTCAACGGGGTCTATATTTTAGATATATTTTTACTTTAGTTCATACTAACTTAATTTTTTTAGTATTGAATTACATCTAATACTTTATATTAGGTATATTACAGAGATGTTAGATAATATATATACATTACAACTTTCCTCATGTAATACTAATTTAATTTTTTTCCTGTTAATGGCTTCCTAATATTTCTTATTCACGATATTATTTTGTTAATCAGTTTATCATCATTAATTTTTTCTTTTGGTTAATCTATTTCGGGTTATTTCACCCATAATTCAATAGCAGAAACTTACTACTGCTATTACTTTTCTGATATACTTTTTATTTTTACTTACATTCATTCATTTCTGTTTACTTTATAGAATGTTAATTTTCTCTCTTACATTGAAATATTTTTTTTGTTAAATTATTATTTAATTTGAGGCCAAATTGTACTTTGTTTAAAATATTTATAATTTGAACATTAATTTAAAAAAAAAATATTTTAAATTTTTGGTTATATTACTTTACATAGAGGTTTTACCCTCCCTAAAAATATTATAATTGCTATAATAGGGGAAGTTTATGTTTTTGAAACTTAACCTGTGAGAGAGAGAGAGAACGGGCATTTCAGCTGGTATGCAATATATATATATAATATATTATTATAATTATTTATAGTAAAAATATTTTATAATTAATATAATAAAAGTAATATATATATATTATATATTGATTTAATTATTTTACAATCTTTTTAAATATTAAATAAGTCTTTATCAATAAACGAGATTTTTCTTTCACAGCCATTTTTTAAGATAACGATCTGTCACAACTAATTGCTCAATAAACATTTTTAATCAGTTTTTTTTATTACAAAACCTAAGAAGGAAATTATTGTTATGTAATGATGATTGAGTAAATGAAAATACCAAACTCTTTTTTTATTATTTTAAGTTTTAAGGAAATAATTATTGTTAAAATAATGAATATGTTAGTTTTGTATAATACACTTTTTTTCGTCAGATACATGTTTAAATGATTTACTGAACACAGTGAAATGAAAAACTACAAAATTATAATAAAATACTACACTATTTTTATCAGACAGTATTCTTTTGTTCTTGAACGTTTTTTTTTTTTTTTTTTTTTTTTTATTTAAAAAAAAAAATATAGGTTTTTTAAAAAATAAATATTTTTTTTTTTTTTTTTTTTTTTTTTTTTAGAATAAACCTGTATATATATATATATATATATATATATATAGTGCTTTTTCACACTTACATATGTTTAATCAAACATTCAAACGATCAGAAAAAGAATAATTTCAATAGCTATATGTAAGATTTTTTAATTCGTCATTTATAAATAATGAGGAGGGGGCATAGTTCTACACTCAAAATAGTCACTGTAACTCTGGGCTATATAGAGATAAAAAAAATGTATTTGACAATGGAAAGAGCTGTGGAAGAAATTTTGGAAAAGGGAATTGCAATGTCATTAATATAGAAATAATGCACACAAGCAGGAAGTGCTAACAGCTAGAGAAGGGGAATTTCCCGGACAATATGTTATACATTCAAAAACGTTCGTGCAATGCAGGGGGAAAGAAACCTGTCTGACAATGAAAAGAAGTGAACAGATTTCGAAAAAGGGAAATTTAATGACATCATTATAGCAATCGCTCTTTTCGTACGCGCACACACCAGCATAAAAGTGCTGACGTCATGAAGGAAAGAGGAAATTAAGTTACACACTCGGTAAAAGCCCAGGCTAAGCTTAGGGGAAAGAAACAAAAAAAGTCAAAGTAGCTTCGAAAAAGAATAATGGAAGTGCTGATTTTGTGAAGGAAAGGGAAAATTTATAAGAGTAGAGAAACCCCGTGCAACGCCGGGCCATGCAAACCCAAATAAAGCTTCATGCCATGAATTTTTAATTTTTGAACTGTAAAGTTTCAAAAATGAATAATTAAATGTTTTAATGAAATAAGCACCATTAAAATATTTAAATATTGATTAAATAGCTATTCCCAAAGGTCTAACTACATTACTCCGTCCGTATTAAGAATGTATCACACACTGAGAAATATGAACATATTCACAGGATTTACCGAAATGAATACATTATTATTATATTCAAATGTTCATTGTACAACTGAGAAGGAAATAATATTGTGTATAGATTTTCTCGTTTGATTATTATAAAATATTATTTCCATTCCAAATATAGCAATTAGATGCGATTAGTTTTGTTCTATTCAAGTTGTTCTCCGGGTAAAAAAATAAGTTTAAATCTAAAGTTAGACATTTTGCTGTTGTTATGTTATATAAATAAAGCAATGTACAGTTTGAAGAATCATGTTTGTCAATATACTTTAAAATATAAATTAATAAAATAAATAATTTGCAATTAATTTTAAGAAATTCATTAAAAGTTGAATAGATTCAACTGAGAAAAAAAAGATTTTTAAAACAAAAAAAGTGAAGAACATTTTAAATTTTATTTATTAAAAATGAATGAGAAAGACAGTGATACACTTTAACATTTACTTAAGAAATAAATATTTTTTACTTAAAACTTATTTTAACCTAATGTTTAAAGTTAACTCAAACTTTTGATACAAAATTTTAAATGCAATTTACATTATTTAACATCTTAGGAAGTTCCTCTTTGATACTCCTTATTCCAGAATTTTTTTTTTTGTTTTGAATAAATCATTTAATTCCAAACTCATCTCCATTACATAAAGAGGAAACTATCACTCAAATTGCTTTAAAGCA
>BMAV01011117.1:0-10784 GCA_019973955.1 Trichonephila inaurata madagascariensis
GCTCAATTTTTTCCTCTACGTCATATACAAGCATGTCTTCTTCATCAGTAGTATATTCTTGAGGTGCTGTCTTTCTGGGTTTATGTGGGTCATTTTATTTCTATTTCTGGTTTTGTATTTTTGGGCGTTTCTTCTATTTCTTGAATTTCGTTGGGATGTGTTATGTTTTTATTGGATGTAGTAGCCGTAGACTCTGATATGGAAACTGATGATTGAACATCAGTTGATAGAGTCAAATTTATTAGAAGTTGTAGAACTGGGGGTATTTCAGTTGATAACGATGAAACGGAGTATTTAGGCTATTGCTAGGGGAAAGTAGTAGTAGTAGTAATGGGTATTGGTAACAAAGACTCGTTTTTGAGTTGTTGGTAGTATTCAGATGTGGAAGGAATTAGATGTGCTTGGGGTGGATGAAGATGACGTAGAAACTGTAGATATTGAAGCCGAGGTACTTGGTATAGTATTTTCAGAAGATACGGGTTTGAGACATACTAAAAGGTGGGCAATTATGTTTGTAATATTTGGATCAGTTTGTGTACATGTGTGTGTGAGTTTTGCTGTAGGTTTGTAACGAGCATATGTTTGGGATAGTTGAGGCACTATTAATTTGTGTGCTTCTGGGTAGAAATATTTTTATTTTTTTTTATTTCCTGAATTTGTTTTCTAACTTCCATTTTGGGCATAATTTTGAATCTGATGAATGGGATTCTGGGGCAATTGATACATTTGGGCCCCTAGAGTACAATCCGTGGAAGGATGTCCAACGGTTGCACATCTAGAGATGTTAATTGACCCCGGCGGCAGGAAGTTTGGGAGTGACCGAACCTCTGGCCTAAAACAGCGCAGAGGGTTCGGTATATAGGGACGGATTTTACAATTCAGATATCCAGCTTTTATTGTGTTTGGTAGTTTTGGGCTATTAAATGTTAAAATTAAATCTTTGTGGAATATTGTAAGTCTTTTTTTATTGTGATTCTCCTGACTTGGGGTAACACCCCGATCGAAGCCTTCAAAGTATTTCTAATTCAGGAGTGCCTATCAAGTCCCGGTTCTGAAATAACACCTCGGCAAGAGTTTAAAGATTTGTGCGGGTTACATTTAATGACGAGTTTAAAAAAGGTTTTAGCGAGAAAAAAAGACTTTTTTTTGGACAGCGGAATTCGTTTCAATAAGTAGATCCCCGGGCGCAATCCCTTTAACCGATTTCGGTTCACCACCTATTCGATTAGGGCTTTATGGATAGCAAATGGCGGGTTTTTGACATTTCATTTTTTAGAAAAAAAATAATTAAAATCTGGTATGTTGTGAAACTGTATCAATGTTAAGATTGGGTAATACGAGGCCTTTACCGGGCACAGCAGCTTTGGATCCATAATAACGCGTATACCACTTCGTCCTGGCGTGCCTCCACCCACCACGAGTCCAACAAGGGAGGCAGTGTGCCGGTCAACTGGCCAAAACCAGGCACGGCGCTTACCTGGAGTACACCCAGAAGATAGTGATACAGTCCAGGGTGAGATCCCAAAGGGTAAACCCGACACCCCTTATCTGCAGCACTAACCCTACAGCAGTGTCTCTTCGGGGATACCGAAGAGAGGTACTACCCGCCGATTGACAGGAGCGGGCTCCTCCCTGCCACCCGTCTACAGTGAAGCGTGGGCCAAAGGGAACGCAGAGGTATCCCTAGGCCACTAACCTCCCTCCATACTGGAGAAGCGTGGGCAAAGGGAACGCAAAGGATCCCCCAGAACACCATTTTCCCCTTACGGGACGCCGCCACGGGAAACATGCGGGTCGGAAAACCAACGTTGTTAGTTGAAAACAAATAAAGAAACATATTCAAAGTATTTAAAGAAATATACGAAAAAGAAACTAAATTAACGCAATAGAAAATCTAAACCATAATATGTTTAGTAAAATTTAAATTTTTTTTCATCGGGAAAAACAAATATTAACAAATGTTCATTTTTTATTAGTATAGGTCTGTGGTCTAGAGGGGGAAAGGAAGAAAAAAATTTGAATGGCAAGGGAAGGGCCGAAAATAGAAAGATTAGGGTCCCCTGGGTTCTTAAACCCATTTTCCAAGGGGCGTCCCCTTAGGAAGGGGAAAAAAAGATCACTAGGGCACCTCGGGGCGTGAAACCCGTACTCACCAAAAAAGGTGACCCCCCTGGGGGAACTACAAATTCTGTTCTCTGAACTTTTTTTGTTTGTCACTAAATACCTAGTATTTTTTTATTTGGGCAAATGATTTTTTTAAAATTGGGGCAACACAGCTATTGGGGATTTTGATTTGATGGATATGAACCCCACCCCATTAATTCCCCCAAATTTTTTTGCTCAAGCAGTTGGCAAAAGGCCGTGCACGTGGCCATGGGGCCAATGTTTGTTTTTGGTCTCGGGCCACAAAGACACGGACTGAAAGTCATAATGGACATAAAAGTGCCCACCGGGTGACAGTTATCAAAGCCTGTCTAACGGAGAACACTGTTGCCTAAGCAGACGGCGGGGAATGGATTTAGAACCAAAAGGGAGTGTGATGGACAAGCGACCCGTTGTTGGACGAAATCTTGCGCCATTAGATTCCAGACGGGACAGAAAAGGGGTTTTGCGAGTTCCGCACGAATAGGACACTAAAAGGCCGAGGGCAGACTTTTTTGGCCTGGAGATGAGGGGCGTGTTGTGGATCCACCCCGGTGATTAAAGGGTTTTTTTGGAAGAGGGGGAACCCGAAAAGGGGAAAAAGGATGACACCGAAAAGGTTAGAGAAAAAGGGAGCAGAGGGAAAAAAAGGAGACCCGGAAGGAAATGATGGGGTGGGGATGAAGAATGAGATCGGTTTTCCCGGAGGAAAAAAAGAATGAATGTCGGTGGCGTTGTAGAAATTGCAACTTCTTAGAAATAGGAAAGTGTCCTTTGGACAAAGCAATGCTTGAAGCGATTGATTTCTCCCGTATAAGAGACTGAACGCACCGGCGGGGCCCGACACTTTACCTTATTGCTCAATAATGATTAATTTGTTGGGAAAAAAAGTTTTCATTTTTTTTGAGCATTTGGCTGTGACGTTATTATCATTACCTGTCCCCTAAGTCCCGCATGTCCTAAAACGTTGAGCCAAGGGCCAAAAGCGGGAAAGCTACCGAGATCGCATCCCCTTCAACAAAATTCCACCACTCCCCGTGATTATGCCTAAACAAAATTTTGAATGCTTCAGCTCTTATGCACAGTCTTTTAAAAATTACCATGACTGGTCACAATGACTACTAGGCAATCGTTATTTGGGTACAGAACCGTTTAAGATTGAATTTGAATAAAAAAATTTTATATTCGTTCTAAAGTAACTCAAAATTGAGTTCTACGTTAACGTTTTCGTTGTCCCCAACATCTGCTATGTGCATTTTTGGGGGAAATTTTGAAATTAGACTATTAAAAATGTTTACAACCACATTTTTGTATAAAAAATGGGCCTTGATTCTAAGCATCATACTGTGAATTGTTGTCTTTAAAAACGAATTTAATATGTTCATCAGCCAGAATATTGATAAAATATCTCAAAAAAACTTTTTGCACTTGAAGAATTAAAAACAATACCTAAAAATTTTCTATTTCATGGCTGGTAAAATTTCTTTTTATATTGTACTATGGTTTCAAACTTTTCAATAGGCCCCTGTGGACTCTCTCGGTTTTGTTAAAGATTTATTTTCTTTAGGCCAGAAAATGAAAATTTCCAAAATACCAAGAAGAAAACAAAAACCCTTAAATGGTTTAAAAAAAGGATAGGTAAAACCCCTAAAAACTAGATCCCCTGATACATACTAAGGCCAAGGGGGGGGAACTTCAACCCAAACGGAAAACAGTGTGAAATCTTTCGGACCAAAATAGCGCAAGAATTAGCTGCATTCGGATAAAGTCTTCATAAAAAAAGTTATAGATTATATTCTTAGGTCAAGGGACCAAAACGGGAAAAAAGGTTTAAAAAGATATAAGTAATTAGATAACAGGATTATTTATGAAAAGAATGAGGATCTAATTGCGTGTTTCGACAAAAACGTGTTTTAAATTTCCGACTCCCTCAAATTTAATTGTCAAATTAGAACTTAAGTATTAAAGTTACTCTTAATAAAAGTTGATTAAGAATTATGTCTCATCTTTTTGATAATCCCACCCCTCTAGTTTACGGGGAAACCCGGCTGACATGGCACCCGGGGTATTTTAATGCCGAACGTATTTAATTCTGGGTTGGTAATGTAGGTGGAAATAACTACCTGAAATGTACTTTTCGGGTCGGAGAATGTTGCTGAGTTTATCGAGTGCATCGATAACAATATTCAGTTATTTAAAAAAGTAATCTGTCTGTGCCAAAAATCATCTCGGGGAAGGGCTCAAGATTGGTATTCGATTTTGGTTCGTTGTTTGAAAAAATACACCCCGGTTTTGCGCAGCTAAAAAGCTGAATTAGCGAAGGTTTTTTCCGCGATCAAAAAAAAAAAAGAACTCGTCGGATTTTTATGCATCAAACGGGGAAGAAATCAGGAGGCGACTGATTTCGTTTAGGGGACTAAAAAAAAGAGAAGTTTAGCATTGGAATGTCCCCGTTTGTGGATCATTTTTTTTAGTTCGACTCGAACCACAGGTACAGGACTAGGGGGAATGAAATCCAAAAAATACGATACAACGAAGCCCTGGCAAATTCGAAGAATTCTTCAAATTAAAAAAGGGGTTATCAGAACCATAATGTAGAAAGCGAGGTAAAAATGCGCATGGGATCCCAAATTTTTTGAAGCTAATGGGAAAAACTGGAGGAATTGGGAAAAAAGGGTAGACCAAATAACAGAAATGATTTTTACGAGAATAGCCGTCAAAATAATAGGGCGGAGGAATGGGTTTTAAATTGATCAAAGATTCGAAAGGGTTACCATTTGAAATGGCGAAATGAAAATTTTAATAGGGGACCGTAGAAATAAGGGTTCAGGATAATTTCAATCGAGGTGATGGACGAAAAGGGGACGATTAAATATTGAAAAAGGTTAATGATAAACCCCAAGAGGTGTTGACAAGAGACAATTAGACTTTCTCCAAAAAAATTTAGCATGTAGAATTTCCAAATACCTATATTATTAAATAACACTTTTTTAAAACCCTATGGGACACCGGAGCAGTAAATCTTTTATATCGGAAGAAGTATATAGAAAATTTTTTTTTCTATAAAAAATAAAAAATCCGAGCCCAGGTAATAACAGCACAGGGTGCGAAATCCCAAAACGGGGGGATTGTAGAATTAAAAATTAAGATCAGACAATTCGAAAAAAAATTGGGTCATTTCATGTGTTGAAAGATTTGAATACCCATGTATTCTGGGTATGATTTAAAGTGCGTCAGAATAATTAGTTTTAATAAAAATCGTTAAAAATTTCCCAGATTCTCAAATAAAAAAGGGTGGTTGAACCAAAAAGGGGAAAAAAGTTGAGATAGTTTATCAAAAAACAAAATTGGGGAAGGAAAACAAAAACTACAAAAATTGTTTAGTAGTTTTAAGGGTTTTTTCAGATAAACCAGGTCTTACTCATGTCTTATACCTGAAATTGCACGGGAGATAACCACCAGTAGCTTCAAGGCCTTATAAGTATATCGCACTAAGCAAGCAAAAATGTTTTTCACAAAAAATGTTACAAGGGGGAAACGTTGTTCCAAACAGTCCCATCCCGTCACCGTTGTATTGTGCAAAAAAAATAAGGGGTTACCACCGGATAATCCGGAAGCATATAGATTTGCAGTAATATAAAAAATTAAATTCGATCACAAAGTATCCGCATTTTACCGTTAATAGATGTTTTTTAAACGCATACCATATACAAATAATTATTCTTGATCAAAGGGTGGGTATTTTCAAATGGCAGTAAACCCCAGCGATATATTAAAGACCGCATTTGTAGAAAAAAGGGGCCATATGCTTTCAAGGGATGCCATTCGGTTTATCGGGGCAGCTCCCAATTTTCAAAAAGCAATTGACATAATCCTAAAACCGGTGATGGGGAATTTTGAGTGTTTACATGGATGACTTTTTTCGCGTCTCCATCATTCACTCACCATTTGAACTTTTAAAAGGGAAGTTTTTCGTTGTTAAAGGATGGGGGATTGACATTAAATAAGGAAAAATGTAAATTTCGGGGATGAAAAATATTTGGGATTAATTATTGAAGAAGAATTAAAACGGAGAGAAAAAGGTTAGAGCTATACAAGAGATGAAACCCCCCCAACTAAAAAAGGTATCTAATTTTTTAGGTATGTCCCGGGGACCGAAATTTTTTTATGGGATATTTGTGACCACTTTTAAAATTAAACGAAAAATTTAAAAAAAATTTTTCTGGTCCCAAAGAAGCACAAAAAGGGATTCGAAGGGTCAAAGGGGGGGTAACAAAAGCGCCAGTTTTTAAAAATTTCCAAACTTTCGGAACCATTTTTTTTCAGATAGTTCGGGTTTTTGGGCAGTACTAAACCAACAAAACGACCAGTCGTATTTGCGTCACGTACACTGAACAACGCAGAGAGGAATTAAAGAACCGAAAGAGAATGTCTAATAGTAGGGCATTGAAAAAATTTTGAACATATTTTGGATATTTCCAATTAAGGTAAAAACAGATCACGCCGCATTAACACCCTAACACGGCAAAAAATTTTTCAGTAGGATGATTAGATGGGCACTAAAGTTAGCAGAATTCAATATAGAATGGGAACATAGACCGGGAACTCAAAATGGCTGACATTCTTCGGTAATTAATAGTATAATTGGTGATAAAAGCCATAATTAAAGATTTGGTACTTCTTGGGAACAATTAATAGAGGAAAGAAAAATGACCCCAAAATTGGTCAAAATATAGATATTTAGAAAACCCGGAAGATAACTCGGTTAATGCAACGATATGTGAGAATTTCCCCGATTTCCTTTAATTTAAGGATTGTTTTTTTATGCGAAACACGCAACGTCATTAGGGGGAAATGCGTTACATTCCAAATCTTTGGGGAAAGAAATAATAGAGAATTTATGACAAGCCAATAAGTGGACACGTCGGCAATTTAAAACGTATCTTAAAACCGGGGCGTTTTTTACCCCTACATGAGAAAATTTATTGATCAATAGTTCTACATGCCAAAGTCCAAAATTAACTATAAAAACGCGGGTTTCCAGCTGGTCGGTTAAATCAATTTTATCAATTATCCGAATGAGATAGTGACGTTAGATTTATTAGGCCCGTATCCCATATCGAGAATAAGACGTAACCCTATATTTTATAATAACCGTCATTTCAGCAAATGGGCTGAAATTATACCTCTTAAAAAAGGGCCCCATCTCTATAATAGCGGATATTTTTTTTTTCTTTATATCGCGTTATGGAGCTCCAATAAAATTAATAAGTGATAATGGTCCCCAATTTATATCCCAGATTTTTTAGCACTTAATGAAAGATTAGGCATAAGGCATGTGAACTGTTGCATATCGACCACAAGCAAAACGGGCTGAAAGAGTTAATCGAGATATAGTGCAAATGTTCAAATTATGTTTGATCAACACGATACTTGGGATCAATTTTCGTGAGTTTTTACGCTATTCGTACGGCGGGGAATGAAACAACGGGCACCGGGTGATTTTTTTAGTCGAAAATTGATTACACCATTTCAAAAACTAGTTATGATAGCGGGAAAACTCTAAATTCAAAAATTCAAGATATACAAAAAGCTTTTAAAAAACTAGCTAATACGAAAATTAAACAAGAAGGTGGGAAAAAAATTATAATGACGAAAGGACATAAAAAAAAAGGTAAATGATTGGGGTTTTTTTAGAAACACACCCTGTAAGTTCAGCTGCTAACAAAGTATGTGCTAAATTTAAACAAAAATTTTAGGGGCCTTTAGAGTCCTAGAAGAAACCAAAATATTTTATGAAAACAGGAAAAAAATTAACAGTTAACGTAGATCAAATAAGAATATATCGTCATAGGAAATGTGACGAGGTCGAAGTAGGGAAAAGGGATCCCAAATAGTATAAGATCAATAGGAAACTCGTACCGGAAAAAGTACACCAGGATTAAATGAGTCCAAAAATGGGAAAAAAAAATATGCGGTGAAACGTAGGTTAAGGCAAAAAAAGGGTTGGTAACCAATCAAATCCATATAAAAATACAAAAGGACCCATAAAACAAATCACTGGTCAGATCACTACCTAGTTCAGTAGGGGAAAGAAAAAAAAATAAAAAGGTTTTTAAAAATCACCAAGGTATAAAAAAATCAGGTGTATCGGGGGCAAGTGGACCACAAAGGAATGGGAAAAAAAAGGGGTTAATTGTAATAATAAAAGACAAAAAGTCATCAGTACTATTTCCAGATAAAAAAAGGCAGGAGAGAATCAACTGAAGTTCCATTTGAAAAAGAAGTATAATTTAAGGCCACGAGGAGGACGAAGAACCCCGACCAGCCAAGAACACATTTGGGAAGGCAAAGGGAAAGGGGAAAACAAGGAGATTACAACCTTACAACAAAAAACCAGAACAAACAAGGAATGGGGTGATGACACCTCATCGTTGAACGTAAAGACCGAATATAAAAAACAGGTTGTATTGTTTCATTTTTATGATCTTCCCAAAAGTGGTCGGAAAATTATTGCAAAAAAAGGGAATTGGGGGTGCTTAAAAAAGAAGTCAAACACTACAATGAGTGTTCATTTAATATTGTTTTGACTTGTTAAAATTTTTTCTGGAAAACATTGTATTCACACATTTTTTTACTTTGATGTATGACTTCGTGGTCCCCTTTGGGTTTTTTGTTATAATGGTTTTTTGAAAATGTTTGTAATTGTATAATATGTGTTTTATATATATTTGTTGTATTTTACGTATTTTGAGGCATCTGGTTAGGGGGAAAAACGGGGTGAAAGGCATAACAATAAAAATTAACGGCTGCGCGCTCATTGGGAGTTTTGTTGAAACCAGATGTAGGGATGGGGGATAAAAAAATTTTTGTGATATATAAAAATATATGAAAAATTTATTAATATTTATGGAAATAGACACTCAAATAGTTTCATTTCAGGGAGACTGACCCTGAAAATCTTGAAAAGTAAAGCTTCAACGTGTTTCCAGGCTGTTAAAAAAGGGGCAGAAGTAACAGCCCATATGAAGTGTTGGGATTGGGTCTGCGCACCCAGAATGGTATTTTTTAGTGTATAAATATTTTAAGTAACGAATTGTAAAGTGAGAGTAGGCACAAATTAAACAGTAATTATTAATGTTGGCCTAGTTATTGGAGTAAAATTTATTGTCACGAGTTTAAAATTAAATTGAATATTAAAATTCTAAGATGAGTAATGAAAATTAAAGTCAAGATAAATTTTATATAAAAGTTAAAATTTAAGATTAAAATTGCAATGAAAATTAAAGTTAAGATAGATATTGAAATTATAAAAGTTAAAATTTAAGATTAAAATTTCAATAAAAATTTAAAAAGTCAAGATAGATATTGAAATTATAAAAGTTAAAATGAAGTTTTAAAAGATTAAAATTTAAATAAAAACTCAAAGCGAAATTTAGAAATAGAGATTTAGACACGTAATTTATTGGGGCATTGAAAACCCCTTTAAAGTAAATCACTTTTTTCTTTTGAGGGGTGACGTCTCTCGCGCCTTTCTGATTAACATGACCCCTTGTTCTTTGACGGCCACGATTAATGGCAAAACCTTTCCAACCCAATACCAAGAAGATAAACGAAAGTAACATGTAAATGAGGGTATACTATAAAAAGGATACGTGGGAAACCTAGAATATAGCATAGATAAAAATTAGCATAGCGTAAAACAGGCTCAGAGATTGTAGTGTGGGAAACATTCTGATCAAAACGGACAAAGCTTAGTGTGAAATCTTCGGACCAAGAATAAGCAGTCAAGAATTAGGGTCATTGCGGATCAAGAATCTTCTATATAAAGTTATAGATTATATTCTTGGTCAAGGGACCAAAACTGGAAAAGGTAATATTAGATATAAGTAATTAGATAACAGGATTATTTATGATAATTTAGATAGAGGATCTAATTGCGTGATCTGACTTAAATACGTGATTTAATTTGGCTCGACTCTCACTCTAATTAATAATTTTCAAATTAGAACTTAAGTATTATAAGTTACTCTTTAAAAAAAGTTGTATTTAAAATTATGTCTCATCATTTTGATAATCCCACACCTCTAGCTTACGCGGAACCGGCTAGACATGGTCATCACAGGATGGCTATGTCCACTAGTACTTGAAGGTGCTTTTGTAGAACCAATAGAACTAGAAAGTGTTTTCTTGGAGCCTCATTCCATGCACATACTTCCGAAGAATATATCCCAAAATATTATTTAAAGGGGATTATCATATTATAGACACTATATGGAAAGGCAATTAAAAAGAGTATTGCATTATTAAAAAGTTCTATAATCTAATTTTTTTAAGTATGATTTACTCATTAATAACATTAATTTGTGACTCAAGTGTTACCTATCCTTGCATTATGTTTAGTAACTGGGGTATGTGCTTGCTTTTTTCACATGAACTGTCGAAGTTTAGTTCTATTGAGATTAAATGCAATCGCATTATATTCAGAGTTTTAATTTGTTTTTATACTTTGTTTTTGTAGCCACTTACGTTGAGAAAAATATTTCACTTAAACACATTATCCTGAATTGCATTAAAACGTTTATAGTGGGAAAACCCTTATTTTGTTGGAAATTTACAACCAAAATTCAAAAAGCTTAAAA
>BMAV01011118.1:0-46916 GCA_019973955.1 Trichonephila inaurata madagascariensis
AGGGTAAAAACTTGTTATTAAAGGAAGTTATGCTAATCTAAATTTATGTTTTACAAACTAAATAATTATGCTTTAAATTGAATGAGTAAATCTCGAATATTTACATCTTATTTTAATACCATGAGATAATTTGTGCATTTTAGCATAGCTAAGTTATGTACACGGATTTTATTAACAATATGCAGGATGTTTAGAATACGTTATCATTAACTGTACAATTAAGTACAGCTTTGTTTGGTTCTGCCTCTAAAAGTATCCAACTAATGTTCACTGTTTTCAAATTACACTTTCTTTCTAAATGAAAGTATATTCGGTGATTTTACATCATTTCGCTTTATATATAAAGTATCCGGAATAGCAAGAATATGATGCAAGTTCATTTCATATTATTTTACATATCAAACAATAGTATCATTACTCACGAATTTAAATTTGGCTCAATAAATCTTGCTCCAAATAATTATAAAACACTATTTCTCTTATCTTTAATGTGAAGTCGAAACTTTAGTACTGCTTGAAGATATTATTGTTGTAACACAGATATGGACGGAAGTGTAATAGATTTTACGATTTGAGTATCAATATTGTAAAGACAGATTTTTATTATTGTTACGTAGATCAGGGTTTGAGGATTTTATGCTATCAGTCTCAAAGAACAAGTCAGTTCTGTGTTGTGTTTCTTTTGCCACCTGATCTCGACTGGGTCAGATTCAGGCCCATGAAATTCATCATAGTAAGTCCCCTTGCAAGTCAGTTCTGAAGAAGTGATGGAAATTTATTATCGAAAAACAGACATTGGAAATACAGCATATAATTGTACAATTTGTAAAATAAATTCCAGAAGTTCGCATACCTTCTGCAACATTTGGAAACAACTATAAGTGTCGAGAAATATAAATACGTAAAGTATTTACAAGAAATCATTCACTCAAAGCATGTAGGCAACATCTGAACACAATAATGACTCTATAATGGGCAAAACAAGACTGAATCAGTTTTGGTGAGTGACTCCTTTTTTTCTTTTGTCTACATGTTGTTTTCTCAAGAAATCCGCTTACATCATAGATAGAGGTATTTTTAGATTTCTCTAGTATTTTTTAGAGCAGTGCTTCTCAAACTTTCTATACTTGCGACCCAATTTTTAATCTTAATTTTCATCACGCCCCCCTTACATACAATTACAATATAATGAATTCAATAATAATATACTTTAACGTAAAGCTAAAATAAGACTAATTATAAGCCGTACAAATTATCAAGATAAGTGTTAAACTTTGTATATAATTTTATGACATACCCATAGGGTCACTGGTAATTATTAAACTTGTTTTTAACTTAGTACTCTTAAATTAATTATGAAACAAATCATGCACTACTCATTCATTTATAAGTGTATTATATTAGTGTAAATGTGTGTTATGTCGGAAAGTATTTTGTTTTGCTTCCATTTAATAAATTAATAATTTTTTTTAATAATCTCTTGTTTTCAACTTTTCTATACACTCGCGCCCCCCTTGTAGGGTTATCATGCCCCTCGGGGGCGCACACCACAGTTTGAGAAACACTGTTTTAGAGGCATCCATATGATCACCAACTCACCAAAAAGGGTCAACAACATGGTATCCAAGTTACCGAAACGGTCGCATAAAATGATGCGAACTAGGCTCTATCGCCATCATTTCGCCAAGTTTCCTTTAATTTGCCATTATAATGTAAAGAATGGCGTTACTTGAACAGAGCACAATTTCAGAATAATATAACAGAGTTTATTTGCATTAGCATTCATTACACAAAATTCTCAACAATATAATAATTCAAAACTACATTCAAATTGCATATGGTATATCAACAATCCTGAAATTCGTCGAAATTTATGTGAAAAATTTATCGCCCAAAAGCTGTTCTCGTTAATCGTGGAGTAGGTAATGCTACAATTGCGGCAGTATTCAACAAAGACCCATTTCCCGTCGGGATAGGGTGACGTTTCAACTGCCAAGTAGTTTCTCGTGGGAAAGTATTCCAGGGTGGACACCTTGGCACTGATGTCCTAAGGGAAGTCAACCTCTGACCTCCCTTGATCTAGCCGAAGGTGCCGGCGCAATTCCCACTCTGCCGCCGGTTTTCAAGTACACCACACGAAGGGGATTTGTACCAATAGAAGAATGGTTTCACCGAATACGTACAAACAGAAGTGACTATACATCACGTGTCACTTTCGTGAGCGGGACGTATTTCACCCAAAAGGAGACTCTGAAATCGTGAGAACAGACAGAGAGCGACACCAACGCAGAGACATAATCTGACTCTAACAGTCCCTCCAATTCGAAAAGCTTTACCAGCATCGGCACCCCAGCACTTCCAATTGTCTTACTAGCATCTCTTTCCCCAGCACGTTTCCAGCTCGTTTTAACGCCGCCTTCATTCGGAGCAAATATTATTGTCTGAACAGCATTGCCTGTAATAGAACATTACCGTCCCGGCTATATAGCCACGGCACAATAAAATATATTGCAATATTTCCCACCCCTTGTATACAATTATCAAATTTAATATTCTTGAGGCAAAACTATTTAATCTAAATCTTTCCCGCATAAAATCGATTATAATTCTATAATATGCCTAAATCTCATGCAACGTGGAAACTAATGTTACAGTAAGGGTTTTTCTACCTGTTCATGACAGATTTTGTGGAATCTCTTAAGTTATCCGAACACGTTTAAAGTAATTTTTCAAAAATAACGTACTAAAACATTATAAATGCTTTCGTTGGAATCAATAATAATAAATACTAATATTTAACTTGAACAAAATTTAAAAAATAAAAAAATAAATAAAAATTCTAAAGGTTACAAAACTCACAATTATAAGTGAAATTTCAGCAATATTTTTTAAAAAAAATATTAAGTAATAAACCTATAAAAGTAAAAAGATTACTAAAACAAATTAGACACAGTAATCTAGAAAATTTAATAAAATATTAATTATTTATTAAAATTTAAAAATTTTAGAGCTGACAGAACAAATGTTATAAAAATTGTGCCATTCTTCATGAGACCATTATTTAAATAGCAAGCCATAACACAAGAAACATTCATATATTAAAAAATATTTTAGTATGTTCTCTAGAAAATAATATGAATATCAACTTCGATAAGTTTTAAGGAAATGCTCATTTATAACATTTTGAGTTATCAGACTTTTCAATGATAGATTATGAACAATTTAAGTATCCAATTCCAGTATGTAAAGAACCCACTTCCGGTTCTTTTACTTTTATAAAGTTTATTGTACCTGGCCTCTAGGTACTGTAGAAACAAAACAAAGCATGTTTTGTTAAGCCAAGATATATGTGTATACAATAAAGTAAAAAAAATGTGTTTTGACCGAATTTGGTAATTTCAAAGCGTTCGAATAACTTAACGGTACATACTTATTATCACAAACCTATTGTCTATTTTGGCGACATTGACGTGCTATCGGAAACATAATGGCAGGATTGAAAAAAAAATTAATTTTCAAAATGTAATACGCTGGATTTAAATATAAAATATGAAAAAAAAAATATCAAAAAAAAAGAAAAATAATGAGAAATTTTTTAAACCCTATATGGTTTTCCCTTAAATTGTTCAACGTGTACGGATACCTTAATTTTTCCCAAAACAAAAAAAGCAGCATCCCCCAAGTTGTAACTCCATTGAAGTCAAAAATAAAAAAATAAAGAAAAAAAATTTTAAAAAAAAAGGCAAGAAACTGTATTGAAATAGGGTTGGAAAAAAAACCTACCTGAAGGCAAAAAGGGGAAGAAAAAATGGGGAAAAAAAGGGAAATACCTTGAAAAAATTTTTGGAAAAAGGCACCCGGGGCAAAATAAAAGCAAGATCACATGTTAGAAGAAACGGTGGATGAAGATAATACCATGAAAAAAAGAAAAAAAATGAAAAACGAAGCTTTTACGTGATTAATGTTTGGACGGGTTACCGCTAAAACCCCCGGATTTGCCCCAAAAATAACCTTTTTTTTTTTTTTTTTTATTCAGTTGGAGGTATCGAAAAAAGGGTTGTTACAGCTTTTTCCCTTGTGCTCAAACAGGACATTGGCGAAATAAAACAAAAAGAAAAATGTTTATATAATCAGATTTTTTAAAAAAAATAGTTTAAAAAAAAACAGTATTCCAATCAAAGAAAAGATGTAATTAATACCCAATGCTTTGATGAATATAAATTAAAAAAATTCCGAAAGAAAACTTAAGACCCGGGGAAAAAAAAATAATCTGACTGATTACGTTTAAAGAATTTTGGGGGAAAAAACCATAAAAGTAATGAACTTTTTAAATTTTTTTAGTCCAGTTCAATTAGAATACAGACATAAACTTTTTTAAAGAATATTTTTTTTTGAAAAAGTCTTAATGAATTCTTAAAAAACTTCTCCATATATAATCAACTACCAATTTTATCTTAAAATTTAAAAATAAAACCCCAAAAAACAATCAAACTACAAAAGTCCGTCGTTTTAAAAGCACTCAAAAACTATTAAATTTTTTTTAAAAACCACGCCTGCGGTAAAACTCCTCCGAAAATTTTTATTTCCTTCACCCCAACCGTTTTAAAGCTTCGAGCCAAGTACAAAGGGCTCTCTTTTCCCTTTTTGTGACAATACTTCCCAGATCAAAACAACCTCTCCTCCCCAAAACACATTAACACTACTCCGCATGTGGGGGAAAGTCACCGGGCTTTAAGGAATTTAAAAATCAAACAAATACGTCAACGGGTGATCCCGACACTAAAATTAATGAAACCATTTTCACTTTCAATATAATTTTGGTTCCTAAACAATTAACGGGTGGTTTATTAAATTTTGAATATATTCATTCAGCATTTGTGGGTATCCCGGAGTTCAATTTGAAAATGAAGCGAAAAATTTAAATTAATTTAAATTTTAATGAAATCATTAAGGGAGTTGAAAACATCTCTCTCCTCTCAATGTATAAAACTAAAATGTTAAAATTGGGTTTTCGATTTATTTTTTCAAAATCTGTTATATGTACATGCTTGAAATTTTCATACTTTTAAAGTATACTATTCTCATTATATTGAAATGAGTTTTTAGCTAATTTTGAATTTTTTAATAGTTTATGAAATATTTTATCACAAACATTGCGAAATTTGACCCAGTTTTCATATAAAAAAAAATTGAAAAAATAAATTTTTGATTTTTTTTTTAAAAAAAGCTTATTTTTGTATATATTAGTCATTATTATAAATATATCATGAAAATTTACATACCTGTGAAGGGTTTCTAAAAAGGTCATCAACATCAGATTTACTTTTGAGTTTATGTATACAGTGAGACTTCTAATCGGCTAGAAAATAATAAAAAAAGTAAAAATAAAAGAAAAGGCCCAATTTACAATAAAAGATACATGGTTATATCAGACGTTCAACTTTTAAGCAAATCGAAGCACTTTGTTTACATTTTTCGCCATTCAAATGGACGGGGCCCAGTTTTAACGAATATTTAAATATAGGTTTTAAGGATTTACAATTACCCTACAGGTTAAAATAAAGTATTTTTAGAAAGGTTTAAATCTATAAAATTTTTAAAATGTAAAAATCTCAGATTGTCATAAAAGTATGATTTTTAGCTTTCCAACACACCTTAACAAAATTTAAAGCAAACTTTTTCCATTCATGTATTTTATTAATAATAGGAAAAGCTTGACCCATTTGTGATATAAAATTTATTTAATCATGTGCCTTAAATATAGTATACAGTTATCAATATTTTTATTGGATGTTCCGCTTTTGAAACCATTTTCTATTTGTTACGTGTCTAAAAATTTTGTTAAAAATGTTTTAAATGTTTGATCAACTTTAATATAAATCATACTGGTGCGTTAATATATCATTAATTTTAATTTGAAAAGTTTAAAATTTTTGAATGTTATGCAAAATGTGTGTTTTCAGAAGTTTAAGGAATACTGTAAATTTAAAAACATAAATATATATGGTTCTTTCTGAAATAAAATGTAACCTTCCATTATTTGAGGCAAGCAATAGCAATAAAATATTCAAAACCTATAAAGTTAATGTTTTGCAGGATTAGCAATAATTCATTTTCAATTTCAAATATTTATATATAAAAATGAAAATTAGAATATGTATTATTATGGTAAATAGAAAATACACTTTTTCCGGAGTATTTACAGTACAATTATCGTTGTTTTAGTATTCAATTATTTCGCTCTATTCCATCAGTTTTCCTAATTAACTATATTTCCTGGTACTCTTTTCATATATTAAGATTTGAATCTAAAGCCCTGTAAAACAATTTAAAAAAAGTCTCACAATAGAATAATTTTGATAATGTTGAAATTTAATTCTATTTATCAGCATAATTCACAGAAAGCGATAGAATAGGACATCACTAGTCTATTTTCCCCCCACTGGTATTAATTACACTAATTATATATATAATGAATGCAGTAGCTATGAAACAGTAACTAATCACAGGAAAGATCAGGATTGCTTTGAATATGCTTTATTATTGGATGGAATCATATTGTATGTCTTTAAAAAAATGCATGCACATTGTGGTCAGTGTTTTAATTTAATTTGTGATATTGAGTTATATGTTAAGACATATTTTGAGGAGTTATTGAGTGTTTATTCGCGTCGCACAATAAAACTACACGAGGTCTATTAAGAGAGTGCCCAAGGGAACTGAGCTCGTCCAAGAGGTAATTAGAGCTACAGAACGACCTGCCGACTCCAGGAAACAATTCCCCCAACTTTCAGTCTTTATAAAAAATAAACCCGTTTTTTTTTAAAGCATGCTTTAAATGTTCATAAAAATTAAAGCTCATAAGACAAAATTGACATACAAAGTTTAAATTAATAATAAAAAAAACAACAGAATATATGTTACGGCCAAACCCCGAAGTTTGACCAGTTTGTGAATTGGATAGTCAATTAGCATTTTGCCCAAGAGGTTTGACCAAAGTCCAAAGTTTTTAATTAATTTTCATATTCTTTTTGGCGGCAATTTCGAAAATATCTAAACCTTGGGACAAGGGGATGGAAAATCAAATTTGACCGGTAGTCACCATTTTTAAGGTTAACTAATCTTATTTACTTAGTCACGTTGTTCAATGTTTATAAATAATTTCCATTATGGCTTTAATATTAGAACAGAGTTACAGGAGATCATATTTTAATGTATTACAAACTCAGATTTGAACTCGTTTCTGAAACAAAATTGTACCTAACAAAACAGTACACAGAAGTATTTTTTAAATACTTCACTTTTAACAGTATATAAAGTAATATGCTCTTGATTTCTTTCTTCCTACTTTCGGCTAATGTCCCAAGCTACTTCGCGAATTGGTCGGCTAAAGCCCGAAATCAAGAAAAGAAGTAAGTTTACAGCAAAGTAGGCTAAAACGCAATTTGTGGCACAAAATTCGCGAACTGGCTAATTTCGGGATTTAACATATACATTATTCTGGGGTTTTTGGGTACATAAAAATAATAAACATATTCAATACCAATGCACCGTAAAAATAAAAAAAAAATACGCTTATGGCTTGTTATCACATAACAGTAGAGATTCACTACCACCTAAGGAATTTGTGATCCCAGATTATAGAGCCAATTCTAACACATATTTTTAATTTAGAACGAATGGAAGGAGGGTTGTTAACCCGCGATCTCTCGCGCCTGTTTGTTTTTGCAACCGTCGTTACTCGCGGGGTGTAGAGAACACCTCAAACTTTTTTAAAACGTGTATTTAATTATGAAAATAAAATTAAGTCATTATGATACATATTTATAAAAATATAAGATGTTTTTGTACTATACCAATAAAATTGTTAAATTTATTGTATAAAATGAGACTAACAAATTTAAAAATAAACATACAAAATTTTCATTTTAAAAATATAATTTTATGTTTTTTTTATAAACCAGTAAAACATATATACCAGTAATAAATTTTATAATTAATGAGATAATGATGTATAAAGTAGAAAAAAAATATTTTAATCATTTTCCAAAAATTCGGAGCAGATTGTATACAAATGATTTTCTCGCGGGGTTCTCAGTCCCCAGATAAACTTTTTTAAATCATTTCATTCAATCGTTGAAAAGGGATTGCATCAGGCCTGAATGTTCAACGACCTAAAATGTGCAGCTACAGACAAAATCGTGGTTCTGCGCATTCTTTTTAGAATCCTGGGAGGATTTTGTTGTTGCTGGGGTGTACAGAATACCCCGCGAGAGTGATCGCGGGCTAATGATAAATTGGAACCATGTTTTCTTAGCACTTTGAGATAGGGACACCAAATGAAAATCCTTAGCGAGAGGACATGAGAACATATAATGGTCAGCCTCCCCAACAGAACCACAACGACTTTAGAAGTAGCTTTTTATTTGAAGCGAAGCAAATAGGAAACAAAAGACCATGGTTAGTTAAGAATTGAGTAACGAAACTTGAATAGGAAGTGGTATCTAATGTGGGTTTGGGTAAGAAGAATTTCACTCGTAAGACAGTGTTAGAGTTAATAGTCATAGTAAAACTGGGCCACGCATTCCAACGGATCACGGTGTCCAACACAATTTGTTCCATGCATGGAACAAAATGTGTCGGATACCATTCAAAAGAATCCGTGCACTATGATTCGGGTTCTAGTCACTCGTGCTCCTGTTTCCCCAAATGATACATATTCACACAATGCCTATTACATCATAATGATACATATTCACACAGTTCCTGTTACCCCAAATGATACATATTCACACAATGCCTATTACACCATAATGATACATATTCGCACAGTGCCTGTTCCCCCATAATGATACATATTCACACAATGCCTATTACATAATAATGATACATATTCACACAGTGCCTGTTACCCCAAATGATACATATTCACACAATGCCTATTACATCATAATGATACATATTCACACAGTGCCTGTTACCCCAAATGATACATATTCACAATCCTATTACACCATAATGATACATATTCGCACAGTGCCTTTTCCCCCCATAATGATACATATTCACAAATGCCTATTACATAATAATGATACATATTCACACAGTGCCAGTTACCCCAAATGATACATATTCACACAATGCCTATTACATCATAATGATACATATTCACACAGTTCCTGTTACCCCAAATGATACATATTTCACACAATGCCTATTACACCATAATGATACATATTCGCACAGTGCCTTTTCCCCCCATAATGATACAATTTTCACAACTGCCTATTACATCATAATGATACATATTCACACAGTTCCTGTTACCCCAAATGATACATATTCACACAATGCCTATTACACCATAATGATACATATTCGCACAGTGCCTGTTCCCCATAATGATACATATTCACACAATGCCTATTACATAATAATGATACATATTCACACAGTGCCTGTTACCCAAAATGATACATTTTCCCAACAATGCCTATTACATCATAATGATACATATTCACACAGTGCCTGTTACCCCATAATGATACATATTCACACAATGCCTATTACACCATAATGATACATATTCGCACAGTGCCTGTTCCCCCATAATGATACATATTCACACAATGCCTATTACATAATAATGATACATATTCACACAGTGCCTGTTACCCCAAATGATACATATTCACACAATGCCTATTACATCATAATGATAATATTCACACAGTGCCTGTTACCCAATTTTGATACATATTCACACAATGCCTATTACACCATAATGATACATATTCACTCAGTGCCTGTTACCCCATAATGATACATATTCACACAATTCTGATGCAAATTAGCGAACATTATGCGATCCGGCGCATCTCTCTCCGCGTACCTTTTGCCACAGAATCTTTCTACTGATAATTATTATTATCAAATGCGAACTAGTTATTTTATGCAAAGATATGTATAAAAAACCTTAAAATTTTTGGCAACCCCAGTGGCGAGTCACGTGATCGCATGTAGGGTTGTGACCCTTTAGTCTAAGGAACATTGGCCTAAAGTAAAATGTATTAAGATATTTATGTCATTTTACCATAAAGTTAATTTGTGTATGAATTTAAATACAAGAAAATAAGGGATACGAAAAATCTAATTGATGTAAGACAGCATTTCGCAAAATGGGTGCACTTTGGGGTGGGTGGCAAGATAGCTTCACGACGGGCAAGCGAACATTTTAAAAAGTTGAAAACAAAAGATTTTTAAAAAAAAATTATTAATTTACTGAAAGTAAGCAAACAAAATTTATTCTGATACAATAAAAAATAAAATTTACATTTACACTGAGATAATACACCTATAAATGTATTAGTACTGCAAGATGAATTTTGTAATTAATTTAACAATACTAAATTAACCGCGGTCACTGCGCCTGTTTTGCTACCTTTGTTACTGCGGGGGGAGAAATATCCCAAACTTTTAACACGTGTATTTAATTATGAAAAAAAAATTAACCAAATTATGATATATATTTATAAAGTACAAGATGTTTTGTATTATACAAATAAAATTATTAAATTTATTGCACACAAATGAGACTAACATTAATTTAAACTAAACATACAAAATTTTCATTTTAAAACATATAATTTTAAATTTTTCATAAACCAGTAAAACGTTTTATCCAGTATAATAAATATACTTTATAATTAATGAGATAATGATTGTAAAAGTATAGAAAAAAAAATATTTTAATCATTTTCCAAACTTTTAGAGCAAACTGTATACAAATGCCTAACTTCTCGGGGAGTTCTCAGCCCTCAGATAAACTTTTAAAGGGCATTACATTCCATTTTGTTTCTTAAAGAGGAATTGCATCAGGCCTGAAGGTTCAATCTAAAAGTGCAGCCCGAAAAAATCGTGGTTCTGATATTCTTTTAGAAATCTAGGAGGATTTTTCTTGTTGCTGGGGTGTACAGAACACCCCGCGCGAGTGATCGCGGGTTAAGAACAAGTTTAATAGTTATCATTGACCCCATGGGCTTGTCATATATAAAATTATACATACAAATTATAACTTAACTTGATAATTTGTACGGTTTATAATTATTTCCTTAACTGCCAGTTAAATATTCCGTAATTTCCTCCTCAATGTCACCATTTTCCACGGATATGCGTGTATGTGATGTATTATGGGGAAAGGGGAGAAAATTGATAAATATAAAGCAAATCCAATGTAAAAAGTACATTCTTTGGAAACACACTTTCAAGGTTTTCTTACTGCCATCCGAATTAATTTTATGCAAAGCAGAGAACAGAAAAGATCGTGCACTGGAAAGTCGTATATATACATCCGGGGCGATTAATACTTTGGCTTAGCAGACATTTATATTCTTTGGTGGCACTTAAAATATCAAAGTCATATTGCAGTTCAGCGTCAAAATACAGTATTATTTAATTCAATACATTGATGTGCATTGAAAGGGATAATGGAAGAGAATGGCGATGAAAATTATGATTAAATATTAAGTCGCAAAAATTTAAATTTTGAGAAGTATTGATGCAAAATAAAAAGACTGACTTAATTCTTACTATAGATTTACTGAAAAATCTCTGTTTCAAACTTCACATATTACATTTCACTTATCTGAGTATTTTAACTCCTTAAATTCGCGCATATTCTTATTTTTTCAAAATTTATATATATTTCTCCATTCCAAATACATTCTCCCGTTCTAACACAAATAACAAAGTTTAAATAAAATCTTACGTTTTGATTTTGAGAGATTCCACTTGTATTCATAAATACCCGATTCAGAAATAGATGTGTATGTTTTTTTGCGAGCATTTCAGATTCCCATCCTATTGAGCAAATAGAGGAGAAATCAGAGTATGCGAAACGATGTCAGATGCTGAAGGAAATTTATGAATTTCGGAACTTAGTTTCTTGCTTTGGGGAGAAAATGCATTTGCTCTTTGAATTTTATTATGTTTTTGTTACACACTCATGCATGCAAGAGAAGAAAAATAAGTTAAGTCATTTTACGTAAGCTCGAAATGTAGACCAATAAATTGCTTGAGACTTCGACAACGTAGACAAAAATTTGTACTCTTTTCTCTTGGCAACATTACTAATTTGAGAATAATGTTAAAACGTTATAAATCAGTTTCCTGTTGAATAATTTACAGATTTGTGAATAAAAACTAAATTGTGTGAGTGTTTTTCAAAGAATTGTAGTAAAACATATTTTACTATGTTATATATATTCTATTGGAATATTTTTCTTTTATTTTAGTTGCTTTATGTTTCTAATAAATATGATAATTTTTCAAACATATTATTTTCGGTTGAGAAAATAATGTGACTATATATATAAAAGTTTTGCCTCTATATAAACATAGAATTTGTGATGCTGTAAAAAATTTTACGTACTATCGCAACATAGTAAATTTTCAAGATAACTCGCAAAATTCGCAAACACGAATTCGCATGCTTCGTACGGTTCAATTGGCAACCATGTGCTTCGTTTCTTATAATGTCGCCAATACGGTTGCGATAATACATTAATGCAAGCTTTGGCTGAAAAAATATCTCAACGATTGCCTTAACTGGAAAGGCGTTGTCGTATCCAAAGAGTTGATAACAATCAACATAACTAAATACTCAGTTTTCATGGAAGCTGCGAGATCTTCAGATTTATAAAAATCTAAGGGCTATCAACGAATTTTTACTCGATGCATTTTTAGTGATGAATGTATCAAGAGGAGTGCAGGGAAAGAATTTTAGGGAAAAACAAATAAATCGAACTACAAAATATATGCAAATTACAGTTCTTAAATTTGAACAATGGGTATGAGCAGTTGTGTAATTTGTATAATGGGGGTTGTTCCACCACCAAAGAGACAGTAGGTACCTCTAACCCCTGTGAAATTTTTTTTTAAAAAAATAAGTGACATGTTTGTTTTTGTACATCTCTGTTTCGGTTCAAAATTAAACAATTGTCTGAAATGTTTTTATATCCATTTGTGGTTTCGGAAAAGTTTGTTAATTTTAATTTTACATTATTAATTCATTTTTAAAAATAATAATTTCTATAGAAAAATTATACGCATAAAATGCTACTGATTTCATCAAAGAATATTTTTTGAGTCATTATTGCTGAAAAAGCAGTAGTTTTGATAAATGAAATATAGAAATTTTTGTTAAAGTGTAAAAATTAAGCTTGATACATTTTGATGAATTTATTTAAGTATTATCTCGAAATAGTACTTTTGTAGTCGAGGATTACTTGTAAATATCATTTTAAAATGAAATGCTATTGTGTATTATCTTCCAAAACATATATATATATATATATACAAGGCCTATTCAAAAAGTATTCAACCTTTGACTAGAAAAAATATTTTAGTTTATTGCGACATTTGAATCCTAAACAAATTCAATAAGGTATAATGCGTTTGCACAAACTTAGCCCATCATTCATTCCCCTGCCGAAACCTTTCTAAAAGACTATTTTTGGAAGGATGTTTAACTCCACCATCGCGTTCTGCCTAATCTTATCAATACTCTGAAACGGAATCCTTTCAGTGGCATTTTCATTTTCGGGGAACAGCCTGAAAACGAAAGGAGCCAATTTCAGGGTTGATAGTGTGAAATAGGTCCTGTGCATCACCAAGACGTTCTTTCTATTCCACCGACAGAATCTTGGGAATAAATTTCTCTACCACTCAGCGGATGATCACACAAAATTGCATGCGGAGAGTCTGAAACTGATGTAATCTTGCTCAGCAATCTCTCGTATGGTCAAACAATTATCTTTCATTATCAGATTTTCCACCATTTCAATAGCCGCTGCATTTTGAGTGGTGTGTGGCATACCAAAATGCTGTTCACTCTGTACCGACTCACGGAGACTTTTGAATAGGTTAAATCAGTGGTCCCCAACCCCAGGGCCGCAGACCGATACGTTTATCAAATGGTACGGGGCAGCACGAAGAACATGAATTTATTTTCATTTTAATTTGGTGTGGTGTATTTCTCTCGGGATTATGCTATTTTCCATTGAAATTACTTTATATTCCATGTTAATTCACTTGCTATTCGATTTTGGTGTAACTGTATTTTATTTTGAAGGCATATTTAAGGAAATAAAATTGTTTAAATAAAGATCAACCTAAAAAATAAAAAAAATCAATACTCCCTCCCTTCCTCTGAGGGCTGCGGAAATATTAGCACACGTTGGCCTGTTCGCGACGATAAAAATGTTGAGAATCGGTGGGTTAAGCTACTCTTTTAATTTGTGTCACCCCCATGGCATCGTTTGTAATAGTTGCTGAATCTCACGAAATGCTGATTTTGACAAAATGTGGTGCAGTACCTCTGCTCACGTTATTCAGTCATCCTTGAAGAAATAAAAACCGGACGATCACAAATAGCAGCACCTCACTCGATTGCTTGCTGGCAACGACTGGAACTCTGGAACGAAGGGAAAAATTTCAAGCTGGCACTTAAGGTGTCGCCTCCTCTTGTGCACAATTGCACAGAGAGAAGGAGGTGTTAGTCTCTACTATGTGGTGGAGATTTCAAGTTCTTATAGTTTTGAACAGATGTTGCATTCCCTTAACATATTTAACTAAGCATACATTCTATCTTATGCTTATGCCCAATAGAATTGTACGAATACGCTTTATTCTACCATTTGTATATGTCACCGCTAAAGTGTATAATTCAGTTATTTCATAGAATAATTAGGTATTTCATGAAATAACCAGACAAGCCAGTTAAAGTATATAATAGATGAAAAATGCCAATAATGATATACCGTTAAAGTGCAAAATAAATAAAATTCGAAGTTATTTTTTTTTAAGTTATTGGATTATAAATAGCTAAAATCTCTTCAAAAATACATTTTATCTGTACTTCGGATGATTAAATGATAAATAATAAGGAGAAAGACGATGATATATATAACTTAATATTACTCATATTGCTAACATTTAACAGAAAGGGAATAAAAAAAGAATGTAATGCAGCAATAGTTATATTTAGATATGAAAAAAATACGTAAACTAATGGGAAGAAAAACTGTTACTTCATTAAAACATTATTTAAACTTTTTCTAACAAAAATGTAAGAGAGCATGAATTTAAATTTTATAAAATACCTTTATTTATCTTTTTATTCTTATTGTTGTAATGATTTCACTCAGCTGTAGGTTAACTATTTATTTCAATATGAAAATCATCAAAAGAGAGATAAATAAAATGGTATATTCTATTACAGTTCAATATCAATTTCGAGTCTCTTTCGTACTCTCTTCCGTTCCTTTATTTTCCAATTCAGGAGACCACTGTACTTCCCGGGCTGGTCCGTAATCACTTCGAGTCTCTTCCGTATTCTCTCCCGTTTCCTCGATCTTTCAAGCCAGGATACCGCTGTACTTCGCGGGCTCGTTATCGCTCTTCCTATCGCTCAAGGGACGTCCGAACCGCTCCCTTCAAAGATCCAGTCTTTTTTTTGTCCGGACTCTCTCGCCCTTTTTATATCATTTCTTTCTCCTAGTCATCCACCGCTCATCTGTTTGTCGGCCTCAGTCCCCATGGCTCTGCTGCCGCCTTCCGGTCTAAGCTCCCTTGATGTCGTACCCCTCTGCCGTGCCAAATCCGGTCTCGTATCCGCTAGTCCCAAAGAGGCGCCGAGGCTGGGGCACATTTTTACGTTCTCAGTCGCGACGTCGTCACCGAGTTCTGGGAAAATGAACACACAATGACAAGGCGCCTCTTTTTGACAGTTCGGTCAGCTGGGCAAAAAAGGTGCCGAAACTCGAGCACCCAGCTACGAAATTCCTTCCCAGCAATTAGGGAAATTCCTGGAATTTTCGCAGCTTCTGTCGGCAAGGGATCTGTTGGAAAATAGGGGAAAGAGATATGCTTCGTCACAGTGTCATCACAGCAATCCTTGTTGTGATGACACTTTGAATTGCACTGCTTATTATTTTTGAAAGGAGCACATTTTTTTATTATTACCTATTTTTTACACGAGCATTTGTGTAAATCCTTGTCTACTGCCGCAACTTAGCGATGTGGGGAAAGATGGATGTGGTGTGTCAATATTCTGAACTTGAGGTTCTTCCGGTATAGTGGTTAGTGACGCTGACTACGCTGCGGTTTGGTCTGGGTTACAATACCGGGTAAGGCATGGATGTTTGTGTTGTAATTCTTCTTTTCTTTGTGATGTGTGCTTCACACTTACTCCTATGTAAGTCTAAGTGTGATACTTTGTGGTGCACTGGTTAAAGAAGGTTCTCAATAATAATAATAAAAAATTCCGAACTTCATCAACGGAAATTAATTCTCGCTCACATATATTGAACTAAGATCAAAGGAGTAAAATTGTTTTATTAGGCCATTTACTTGTTGACAGAACTTTCGAATGCCGTATCCCATACTTTAAAAATAGAGTAAGCGTTATTTTATACAATACCTAGTTAAATAGATTAACTCAATTTATTTTATGTATATTTGTTAAATTAATTCATATCAAAGTTATTTCTCTTTTTAGTAGTTTTCTTTAGATATTTTTTTTAATTTTAAATATTATTTATAAAAAAAATCAATTTGAAAGCATTTTAATGTCATAAAATGGCCTGAATGAAGATGATGGTTCGGAAGAACTAAGTGCACCCACCCATCAAAACTACAAACTAAAATTCAATAATTTTTATAAAAATTTTACACTAGAACGAACGTCGGTTTCAGTTGGGGGTCGGAGCCTGTTTAATTTTTTCTCCTTACCGCATTTTTGCGGGGAATTTGAAAATTGTTCGTGACTTAATTATTTTCTATGTTGATTACAAAGTAAACCTTTTGTTGCTCTAGGTTAATTATCAGAGAGTTAACAACTAAATATACCTAGACCGTCTGCTGTTATCATTTCAACACGAATGAAATTTATCATTATAAATAGCTGTCATTCAGCAAAAGATAGTTTGCTAAGAAGATACTATTAATAAAACAAACTTCTGGAAGTAATATTGGACACTTATTTGATTTTGAATGCAGTGTTATTAGATTCACGGTGGGGAAGGGAGTAAAATTATACAAAAAAATTGTTAAATCAAAGTGTTTCGGTACTTAGCTTTTTTGCTACTCAAAAAAAATCTTTGATTTCTGAACCTTGGGAAACGGGAACCCTGAAACGAATACTAATGAAAATGTCAAAAACCCCGGATGAAATTGTTAATTTTTTTGCGGGGCATTCTGAGAATAAATCGGAAGGGGGTTTTTCCCCAATTGGGGTTTGTGTGTTTTCCTTTTAATTTAGACCCCAAATGGGGCCCATGGTGGGAGCAAAAGGTGACTGCGTGGAATCTGAAGAAATTCCCACATATAATTGATATTTTTCCCCCGGTAAGCCCTTATACATGCCCTTTTGGGGGTTTAACCCCGGGAATAAAAACCCGATATTAGTGTCAGATTTGCGAAATTTTTTGTGACAATGCAGTGTCCTGACAAGATTTGCGAAACATAATGTCAACGTCAGATTTTTATAATCATATTTTTAATAAATTTTAATAAGGGGGTCATATTTTAATAACCCAATAACTTAATTTTGGGGTTTTTAAAACGGGCCCCTTTCTGAAAAATTACCCCAGCAATTATTTAGTTAAAAATTTTAAAATTTTTTTTTTTTTTTTTGGTATCAAAAACACCAGTGGATTTTTTAAGGGGGTAATCAAAACCCCAAAAGACGTTCTAGTGTTAACTGACTTCCCCAATTTATTTTGGGTCCAAAACTTTTTCCCATATAAATAGAGGGTTTTCCTTTTACGGGTAAAAATACCCCCTGGCTATTTTAATTCATTTAAAAAATAAAAAATCCATAATAGAGATAAGATCGGGGTTTTTGTAAGATTAAATTAAAAACCTTTAGGCATAAACCCGTTTTTTTTCTTCATCGTAAAAAACGATTTTTCCCCAAGCTACCGAATTTGTATATTTCCTAAATCTAGATGTTAAAAATTCATTTTTAAACCCAAAAAATTTGGGGGAAATATTTTAAAGGGGGAATCAACATTCCCCAAAAAATTATATACCATAAAATTGAAAAAAAAACCCGGATCTTTGGGAAGACCCTTCCAATTGAAAAAATAATAAAAAACTAAGTACAAAAGAATAAAATTAGAAGTTAAAATTGGGACAAAGGTTTTTTTAACAATTTAAACCCCAGTTTAGTGAATCGAAAATAGTACCTGAATAACTAAGCAAAAACCAAAAAAGGTTTAAATTTTTTCCCGTTTCCAAAATGAGAATTTTAAATTCAAGAAAAAAAATTAAAAGGGAATTATTTTTCTAAGCTAAGTCTTACAGAGATAAGATTTTTTTGTTTTTTTTTTTAAATTTTAAGAAAATGCAGCCCCCAACTTTTTTTATCGAGACTTAAGAATACATTTTAATGAATGGAAATAAAAAAATTCTGATCCCTGAAAGCGTTCTCCCGAAAGAAAAAGTTGTTAATGTAAATGTTTCCCCCTATTTTTCCCAAAATTTTAAGGAGAAGTTAAATAGGTATTACCAGGATTAAAAAAAATCAAGTTTTTAATTTAAAATAAAATAATTAAAATTTTAAATTTTTATCGATTAAAAGAAAAGTTTTAATATTTTAAAAAAAAAATTTTAGGTGTTGTTTTAGGAATTGGGATTTAGTTATTTAATTTTTAAAAATTTAAAATTTTTTAATTTTTTAAAAAAACAAAAGGGTTTTATTTCCCATTATATATTTTCTTTGTTATTGATGAATAGTTATTCTTTATTATTGGTCTATTTCCTCAGTTAAAAAATGTTTGCTATTTCAAAGGGATTCAATTGCTGGTATTTTTTAAACCCCTTAAAACGGGTTTTTGCCCGTACCCCCGAAATTTGGGTTACCGAAAGATGACCCCCAAAAAATTTTTTGTCCGTAAGTCGAACAGAGATGATTTTTCCCTTTAACTTTCTTTTTTAGATTTGAAAATTTTATTTTTGGTTTTTATAGTAAGTTAAGTTTTTTGGCTTGAAAAAGGGTTGGATAGTGCTTTTTTTTTAAGAGAATGTTTGCCCGTAGCACTGAGCCCTTTTCCCAAAAAAGAAAGATTTTTAAAACCCCCCTTGTATTAAAAATTCATGTTTAAAAATTTGGGAAATTATCATATTTATTTGCCTACAAAACGCTCCCGTTTAAAAGGGAAATTCGAAAAAAATTTAACCTTTGGTAACGGGGAAAATTTTTTTAAGATATATGGGGCATTTCCTAAACCCAGGATTTATTAAAAAATCGATATTTAGGGGTTCTTGTTTTCCCCAAATTAAAAAAAAATAGCCCAAAAAATTTTTAAAATTAAAAATTTAAAAACAAAATTTTTAACCCCATATTCTGTTAAGAGTATTATGCTTATTTATATGGAAAAATGCAACCCAAACCCAAAAAAAAAAGGTTGTTTTAGGTCTAAAAATTGCTTTTACCACGTTTGATTATTTTTACTCATGTATTTTTCAGAGAAAACATTACTTCATTTAACACTAAAAAAAGAGTTTTAAAAAAGATAAAAAGTCGGGAAAAGGGTTTAAATTTAATTTCCCCAAAATTTCGAAAAAAATTTTTTGAAAATTTGGTATCACTTCAAAAAATAAAATTACAAAATTTTTTAGAGTCCTTTACGTTATTTAGTTCATAATTTTGTTTTTAGCGAATAAAAATGTTTTAATTTTTTATATTGCCAAAAAAATTTTGAAAAAACGAATTCCCTCTCTCTATAGCCTTTTAATAATTAACTTCTATAAATCAAAAATTTAAAAATCCCCCAAAATAAAAAAAAAAATAAATAAGGAAATTTAAAAAAAATAAGGGATAATTTGAATAATTGCTGAGTATTATTTAAGAATTCATTGCCCCAAATTTTTTTTAAAAGTATCATTTCAGATGCGAATTTCACAATCAACACAATCAATATTTATATTTAAGGGATCGAAATTTCGGGAAACCGTGACTTTGCAAAAAAACGCGTAAATGAATAATATTTATGATATTTGGGGTCCTCGGGTTAAGAATTTTGTTAAAATTTTTTTTAAAAATATTAGGGGCAAAAAATTTTAAAAAATTTTCCTAATTGAATGGTTTTTTCCAAAAGATTTTTTAAAAAAAGCTTCTATTGTAAATATTTTGCCTTTATTTACTTTTGAATTTTTCTCTACAGAGGTTTAACTAGAATTTTTTTAAAAGCATAACTGAATGGTTTATCCATGTTTTAGAAAACAAAAGGGGGAAATTTTAAAAAAATGGGGCCCATAATTTTTTCAAAATGGTTTTTAACTCAAAAATAAAAGTGAATTTTTTAAAAAATTTTAAACGAGCTTCCCAAAAAGACGTCTGGGGTTTTTATAACAAAGGGAAAAATATTAATAAAAAGCCCCTTTTTTCAAAAAGAACTTTTGGAAAAAAAGGGTTTTTCCCAAGTTAATTTTTTTCCCAAAATATTTATTTAAATAATTTTTTTTTAAAATGTCCTTAAAAAAATTGTATAATGTATTAAAATCTAAGTGATCCCCCAAAATCATGAAAATTATCCATTTATGCGATTATTATAGATTATAATCATTCCAAATTTTCTAAGTTCCATAGGCCCAAGAATAGGTAAAACTCAATTTCACATACCAAAAGTTTTTGGAAAAATATTCCCCCCAAAAATGTGATCAGGGTTTTGAAAGTGTCAAAGAAATATGTCCCATAAACAAAATGTATTAATTTTGTTATTTTCTTTTTCAAGCATGTCCTGGTACCCTTCACTTCATATAAAAATATGTTGCATAAATTAAGTGTAATTTTAATTTGACAATTTAAAAATGCAAAATTATTATAGAAAAAAATTCTCCTTAAAATCATTAAGATATTCTATCTGCATTTAGTGTTACAGAAGGAAAAAGTACACTTAAAACAAAAAGATCTTCTTTCGCAATGAAACTAAATTTGAATGGGTTTATCTGATAGTAAATCATCATAAAAAAGACGAAAGTTAATTTACAACTAAAATTGTAAACATTATACTTAAAATTTTTTTGAAGTAATAAGTTTTAAAAACAGGAAATATCCCATCTCCAAACTTTATCCAAAACTATTAAATACTAAGCGATTTGAACAGAAGTTCGGCCGTTATTGGAGAAGTTTTCACGAGTTCTGTTGCAAACAAAAAAGTTCTAACAACTGGGAAAACTCTTTTTTTTGGTGATTTTTTTCCCTTTCTTTTGAAGGATTTTCCCAAAATGGATTTTTAAAAAAAAAAGATTAAGTACAATCGCTTAAAATCTAAAACATTTTTTTCACCCCTTCAAGAGGTTTATTTACGATAAAACACAGATCCTGAAAAAATCCCCAATTCTTTCTGAAACCCGTAATGAATTTTCTTTATTTTCCCTTTAAAATAATTTTCTAAAAAATTTTTTAAACTTTCTTTTTAAAATTTAATCAAAAAGCAATATAACTAAGGGGAAAAAACCAATAACTTGATAAATTTTATCGTGCAGTTCATTGCAAAATCAACGATTTCAGTAAATAATTTTAAATGTAATATATAATTGATCAACTCAAAAAGAAAATTTATAGTTCTAACTTAAATACAGAACAAAAAATAAAATAATGTATTGATATATGCAAAATCAACAATAGACAGTTAGATATAAACTAACAGTTAAATAACATACAGTTGATTTGTTCAAACTGCTTCAGAGAGATAAAAAAGTGCCCCCCCCCCAATTTTTATTATGAAAAAATCAGTTATATTCTAGCACAATACGCGATTTCATAGATATTAAAATAACTTTAAAAAATTTAATGTTATTTTTAAAATTGTCTGTAGTTTATAAATTTGCAATTCATTTATAAATGACTATTCTGTTTAGAATAATTCTTTTTAATTTAGTTTAAAATGAAAATTATTTATTATTGCTTCTACCTTACGAGATTTTTGATGATTTTCAGAGATAAAATAACAAGAAGGTTATTAAATAATAGTTCCCTTATAATTTCATTTTATCTTTTATATGTCTGGAGTATATTTACTATGATAAATATTTACTATTTTTCATATAATAATTTTTTAATATTATTTATGTATAGAATAATTCACTATAAGTAAGTTTTAATATTTCATTTATTTTCACTAATTACTTGAAATCAAAAAGTCATTTCTTCGCATATATTTAAAAGATTTATATCTACAAGTATAATGAATTTATAATCTTTTTTCTGTCTGAAACGCTCAGTTTCTATTACTTTTAATTTATATTCGGCTTTTTCCAACGAATCCAGGTAAAGTTAAATTATAATTCGTCTAACTTTATACTTAAACAAACAAATTTTAATAATCATATTAATAATTTATATTTAGTGAAGATCTCTGAGAATATATTCCTTGAGAAGTGAAATATAATTTATTTTAAGGATAACTGAATAATTTTCACTTAAAGAGATTCATCTATGTGATGGTTTCAAAAGATCAAATGAAAAAAAAATAATCATAAATTGATTCCTTAACATGTATAGAATACGGTGGTAAATTGATATTTTTAAAAAAATTCAAAGTCGTTCTAAAGAAACCGGTGTTAGAAGAACAGCTGTTCGTAGCGCAAAGTTAAGATTTTCATTGTTTTAAGATATCCGACTACGTTCGGAACCATGATTTTAAAAAAGCGCATAAATGCATAATTTTCATATTTAGTGTCACTTAGATTAGAATACATGTATAAATTATTTTAAGGACATTATGGCAAAAAAAAAAATGATTTATAAATACAATATTTTAGCAAAAAATAACTTAGAATAACCTTTATTCCAAATGTTCTTCTTTTGTAAAAAATGCTTCTATTGCATTAATATTTTGCTTGTATATGGCTCAGACCTCTGTACTGAGGCTCAACTATAATATTTGAAAAATTCACATTATTTTCAGAGTTACAACCCTTTCAAATAATTATCGGCGTATTTTCTTAAAATTTCTCCCTTCTGTTTTCGTAAAACATGGATAAACCGACTTCCAAGTTTTGCATTTCAAAAATTCTAGTTGAGCCTCTGTATATAGGTCTGATTTGAATTACAGGCAAAATATTATAATAGAAGCATTTTTCACAAAAGGAGAATATTTTGAAAATGGGTCATTCCATGTTCATTTTTTGTCGAAATATTGTACTTAAATAATTTTTTATTGTAATACTATTCTTAACCCAATTTTATATACATTGTCTTATCTAAGTGACAATAAATATCATAAATATTATCTATTTACACGCTTTTGCAAAATCACGGTTCCGAACGTAGTCGGATACCTTAATCGGACTTGAAACTTTAAACGTCTTTTTCTCAAAACGATGTTTTTCAAAATCTCCTCATCATATCTTAACAATATTTTGACCGAATGACTTCAAATGCATAGGGTAGACTCAGAACATAATTACGTACCAAATGAAATACAATAATTTCAAAATTCAAAATATTTTTTTTATAACAAAAACATTAAAAAAAATGAAATTTGTAATTTTTTCTTCGGAGGTCTACAAAAATCTAGTTTTTGATAATTTAGATTGAGTGTAGTTCATTTGGTGCATTTAATCTGGTTTAAATCGCCGTTAATTTCTTTTATTTCAGATACGCCAATCAGTCGGAATTGTGGAAGAGCTGAACGTCCATTTTTTTTAGTGTTATAACTCACGTTTCATTGGATATTTTTGTGACTAAACATTTATACACATACTCTTAAAACACATATAAATAAATAATAAGAAACTCAAAGTTCAATCTTTTTGCTGGTAGTCAAAAAGAAATTTCTAAGAATGCTTAAGGTATCCGACTACGTTCGGAACCTAGAACTTACAAGTGGATTTATCCATGTTTTAAGACAACAGATGTAAGAAATTTTAAGAAAGAAACGCCGATAATTATTTTAATTTGTTGTAACTCTGAAAATAATGTGAATTTTTCAAAAATCTTAGTTAAGCCACTGTACAGAGGTCTGAGCTATGTACATTAAGATATTAATATAATAGAAGCATTTTTCACAAAAGAAGATTATTTTGAAAAAAGATTATCCTAAGTTAATTTTTTTGCCGAAATATTGTATTTGAATAATTTTTTTTTCTTTTGTCAAAATTCCCTTAAAACAATTTATACATATATTCTAATCTAAATGACACTAAATATCATGAAAATTATCCATGTACGTGCTTTTTTAAAATCAAGGTTTCCGAACGTAATCGGATACCTTAAAAAACAGGCCATCACATGGGTGAACCCCCTTTATTTGCATGCAAAATGTATAATTATTTTTATTAATTATATATAATTTACATCATCGTATTCTTATTAGTATTAAAAGATTTTAAAAACATTTTTCATTGGAAAAATAATACAAATAATACATAATAAGAGATTTGAATTGAAATCAAATAATATATCATGTTTTGTTTATTTTAATTTGCATATAACTTCTTAAGAGAGGTCTGTTCCCAGTTAAATACCAGTAAGTACATGAAATAAATTACGTTTATGTTAAAAAATAAGAATTTAGCAAACACTCCGAGAAAATTTTCGATACCAGTTTTGTCATATTTAAATATTTACTCAAAGATATTTCAAGGAACTTTCTTAAAAAAAATGAAGCCCAAAATTCATCTTTAATGTTATTTTCTATTCGTTAGATAAATTTATAAAATTAATTCTTCTGCCATCGTTCTTAGAAGATAGGTAACGTTTTCTCCGATCAGCCTTCAAACACGAAAACCATAAAAAGTGCGTTTGATGATACACTCAAAGTACACGCAATCTATCCATTAACGTAACTCTTGGGGTTGCCGTACCCTGTCTATCAATGTTCTATTCATTTTTGAACAATTTCCATTTTCTATTGTTGACAGTTTAAAGAATATTCGCAATACCGAAACGCCCTTTTGTGCCTGGGCCCTTTAAAAAAAAAAAATTGTATTTAAAAAAAAAAAAAATACATAAAAGAAAAAAATTTTCCCAATCACAGCTTGCCTTATGGTATCTGACGACGTTCGAACGTGATTTTCAAAAACGTATAAATGAATAATATGTGTTCTAAATGTAGTTGTTTGACGAAAATTATTACAAGAAGAAAATTATTTAAATACATAGTCTTTGGCAAAACATAAAGATAGAATTACGTTTATATTTCAAAACATCCTCCTTTCACGAAAAATGTTTGAAACAAGCAATAAACCAAAAATAAGAACTTATCTTACCCAAATTCAACAAGTACTTGAATAACAATAATAATTCAAATTTTAAAGTATAAGAATGTATGTCAACTGCATTAACACAATTAAGTGATGTTACATTTAAGACTCTTACTATCTGATTCTCAATTCAACATGGCGGTATCTACATGACACTATAGTATTTAATAATAAAGTACTAATTGTAAGTGTATAGAATAAAAAAAAGAGAAATTGATGAAATATTTAATAAACTATTTTTTTATTGTTATAAATATATTTGAATAGAAAGCTATGTAAGTATTCACTTTGTAAACAAAATTTATTAAAACTATTAATTTTACCTGAAACTAAATCATTACTTCTTTGTTTATAATTAATTCTTATATTTCTAAAAATAGAATTATGTAAGTTGCTGGTTAAAGATAACTTATTACTGTTAAAATTAAAGTCTTTTTTAATCATATATCTTAGTCTTTAAATAATTATTACTTGTGTTTAATTGTAGATCTAAAACGTTTGTTTTATCTTATTGATTATTGGTTCTAACTATTTTTCGATACTAAGGATAAAAACTAAAGTTGAGAACATAATTTAATTCATTACTAAAAATAACTAAATCGTCTATGTATCTAAAAATATAATATCATTTATTGTCAGAGTTGAGTTTATATATATATATATATATATATATACAGAGAGAGAGAGAGAGTTCCTCAGGATTATTCAAAAAACCTTTATGAAGAATTAGGGGACATAACAAAGATTCAGATTTTCATAACAATCCATGATTGGAAACGTCTTCTTTGAGAGCCGGGTGTTGTGTTGTTCACAACGTGTGAATCACAAAAGCAATGAAGGGGGGAAGGCCGCATTAATATAGTTATTTAAGCTATCATAACCAGCAGTTTTACAAAAATCTATCTGGCAGGTAACATAACTTAGTGGCGCAACAGCCCATGAGGGCCAAAGCTTGATGTGCCCAACTCAGTATACGCGACCTTGGGCCTTCAGGTGCAATAGCAGATGTTCCGGTCAAGTGATCAGTCTGACGTGAAAATCCCAGCGATAAGTTGCCAAGCAAGCTCGGTACTCATTTATTCACGCACTGGAGTGATGAAAGGTTGAGTCAACAGGAGCCAGGGGTTTGAACCTCGGACCTGTGGTGTGGAAGCGCAGTATCCTTACCACTCAGCCACTGGGCTTAAGCTGGAAGGTATGCACCTTATTAACGGATTGGCAGAAGGAAATACATGGATTGCAGAATAGCTATAATATATATATAGAGAGAGAGAGAGAGAGACAAAATATTTAATAAGCACTTTCCATAAAAGTATAATATTCTAAAAATTATTTTTTCTTCTTCACTTTTCACCAAAAAAATGCATTTAAATAGTATGATTGAAATAATAACCTTAAAATAATTTATTATGTACATTATAATTTAAGCGACACAAAATATAAAAAAATATATCCACTTATACGCTTTTGCAAATAAATGTTCTGAAAAGATTTAGATACCTCAAAACAAACGATCGTTTGCAGGCTGAGGAAAAAACAAGGGATAAAGATAACATTAATAAAAAAAAAATTACGAACTATATTTTAGAAGATTAATATTTGGTTCGGTTATCTCTAAAAATTAGTAATTTTGTTTCCAAAGAAGCGTATTTTAGTTTCTCTTTTGATCTTTGGCATTGAAGGCTGAGTATTTAATATCAGTAAGCTGAAACTAAATAAGAATTAGTAAGAAATGAGGAGACTGAAAGCAATAATAAGAATTTTTGTAAAGCTTATATTAATCATTTGTCAAAAAGTAATTTTTATTCTGTTTAAGATAAAAATGTAATTGCCTATGTATTTTCAGTTACTTTGACCATTTAAAATATAAAAAGGAAACATAAATCTAAGGAAAAAACAAATTCTAATATAATGCGTTCTTGACATTTCACGCAAAATTGGATATTAATGTATTCTGATTTTTTAAAGTAAGAAAAGCTTAAGATGGATTTAATCACCTTAATTGAAAAAATTTGTATACAAAAAGGGATTCAATTTAATTAATTAATTTTTAATTTTTAGACTTAGCATGTATTTTGTTTTAAGATCTTGGCAACTGATTGTAAACTGTATTTTACTTTTGTATCTTGAGCTTTAAAAAACCAGATTGATTTAACAAATTGTTAGTATTTCTGTGAAGCATACACATTTTTTTTTAATACCGTGACTGTTCCTCCATTTTAAACAATTTTGCTGTCTTTAAATAATGCAAATACAGGGTGAGTTCCAATGATGGACCCGATTTACAAAGATCTTATTTTAGAAACTACTGCATATTCTTACAATGAGTTATACATGATTGCAAAGAGAAAAATACTCAGTTTTTTCCCCACCAATAATCAACAGCACATTCAATATCGCTATGACTGAAATCCAAACATGACGACAATGGTAGAAACAAGTTTTCGCGTATTAAGGACCGATAACGATTTACGCAAAAAAAAAAATTATTCAAGGATTTTCAAAATTATTTGGTGGTTTCCTATGTGAGTACACTATGTAAAACAGATTTTGTGCTCAAAATTTCATAAAATTGTGCTCAAAATGTGTTAAAAATTTCATTTTTAAAATGCTTCTCCTCCTACACAAATTTATGTACACGCATGCAATTTGATTTACAAATACGCCAAACTAAGTAGAACAAAAATTGGTATGGGTTTTGCAATAACATTTTTGGTATTTGTACAGTGAGTCTTTTTATGAATGCTTATTGAAAGTTTCTTAAAAATGGATAAATTCTGAGTTCTATTATTTTTTTTAAAAAAATAAGTATTGCTTTGATTTAAAAATGCATACCAACTTTTGTTACATGTAGTATTTGTAATAGGTAAAAAATAAATAAATAAATAAAGCGTTAGGCACAATAGAAAATAAAAGCCTTTGTAATTTAATGAAATAAACTAGTTATTTTATCTTTCTGAGATAAGCAAGCTTAAAGTTTTTATTTGCCCTAGGGATGCGAATAAAAACGAACTTAAAAGCTATCATAATTTTGAGTTTTTCAAGCTGAGAGCTTTCAAATTTTGTGAGGTTATAGAAAAGTATGAAAAAAATATTTTAGGCTAAAAAAATCAGATTTGACTTTTTGACCGATTTCTGTCAATTGAATCGTACTGTGTCCCATTAACGTATGTACGAGAGTTTTTTTCAGCTATTTGGGTGCAACGCACATTTAGAAATCACTGCGAAAAAGGACCACCAAACAACAAGAGCATTCTGCCATGACATCATCAATTTAAGAAAACAAGTAACTTGCGTAACATGAAAAAAAAGATTCCTGCCAAGTGTCTCAGAAGAAGTGGTGACGGTGAGGTAGAGGTTAGTTCGAAATCTACGAGGGCTGCCACATGTTAATTTGAAATTCCCCCAAAATGGCATGGAAAATTTTACGAAAAAATTAAATTTCAAGCCGTATGATTTGCAATTGACAAAAGAAAGGACATATGACGACAAGTAAGCATTGTGAACCATTTGTAGAGTAATAGACTGGAGTACAGATTGGAGATATGCCGTGTAACAAAAGGGTTACACATCAAAAATAGTAACAGGAAAAAAAGTATGTTTTTCTTGGAAATTCAATGTAATATATGCAGTGGTTTCATTAATATGATTTTTTAAATCAGGCTCATCATTTGTACTTTCCCTGTAGAATAAAGTAATTTTCTTTCAAACTATAAATAACCATTAAACTTATGGTTGTGATCACCAAAAAGTAGGTACAGTGGTACCTCGACATACGAGTGCCCCAACATACGAGTTTTTCGAGATACGAGCCGACGAGCAAGTGATTTTTTTGGGTTTTTGTGACGAGCGAAATTGAGATACGAGTCCGGTTCGGTTCGGTTCGGTAGTCTCTGGGAAATCCATGGGGCTAGAGGTGGAAGAGAGACGTGAACGGAAACTCATCAAGGGGCACACCAGGAACTGACGACTGAGGAGATACAAGAGTTACAGTCACGGGAGCATACTGAGGTTATGCAAAAAATTGGTTTTGAGGAGTCAGAGGAGGAGGTTATTTCTACAAATTTAGATAAAGGAGATCTTTGGAATGGGGAGAGAGTTTCACAGTTCGGGAAAAACACCCAGAAAAGTTGAACAGGTCGTGCATCTGACCTTTTTAATGACACTTGCCTAACTCATTTCCGGAACATTCTGAGAGAAAGGAAGAAACAAACCTCCTTGGACATGTTTTTTCTAAACGGCCTACAGATAAAAGCGAGAAAAATGTAGCGAAAAGGCAAAGCCAGTGAGGATATCTAATTTATTTCTTTACATTCTCTTTTTGTTTTAGTGCAATAAATATTTGATATTTATAAATACGTTTTATTATTCAAAACCACGTAACAAAAATAACTGGGGTGAATTTTGGAGGTTGGGAAAGGATTAATGGTAGTTCAATTGTTTTGTATGGGGAAATTTGCTTCGAGATACGAGTAATTCAAGATACGAGCAAGGTTGTGGAATGAATTAAACTCGTGTGTCGAGGTACCACTGTATTCTCAAAAATTAATGATACAAATTATGTATTTCTTTTTATTTGTTGAAATGCTGCCATTTCAGCTATTTGAATGTTTTTTTCTTTTTGGTACTTTAGAATTTCTATATTGTAAATTTTATTTATTTCATTTCCCATTTATTATTTCATTATTTTAAATTCAACAATATGTGTTACTTAACATTTAATTTAAGTTCGATAGTACACTGTTGCCCATGAAATTACTCAAATAAAAGGAATTCTTTATAAGAATTCAAGACTACAACTTATTGAGTAATTTTCTTTCTATGTAAAAATACGAAATAGGGGAAAAAGTTTTTAAAATACACTTAAGATACTATTACATATCTATTATCATAAATATGAGCTCAAAATAAATTACATATTTTACAATATATTGCCACTAAAGCTCTTAACTAAGCAACACATGTGAAATTGTCATTTGTTAATATATGAGTATCCAAAATAAAAGTGAATATTTTCAAAATCGTGTATATTTCACATTCTTCAAATATATCAAGTAAATCACTGCAACTATACCTTTGTTACTATCATTGCGTGATTTTTTTACAAAATAATGCAAACTATCCTAATATCTTCTTTTGTGTTACATATAAATTAAATTGTTTTTCATCCTTTCAAAGAATAAAAATATTCATCTAAAAGGCTGCAGTTTGTTACAAGTTTCATGATTTTAAATTTTATACTTTCGAGAAAGAGCATGGAACAATAAATGTGCTATCTGGAAAAAAAATGCCTTTAGATATTGCCTCAAACTAATGTGTCTGTGATACAAAACATGATATATTGATTGTCTACTATTTCAGATCAGAGCACTTATTTTTATATGAATCTATCATAACTGGATTTGAAAAACTAATTTTCAATGTACATAAAACATATTACAGAATTATTTCAGGATATTAACCAAAGAGCGGTCACGCAGCGCAAAGAATCACCCCAGGCTTACGAAATTGTTAATTCTGGGAAAATTGTTTATTTGTTACGAATGACCTTGACAGAGAGTATCCTCCACGGAAACTAAAATGCATTTGTCACATATCTCCCTCTTTTTTGTAAGTGGCATTTTTTTTTTACAATCTTAAAGTACTTCTTTTGACTGAGTTCCCAGTGCGACCATTTTTGTACCAAAATATTTTCCATGGGCATGCAACATTTTTCCCTTGGGAATAACTTAATGGTTTCCATTGCTTTGTTGTACGACTTATTATGGTTTATAAATGTAAATGGGCAAAATATAAAAAAATAAATGGGCATCTTTGATCTGTTTTGATGGATATGGAAAATAATCAAGCAAGGGAAGAACCTGCTGAAACAATGATAACGAAAGTAAATTTGACAAAAATAATGAACAAGAAACGTTTGATTTGAAAGGAAAATTTTCAAGTGTTGCATCAAGAATTCCATCAAGAAAAATCTAAAGCTATAAGTGTAGCACTAGACACACTTCACCCTTTTTAAAAAGATACAAGCAAAAAAAAGTTCCACATGTTCTTGGCCAATCATCTAAGGACAATATAACTACAATAAATTGACCAAAATAAAGCAGCTTTGCTTGAAAATATGATCCATGTAATGTTAGCGGAAAGTGTTAGTGATTTGCGTTCTTCATTGAAGCAGAATACGCTTAAAACTTCTTGGTTCATTTTGATAGATATTTTTTTTCTAAAATTTTCAAGGAAATTTGAAACGTCCTTAAAAGTTGGTAAGTATTCTTTTTCTTAATTAAGTTATTCACTAGAATCATGATCTTATCGTGTACAATAAAATAATTATAAAAAATGAAAGTTACTGTTTTAAAAAATTAAAAAACCTTTTATAGTTAATCGAACAAAGTTGCAACAATCTTTTAGTCGCCAAATCTGGAATTAGTCACCAAATTTGGGAATGGGATCTGGAATTTGTTGTCAGATGTGAGATGGGATATGAAAATGGGAAATCGTTATCCCGGATGGTTCTGATCAGGACAATAGAACAAAATTATTAAATTATTGTATTGTCATCCGTCCTGGACAAGTGAGCAAAATTTCAAATTAATCTGACCTTTGCAAGTGGGTAAAAATTAAGTTCAAAGATTCCGTTAAATACAGGTGAAGCTTATAAGAAGGTGTTTAAAAAAGGATTGAGGTGACTCGGTCACCCCGCGAGGCCATTGAAGTTAGTATCAAGTGCATGCCTGCTCTCGGGTTAAGAAGAAATGTTTAACATTTGGTATAAGATGGTAGGAAATTCCATTCATATAACAGCTGAAGAATCGATTCCATATGTTGTAGCACTAGCATAAACGTATTAATCCCATATAAGTGATTTATCTTCAAAGCTTATCTACATGCCAGAGAGTAATTGCCAGAGAGTTTATGAGTTATGGCAATCCATTTGATGCAAACCCAATGTCAAGTGCTGAAATTTTTTAAAAGTTATTTGAAATTAAATAAAGCTGGCTGTTACGTAAGTATCTACTTATTTAGTACATTAAATGAATTTTTTTTAATTTTATTTTAGAAATAATTTAATTTCGAAATAAGTTTTCTCACAGAAGAAAACGCTTGTTACATATGTACTTACTGTTACCCCCGGCTCGTTGGATATTCCATGATACTGCGTGAATGTATATTGTTTTTAAATTAAAGATATTTAAGTCTTAGTATTCAGTTTTGTATTATATTGAAAATACATTCAATCTTCGATTAGATTTAAAAAAAAATCTGATTTCTGCTCAACAAAAGAACTATATGTTTATAAAATTTGAAGTCTATACGCGTTTAACAGCTAAAAAATGGGATTTTTTATATATATATAACGCCCTTGTCAATTCCTCCCACAACCACAGCCTTCATCGAGAATTAATTTGTACGAAACTCGTTCTTTGCGGTACTTAAATCAACAATGGCGGTATAATTTTGTCAGTATGAAAATCATATATCTAATATCTCAAAATGGGACTTTTTTATCTATCTATTACTTATTGTAATGTTCTTTCCTTTCTTGTGAGTCTACTTCTGTTAGGCATGTTCTTTATTTCTACGAAGCAAAACATACATGCCTTCCAAATCTGAAGTCTGCAGGTCGAATATTTGAAAAATGGTACTTGCTTTCTACACCTATCTCTAGAGAGTCGATTTCCGCAAAATTCTTTCTTAGCGAATCTCTACTCAATAAAAAAAACATGCCTTCTAAATTTCAAGTACGTCTGTCTAACAGTTCCCGATATCTTGTGATGAATAGGTGAGTGAGTAAATCACTTTCTTCCTTTATATATTCTGCATGTAAATATGACCAGATAACAAAAAAAAAATGTTATAAAAAAAGTGCTTTAACATTGTTCTATGATTATTCATTTACAATACCAACTAAATTAGCTAATTAACAATGTTGATGTATTGAAGAAACTGAAGTCTCCTAATATTTAATCAAACATGTCTTATTATGTTTAAGATAGTTACAAATCGATTTTCCTTCAGATTTAATTCCGTTTCTAAATGTCAATATCTCATTATCGCTAATTTTAAAGCAATTAAAGAATCCATTATTGTCATTAGTTCTGAAGTATTTTTTTTTCTTTCTTTCAAGTATTTGTTTTAAAACTGAATCTGAAACCTCATGGCTATTTTCAGACATCTCAAATACATTTTTAATCACTTGAAGCAATGCACTTAAGAAAATAAAGAATACATATAATGGTTTGTTGACTAATGCGTACTTTATTTTATGGTTTTGACGCAGATGATTGTCTTAAAAAGAATTTTCGTTCTTGTAGTTGCCTTTTAAGAAGTGAAGTAACTTACATAGATTAAAGCAAATATCATCTTTGGTGCATTAACATTCATAACGTAAAATATGATATTTAATTTAAAAAAAATTAAAATCTTGAAAATGTTTTGCCCTTATATATTTTCTTGATTGTGATATGTTGTTCTTGTTACTATACCGAGATTGCCTGGCAATACCAATCTCCCTGTCCATGAATGAGTCAATCCCCATGTATATCCATGTCCATGAATAATTCAATCTCCATGTCCATGAATGAGTCAATCCCATGTATCTCCATGTCCATGAATAATTCAATCCCCATGTCCATGAATGAGTCAATCCCCATGAATCTCCATGTCCATGAATGAGTCAATCCCCATGTATCTCCATGTCTATGAATAATTCAATCTCCATGTTCATGAATGAGTCAATCTCCATGTCCATGAATGAGTCAATCCCCATGAATCTCCATGTTCATGAATGAGTCAATCCCCATGAACATGAGTGAGTCAATCCCCATGTATCTCCATGTCCATGAATGATTCAATCTCCATCAATCCCCATGTCCATAAATGAGTTAATCTTCCTGTATCTCCATCCCCATGAATGAATCAATCTCCTTGAATCCAAGGATTACTAAAAAGTCTAAAAATAGAAGATGATTCTGAAGAACCTCAACCTTTGTAAAATCCATACAAGCCACGATACGAGCAAGGACTAATACCAATGGCACTCCGGAGGGATCTTTTGACCCTGACGAAAAGTGAGTATTTTTATGTAGCCACTCAAGAAGGGCGAGAAGGCAGTCTTATATTTCCTAGGGATTAGCTTGAATTAACCTTCTGGATTACTCCCGAAGTGTCAAGAATAACTAGGATGGATTCTTCCAAGTGGATTGAAATCAATCTTTTTAAGGTGGTTTTCGGTTAATGTTAAAGAACAGGACCCAAATTTGGAACACTTTTTCATATATAAAAGAAATGAAAAATTAATATGATATTCTGGCTTCACTATCCTTTAGAGAGCAGCCCTTTTTAACATACTTCCCATTTTCAACCGAGTTGATTCATTTTTTTCTGGTATAAAATGTGTTTCGCATTTTTTATCCTATACCGCAATGTTAAATGGGCTTTGGCTTCACTTATTAAAACAAAAAAGAAAGTATTCACTGAATATTTTGAAATATTTTTAAAAAGACTATATTGTTAACAGAGGTACGAGTTAAAATATTGCAAATTTACACGGAAATTGGGTTATTTTTCTGTCTGAAAATGTGCTTCGCGTTTAGTTAGAGCTCTCGGACTTTTACCGAAGATAGCCTTAAGAGAGGATAATTAGCTAAAGGGTCCCATTAATTTTCATGCTCTCGTCAGTCGCATTTCTGGACAAGAAATCGGACATCTCATTACCATCAATCACAGTATAAAAATAGTTTTTAAAAAATATATGATAAACAATACATCTATTTGTGACATTATACAGAAAAAAATAACATATTTTTGTACAGCTGTGATATCTCACGCGTCCTTTCTCTAACATAACCTCTGTGTTCTTTGACGACCACGATTAATGGCAAATCTATTCCAACCCAAATCCAAGAAGTGAAATGAAGGCTAGATGCAAATAAGATAACCTTTAAAAGGATAGAAGTTTTAGTGAGCGCGATGGCAATTTAGAGAAAGTTCAGTTCAGAGAAGATAGAAGTGTTGATTGACGGCTTACATAGAATCAAGACACAATCTAGCTATTCAACCAAGGTACATACCATTGTACGTCAACCTAGAGAAATATCCGAAGTGGATTGGACTTTGAGTATCAACCAAAGTAGGAAGATTATATTCTGAACGCGAATATATTATTGAGATTGAGAGTAGGCGGATATAATATAATTATATTGATTGATAAGTGATCTAATTGCGCGATCTGTGTTAGTTCAGTCTACGTGTTTTGGTTTATTCTCACTTAATATAAGTTTGTTCGATATCTAAGTAATTTAAGTTAAATTCTTAATAAAAGTCATATTAAGAATTCTAAAATGTCTCATCATTTCGAGAATCTCACACCTCTAACTTACGCTGAAACCCCACGATATTGTCCACGAAGATCGACCATGTCGCACAGCTTATGTCTTAAAAGAAAATTCTACACTTGTCGGTTTTGTACTTATGCCAAATATTTATTGTATAACAGACACGACTTTGAAATATTCACACATTTGAGAAATAAATACTATATATTGAAATTTAAAATTTTATACCTATTTAAAATATATAAAGAGACTAAGAGATTTTTGAAACAATGGATGTATAATGGTATTTAAAATCCTTTTAAAAACTTTTAATGGTAACCATTCGGGTTAATACGAATAATTTCATAAGAACTTGAAGAGTGACTACGTTCAAAGCGTGATTTTGAAAATGGGTAAAAATAAATACTTTTTTATATGGTATAATTTGAATTAGAATATACATATAAAATTGTTTCAAGAACATTGTTACAAGAAAAGAATGCACTATTGTGTCACTATTGAAAGAATGATATTTTCAAAACATTTTTGACTACACAGAATGAACTGAAAGGCTCTTCAGAGGATCTTTCAATTGTGAAATAATAATTGGTACTATTAATTAAATTTATCTGCTGTGATGTATTAAAATTGGAATAAATCCATTTTTAAATTATATATTTCAAAATTAATAGTAAAGGTGCCCGGTATATGAAAGTAGTATATAATGGAAACAATTTTACAACAGGATATATATATATATAATGTTTTGAAAATACTCGTTGTTATGTTAACGTTTTGCTAAAAAAGGAAATTTGAATAATTTTTCTCATCACCATATTCTTATAAAATTGTTTAAAATATGTTCTAATTCAACTAACACTAAATATAAAAAAAATACTGATTTATATGTTTTTTAATACTAAGTTTTTGAAAACGTAGTCAGTCACCTTACTATTTTTTAATAAGTAATTTATTCGATTCCTACTATTAGCTCACAATATCTATATATTTATTTATTTATCTTGGAGGAATTTTCAAACGTTATTAAAATGCATTTTAAAAGGCTCAATTGAGCTGACATTTTATATACATGATTATTTTGGATTACAATACAATAATTTAATTATAATTAATAAGAATTAATTGATTAAAAGTAATTATTTAAAGAATTACAAATACAGCCACGTTGGCATCATTTTTGGCGACTTAGCGACCCTTTTGGTGACTTGTGTCAATTGAAAAGGGGTTTTTTCCTCATGTTTATAAAATTTTCTTTGTTGATCTAAGTAGGAATTGACTTATTATTTTTTTTTATATTACTTTTTTTTTTTTCAGAAAATTCTCAAAGGCTTACACATACGTCTTGAATACTACATAATTTTATAACAATAAATAGATCTTTGTACTTTTTTCTCTTAAAAGAATATTCCAAGTTCAATACAAAGACAGTTATTGAAAGTTAAGTTTTCAAATATTTGAGCTAATAAGACACAAAGTAATATTTTTTGCTAAAAATTCAATTTTGAAAGCAGCAAGAAAAACATTTGATTACATTTTATTCATTTGCACAATTGCTATTCCTGACCGAATTATATTTATCTAAAGAATATTCGCCACATTTGAAGCAAAAAATTTCTCAAAGACCCATTCTACACAAAGAGTAGACTTAATATAACATTAAAAAAAAACAAACATTACTTTTATGAGTTTGGCAATGGTAATTAATATTTACATTGAATAAGAGAAAAAGACAGAGTGCGAGAACATTTAAAGTGCTTATTTTAATAGCTATTGTGATTCTAAGGAGGACTCATTGAGTGTGGAAGTAATTGTGTTGTAACATTGGAAAGACAATAAGCACGCTTTTGTGCAATTAGTTCGAAAACCCATAATTTTTTTTTTCGTTTCCTAATAGAAAAATTTCGCCATTAAAACACTTGTCTGTGATGCATTTGTCTCGGATGCTCTCAGAATAATTTGAATCATTTAATTTACGCACAGAACAAACTGAAATGAAAAGCATTGGCTCTTTTAATTGGCAAAAAAGAAAAGAAAAGAAACTGAAATTTTCCTCATTCGCTGTTAAATACTGCTAATGCCTTGAGACAAAGGGATTTAAGTTTTTAATTTGTCCAAGGAACTGAATGTAGTAGCTTGGCATTAAAGTAGCTGGCAGAAGTACCTTTTATTTCAACAACACTTTTTTTTTCTTCAGCAAAGGAAACTTAAATTAATAAGTTGTTTTTAAATTGAAAAACGTTTCTTTATTTTGAATTTTCAACTTATTGTATCCCTATGGTGGTTGGAGGTACTGGAATCAAAATAATTTTAAAACTAGCTCCAATAATCTTTATTACGTAATGGATTTCTTGCATTGCATTTCTAGATAAACATTAATATGTTTTGCCTTAAATTTTTATTGTCTTTTGAAAAAGCATTAAAAACATGAAAGACATCGGGTTGTGATAGGAATTATTGTTCATTTTTAAGTTAGTAATCTCATCTCTTTTATACTCTTTTACTAAAGTATTTTATACTTCAGCATTTGAAAAGAAAAGCAGAATAGCAAAATAACCTAATAGAAAGAATTGCACCTAATTCATACAAGAAAAGTGAATAACACGTTCTTTTTCTCTGGCGATGGAATTGGCTAAAAAAGTAAATACATACACTCAAGATTCTACCAAAGGTGGCAAATACTGCTGCTGACAATTCCGGAGCCTTCTAGCTATAGAGGTCCTCCTGCAGTGGGTCAATAAGTAGAGTTAGATAGAGTTTTGTGCTCTTGGGGTGAAAGGTGGGCACTCGAAGATATGTTTTAGTATGAACGGTTTAAATTATGAGCAGTTTTTACACTGTACTTAAGATCTTGTTTTATCGAGATGGATTTTCAAGCCCTTGTGGTGATAAGTTCTTAGTCTTGTGATTGTGGACTTTATGACTCTTGGGAAGTGGAAGTCTGCTATGAGTAGTTTCTTAAAAGAATGGGGTAAAAATCTAGATCTGACCACATAATTTACATCACAAATGTGATGGTGGTACAAGGCTGGCCATGGTCTCTGATTTCTTTGGACAAAGAATCAGCACACTCATTTCCTTCGATATTTACAGGTGTAGGTATCCTTTGTAGCACACAGAATTTCCCCTTGTAATGTATTTGCTAGAGTAGGAAATGTATAGAGGAGGTGATGTAAGTATCTCCGCTTAGGATGGTCTCTAAGGCAGGTTTAGAATCTGAAAGGATCACATTAGTCCGTCTGTGGTATCCATAGCTTGTTGTTGTTGGTGTACCCATGAAGTGAATACTCATAAAAAAAGAAGCTTTAGATCACTCTGGGGCTGTCGAAGACAGCTTCGGCAACCTCATCAGCTTTATGAGAGAAGATCAAATATTTTGGGTCTTTTGCGCTGATCTTGAAAGGTTTGGATCGGTTTACTGGTCAGCCGAAAATATGTTGTGGAGACAGTTGAACATTTGGGGAAAAATTTGTATAATTTCTTTGTCCTTCAGTTGATATTTTCATTCATTTTACGTGTTTCGTTTTAATTCCAGTTATTGTTGATGCTATTTAGAGTTGGAATGGGATATTTAAGGTATACGACTATGTTACGAACCGTGATTTTAAAAAGCGCATAAATGGATAATTGTCATGATATTTAGTGTCATTTAGATTAGAATACATGTATAAAACTGTTTTAAGGACATTTTGACAAAAAAAATATTTAAATACAATATTTCGGCAAAAAATTATCTTAGAATAACCCTTTTTCCAAATGTTCTAATTTTATGAAAAATGCTTCTATTATAATAATATTTTGCCTGTATATAGATCAGACCTCTGTACAGAGGCTCAACTAGAATTTTTGAAATATATAACATAGAAGTGGGTTTATCCATATTTTACAACAACAGAGGGGAGCAATTTTAAGAAAAAAACGCCATTAATTATATTTAAATTGGTGGTAACTCTGAAAAAATGTGATTTTTTCAAAAATTCTAGTTGAGACTCTACAGTGAGGTCTGAGCTATATACAGGCAAAATATTATTATAATAGAAGTTTTTCACAAAAGGAGAACATTTAAACAAAATATTATTCTAAGTTAATTTTTGGCCAAAATATTGTATCTAAATAATTGTTTTTGTCAAAATGTCCTTAAAACAATTTTATAAATGTATTCTAATCTTAGTGACACTAAATATCATGACAATTATCCATTTATGTGCTTTTTTATAATCACGGTTCTGAACGTAGTCGGATACCTTAAAGTTATTAATGATTAGTCTTTGACTGGAGCAACCGTATAAGAGCCGATGAAGGTCGTGAGGTTAGATGATTGGGACAAGCTCTAAATTATTTGGCAAGTTGATCGGATTTCTCATTATCGAGTATATTTGCGTGAGCTGGGGTATCCATTGTAACGTACCGGATCTCTTTTCTGTGATGAATTTGTCAATGAATTGGATGGGCTTGTGACTGATTTGGCACTTACCCTTCTGGATGGCTTGCAGCGCGGATTTTGTAACTATGACGATGATAATGACTCTCGAAACTTGAAAGCTTTTAGAAAGGAAAAAAAATCTCCAATGCACTCTTGATACCAATGAGTTCGCATGTGTAGTTGGATGCGATTTACCCTACATGAATTTTATAATACTCATGCTACCTGTGTTTGGAGAAATTAAGAAGTCATGTGCACCTACTCTATCAATATCTAAGCTTAGCTCCATTATCCACAGTTTGCGAGTCAGATGTATATATGGTGAGAGCTTCCATAATAGCTAAGAGCTTGCCTTTGAAGTTAGGTACCCATGGTTCAAAATTACGTGGTCCGTCGTCAAAAGCCCTCGTGCAGCTGAACAGTGCGACGTTAATGTTCAATCAATCAATCAATTGAAGTTAGGTACGATTGCAGCGTTGCTTAAAATGTGTTCACGTTTCCTGCCTTTCGGAAAGAGAAGGAGGATACTAGCACCTTATTTGAGAGATTGGTCTCGGGAATTATCGGTGTAGGCAAATGCTTCTTGAGAAATCTTTTCTATCGTATCAAGTTCTTTTTGTTTAAGAGCATTACGGTCTTCTCTTTTAGAGCAAGGTTAAAATAAGTATGTTCAAATTAAACATAACAAATAAAAATAATAAATTAAAATAAGGAATGCAAATTATAAATTTGATTTATTTATATTACAAATACATGGGTGGAAAATCGTTTCATTGAAATCACAGAATTCATTTGAAAAAAAAAGAAAGAAAAAAAGAAACCTTATCGCATTTCTGTTAACGCAGATAAACTTTTTTCTGAGATTTTCATGCGTCTTATTTAAATTAAACATTAAATGTTACTATGACTTTTTAGGGGGGAAAACCGCGTAGTTATATATTTAAAAAAAAAAAATATTTTGACCTCTAAAACTTTGAATTTCTTTAAGATAAAGTTACCATAAGCTGTTGAATGTCTGTTGGAACTTTTTATCAGGGTTTGTCCTAAAATATGTAGAAAATTTTAGAATTTTATTTTCAAGTTTGAAGTTGATTTTAAATGTGGAGATCATAGATATTGTATAAAAGATCTGGGATTCATAATATAGGCTCGAATCCAAGTGCCACTGAAGACTCAATTTGTAGAGACCTGTGTACAGTTTAATCTTTATTGGTTCAAAGTACTCTCATTGGTGTACTAAGGAAATTTAAAGTGTGAGGCACAAAAACTAATTCGGTTTTCTCACTGGCCCATGGTTCAAATGTACAATAATACTGCTGTAATTTTCGAGTAGTTTTCAAATAATTGGTAGCAAATAATCAATAATCAATATCTTGAAGAATTTTACAACCCATTCTATACAAAATAATACAGGTTAAAAAACTAAGATCTCTGAGCAAAATTTAGATTAATGCAGAAATGAAGATATTTTTGCAATATATATGGTTTGAATAAGAATGACATATCATTCATAAAAACTGCTGATGTGATTAAAGTCTACAACAGAAATACGATTTAAATATTGAAATAAAATTACAAAACAAAAGTACTCTTGCGGTGGTGTCTACTATAGGACTGATGTATTGTTAGGGAACTAATGACTTACGACTTGTAACGTACTTTCGCGAGGCAAAGTATACAAAAAGATACAATCTGACGCTTATGTTCTAAAGCAAGTACACCTTTGAACCCGCCCTAATCCAGCACAGTAGTGACTGATGCAGTTCCCACACCAATCTCTTGGCCGTGGTAGCCGAGTGGTATAGGTATCGGATCGCGGCATGCCTTGTCACGAGTTCGAGCCCCGTACTGCTAAAGACCCGCAGTGTAGGGCAGCGATGCACGTTAAATCTGTCGAGAGCGGAAACGTCCTCCCGTTGGGGTGGTGTGGGGTGAGTGGAGAGGGTGCCGTCAGGTGTCGTCCACGTCACTTGACCATGGATCAAAATTAGGTGGTCCGTCGCCAAAAGTCCTCGTGTAGCTGAACAGTGCACCGTTAATATTCAATCAATCAATCCCACACTAATCTCCAGTTTCAACGCACGAGAAATGACTAGGACTAATGACCGAATAGTAATCCCGGCTACTATCCTGTGTCATGTGTAACATTTGAAGGAGTCACGTATTCCACCTTTAAAAATATACCAAAAAGGAAAATCTACACTCCCCAAAACACTCTCTCAGACTCTCTATCAGAATCACTTCCAGATTGTCTCTTTGACTCTTTCAAACCTACCACATCGGACCATTCAAGGCTACAGCGTAACAAGCATCACGTCGTCTTAATGCAGCCTGTACGTCAGAGATCCAGCCATTCATTTTTAAGGAAATTTAGAGACGGTTATTTCATATGAAAACATTTTTTTAAAATTTTTTTTTTTCTTTTGCATCTAATTTGTATTAATTCGGATTTTCAGCATTTACAAATACAGCTTAACGCGCTGTATACGTTCCATCAAAGTAGAGCGTAATATGAAACAGCGTTAAACGAGGGTTCCTCATCAGAAATAATGGGGTTAGGGAAAAGGGGTAGAAATTGGGCAGGTATTTTTCCATTCAATTTATTAATTATGGTTTTTAAACAAAAAAAAAAATTTTATTTTCCTTAAATATAGAAACATAATAAATGAATATACATATAAAAATTTTAAAAAAAATTCTAAGTCAGTATATTTGCATTTCAGAAAACATTATCTTCTGTTTTCCCAAATTTTTTGAATTTTTATTAAAAAGGCATCTAATGAATTTGCGTTTTCCCCTTTTCGCTCGTATTGTTGTTGGTTTTGGAAAGGAAACCATAACCCCCATCTTTTCCCTTTTATCCCGGGAAAAATTTTCTCTGCTTTGTTTTTTTTTGTTGCTTTATTTTCGTGTTTTTACTATAAAGAAAAAATGAAAATCATAATATTTGTCACTATACTCTTTTATTATATAAATTTATACGAAAAAATTTAAAAAATGTTTGAAACTAAAAATAGTTCGTTTAAAACCGTTGGGAAAAAAAAACATAGATACCTGCTTCAGATATCGGGAACCCCCCTGTGTGTAATTTCGGGGAATCACACAATTCAAATAAAAGAGCGTTAAACCGAAACAGCGCTAAGCGAAACAGCGTTAAGCGGGGTCTTACTGTATAAAAATGAGGGAAAAATTGTGACTTTTGAATGAAGATGACGAAATGAGAATAGCATTATCATTTTCAAAACCAAATATAAACGAGACTATAAAAAATCAGTTATTAAATGTATTTTTGTAACGGATTTGTAATTATTTACTCAATAAACAAATTGTTGTCTTTATCGCACATATTATTTTATTTAACATAGAAAATGAATCTCATAATTTATTTTAAATATTTTATTATAGATATATAGATAATTTAAATTATTTTAAACTTATTTTATTATTAGTGATCCCCCAAATTTTGAAATTGCTAAAAGTGCACCTAAAAAAATAACAAACAAAAAAAATAATAAAAAAAATAAAAAGAAAGGTTGCGAATTGCTGCATTTGTCTATAGAAGTACCAAGTCACAAAGGAGAAATGTTAGTACAATCAAAAATAGATAAAATTCGCATTTTGTTCTTGAAAACAATATGACTTTCAGAACTTCTTTTAGTTTAGAAAATTCTCTTCTTGTTAAATTTCCCTCCACTGATTATATTACATATAAGCATGCATGCATCGTATATTTCAGTGTATACGTCGAGAAAAGTTGACGTCGATGTATATACAAATCCACTAATTGCTGAGGCAAAAAAACGTATTTTAAGAAAAAAGGTTTAACATTTTCAGTCAGCTTTTCTCAAGCAATTTTAATCGTTTAAATATTTGGTTGTTATAAATAAGATTTTTATTTTAAATGAACAATCCTCAAAAATCATTGAGAGTCAATGTCAGAATCCGAGTTTCAAAATAATCCGCGAAATTCACATGTGTTGATTAAAATGTCTGAATGCATACCATGTATATGTAAAGAGTTTTCCCACAGGGCATTAATTATAAGTCGACGATTACGTACCTAATACACAAACATTTCTTCGCTCTCCTTTTACAAATAAAAACGTGGCGTAGAAAAAATGACTAGAATCGATATCTTACAAGATAACAAATGAATGAAACAGTTATTTGTGAACTTCAGACTGGCCTACCAGAAATACAAGTATTGTCGCTGGTGTTTCACTTAACAATTTGATTGAAAAATAATCCACCCTTTTTACCTATTTACCAACATTGTCGCCCTCTTGGTGACAAGTTTAAAACTAATAGAAACATTTTTCTTATTTTTTTAGCTGGGCTTGTATACTTGTTTCAAATTTTAGGTAAATATTTGAAAAAAAAAGATAAGTCCGCTTATACCCAATTATCTTATATTCGGAAATATTAATATAATTTTATTTTACGCTCATTACAGTTGCAGGAAGGAATTGTAATTTTTCCATCATCAACCATTTCTTGAAAAAGCAAAGATAAATCCAATTTTGAAATACTTGAAACGACTTTCCAAATATTTCTGTTGATAACAAAATTCCCCGACAAATTAAGCTCTATCGTTCATAATCTAAATTTAATTATAATCAATAAATCAATTCAAAATTAAACTATGAGAATGTTGAAATATATACTATCACCAGGAACACGTAAATAAATAAAATTTTTAAATCTCCCATATCACTAACATTTTGCTTCACATTCTACAAATACCTAAGCATCATGTCGATGATAATTAATTTAAGAGATCGTCAGAGCAAATGCATATATAAATTTAATACCTTCACCATCCCGGATAGATATGCCGCACTGTCTATCAATCCCATGTTTAGAAACTAGACCAATTCGCGCTCTCCCACGTTGTCTGTCACTTAATCTCATAGCCATAGCACAGAAATGATTCACCCTAATACCTCCATTTCTAAGCTTCCAATCAACCTATCGCCAAAGCTCTTACGCATATTAGGTAACAGGTATTAACATTTCTATTAGGTATGACGTGTTGTTATGAGAGCTTGGAGAAGTTTGTGACACACGTATGTGTGTGCTACCGTGGCATATCAATGGCTCTAATTGTAGAATGCGATATTGAGTGAAACGGGTGAACTAATCAGTGTTTAATATTAACAATATCACATGCGCAGAATTGGAAAGGATTTGACTGATATTATGTGCAAGTTGTTTTTAAATGTTTGGGCAGTTTTCGCCAGAAGGATCAAAGTAAGCATACGTGATTCTTGCTAAATTATTAAAAATATATTCTGTGAGTAATATATAAACATGAAGAGAAATTATTGGGTATGAATTAAAGGGTGGTAGGTTTGAGGTAAAATGAATAATTCTGTGCTAAAATTCGTGAAATTTTCAGCTGTCAGTAGTTGAGTCGAAACTTGAGTTCAAGTCCTTAAACTGTAGATGGGATTTATTGTAGTTTTATCTAAAATAACGTCACAATAAAAATATATCTAACGTTATTTGTGAAGGACGTTATATTTCCACCTTAATTATAAAATTACAAAATACATCTGAGATAGCATTCCTGTCTTTCTAATTACTAAAAATACCCAACAATATTTCGAGATTCAATAAAATTTAACATACATTCACTCCTTCACATGATTATCTTTGGAATTACAAAATGCAATTCATCTAATAATATATTGCCAGAGAATTGTTCTACTAGACGAATACACCAACCTGCCATTTTTATGAATCATATAAACTTTTATGCTATTTAAATGATACTAAAACCTTAAGTCCAGTTTAGGAGTGATATATTTTTTCTTAAAAAATATGAATATATAGTTATTGTACGACGTCAGCTATAAATTATTATGCAATCATTTGTCCTATATGTCCAAGATTTTGCCTCTGATGTGACATGTGAAAATCAAACTCATGCTTCTTAGAAAAATTACATATACCCAGTAAATTATTACTATGGGGAGAGAATATTTAAATAAACTTTCGTAGTAAAATGTTGAAACACCTTTCGTGTATTGTGTTGTAAAAAGTTAGCATGCAGACATAATTTCATTGATCAAAAGAGGGCGCTGTGAGCTGAATGAAGGAACTGTTACTTCTTTTAAGCGGAAAAGAAGGAATTAGAGAGGAATAAGATGTCTGAAGAAGGTTCATATGATTGTATAGTGTGTATATCTGCGCTAACAAAAAATAATAAATGTATATATTTGTGTGTGTTAACAAGAAACTATAGAACGGGTTAATCAAGTAAATAAAAGTCATGTTTTCAATTAGAATGGCGTTGAAATGTAACAGAACACATCATTTTTTTGATATTTAGATGCTGATTCTTAATTTTCTATTCTGATCTCTAAATATTAAAGATATAACTAAAATTTGATATAATTCTTCAATTCATTTTCTCCATGAACGCTTATCAAATATATTAAAAGAGAAATAATCTCTCTCTCTCATACAAAAGTGTTTGCTATACTAAATAAAATATACATAAAATTAAATTAATTATTATATATCCACTAATGAACTACCATAATTTAATAATGAATATAAATTCAAGAAGTGGTTGGAAAAAATACAATTAATGAACCTTGTGATAATATTGTGAAGTTGTCTTGGCTCACTCTGAATTTTAACATTTTTTTTTTAAAAAAAATAGCCTTCTTTCTTGAATTGTATCAGTACGTAACAGCTTTGATATTGAATCAAATAGACGTATTTTTAATTATGTAATCATACTTTCCATTGGATACAAAAACTTTAAGAATAAAATCTCTGAAAGAGTTGAACGCCTTCATATTTAAACAATATTTTAAATCTTATAAAATGTTAAAAATATTAAATTTCCAAAAGCACTTATATTTTTCTAATAATTT
>BMAV01011119.1:0-49652 GCA_019973955.1 Trichonephila inaurata madagascariensis
AATTAAAAATTTTGTAATCAGTTCCAATTAAAAAAATTAGAAAGAGAAAGTAACATGATACTTATCCTGTTACTTGAAAATAACTTACTCAAGATATCTATAATTTAAAAGTAACAAATGTGGAAAATTTGATATTTATCTTGATTATGTATACGATTTATAATTAAGGTCGTTTTGTACAATAAATGGCAAAGTAGATTATTATTACATTCAATACATTGTTATTTTATAAGGAAGGGGGGCAATGAAAATTATGATTGAAAATTGGATCGCACATATTGAAAGTTTTAGGAGCATTCGGTTAACTCAGCGACCCACCGAGCCTTTTTAAGTGGCCCAGTCATATAGTCCATTGCTCTAAGAAATTTACTTATTTAAGAACATTGTATTAAAATAAGATGGGAATGTCTTTCCCAAAAAATCAAATATATCAGTTTTGCTTTTGGTTGTCGGTGTCGTACTGGTGCGAACTGATATTCTTTTTCTATTTGGAATAGTTACGGTTAGTGATAACAGACAACAGTGGAGTAGCAATCATTTTATGGGTGGAGCTAAATTTTAACTATCTTTCATATCTTGCAAGCGAAAAATATTTGGAGAAAATATATCGTTTCAAGACGATTGGGAGGTCGACTATTTTGTAGTGAAAAACAAACAGGGCTCAGTAATTGTGTTTGATTTGTCACGAAAGTGCTGTATTTAAAAAATACAAATAATCAGAAGTCATTCAATGACACTTTTCCTCGAAGATCTCTTTCAAGAGGTAATAAATAGGCTTTCTTGAATAATCTTTACAACAGCAACAAATAGTGTTTTGTCAGTGGTAATATCACAGCGGTAATAAAGACATCCTATGAAGTTTGTTACATGATTGGTGATCATACGAAACCGTTTACTGATGCAGAAATTGTGAAGGAAAGTTTCTTAAATATACTTCTAATTTAGTGTTAGTGTTAAAGTAAAAATACATCAATTAAAAGTTTAAGAAAAAGCAAAACAGTATTTATAATATTTTGATCATTCCATATTTTAAATTTCTAATAATATCTTGGTCTTAAAGCATTTCTCCCCCATTTATCCTCATATCGCGGCCTGCGTGAAATAACTAACTTATGTATGCGGCCCGCATGAGATAGCTGGCATATGCAGAAAAAAAATATTGAGTATTCGTTGAGGTTAATGTGTCCAAGTATTAAGATTCTTCAAACAGTTTTTCAAAATAATAATAATAAAAACTCTTATGTTATACAATTTTTAAACCAAATGTATTTTATTTACCTGTATGCGTTATTATTAGTAGTAAATAAGCCATTTTAAACTAAAGCTTTTAAAACTTTAAAAGGTGGCAACAGTGTGACTATAGAACTCTAATGGGCTACATTCATGTGATGTCATAGGCTTACGATATAACTGCGAATCACGTTTTTTCAACCAATCACTCCAAGCGCTTCGCTGTTTTTAACTCATGCTTTGTGCGAAAACTTTCCTTTTTCGCTTTATGCAAAACCTTTCACGTTTTGCATACAACAGGAAGAAGTTGGTCTCATGTTCGAATTCGATTCGAATTTATTAAAATTTACGGTTACAAAAGAAAAATTGTTTAAGTCACTGATTTTTATCGGACAGTAAAATTTTCCAATTCGTCCACAAGGCTTTTATGAGCTTTTAATTTCCCTACAAGAGCATTTCAATAAAAAAAAATAAGAAAAATCCTCTGAAATAAGTAAATCCTTCGCAAACACTGTCAAGGCCCTTTTATTGCATTCCAAAACCTTCGGAATAATTTTATGGATAGCAGTGCACAGAAAAGATTGTACTTCGAAAAGACTTATATATACCTGCAGGGCAATTAACGCTTTGGCTTAGCCAGACGTTTATATACGTCGGTAGCATTTCTGAGGTTAAAGTCGTATTTTTGCTTTAGCGTCTAAGCATAGAACTATTGAATAAAAATAATTGTTATTGTATGGAGGGGGGCGATGAAAATTATATGATTAAATATTGGGTCGCAAATATTGAAACTTTGAGGAGCACTGACCTACAATATGAAATCGAAGATCTATGCTTCTGCTGTGAGTGATATTTCAGATCATTCTCTCATTTGATGTTCGGATGTATTTCCCTAAGCAGTTTGCAATCCTACTGGCTGTCAAAAGTCATTGTTTGGCGTCATTTGAAAGGAGGCATTTGCATAATTTCACGCCAATTTCCAATTCCGGTACCGAAACGTCACACTATGAAAAAGGTCAGAGGCTTTTCAATTTTTCTCGACCTTCTGGCTCGACTGAGGAATTATCACGACGTATCATGTGAGGCAATTGAATGAAAAGGACAAGTATTACTCTAGAATTATTTTTATGATCTACAGAAATCGGCGAGTTTGCGCCTTTTCTGGCGAATTTTTTTTTATACTACAAATTCGCAAAAATTGTACCTTTTAGATTGTCGCAACACATACATTATTTTTATTTTAAAAATACATAATGATCAATAAATCAATGATATATTTACTAATTTTAGATTATTTTAGTAATTTTAGTGTAATAAAATATAAAATTTGCAATCGAACTGTCTAGGAATAATTTCAAAATACTTTGTGTATGTGCGTGTGGAGGGTGCATATAATTCTAATTAACTTCGAAACAGGTGTCTATTTTTTTTCAATGCGAATAGCTGGCGATAATGATTATGATTTAGTGCATTATCATTATTAGTGCTGGCTTATGATTTAGTGCATTATTTTTTTTGCTAATTAATTAATTAGCATTTGATGTACTGATTGACTACGCTCGTAAGCATAATTTTTAAAAAGTGTTTAAATAATTTTTTTTTATTTGTAGTGTCACTTGAATTAGAATAGGCATATAAAATTGTTTTAAGAATACCATTAATATTAAAAAAGTATTTAAAAGCAATTTTTTTTGGCAAAAAAATGATGAAAGGACATCTTTTCAAAACAGTATATTTTTATGTAAAAGGACTCTATGATATTTTCCCTATATATAGACTTCTCTGCGGAGCCTGCAATAGGAGTTATTAAAAAATTCACATTATTTTCAGTAAGTGAGTGAATATTAGCGTCGCACTATTCCGTTACTCGAGGGCTTTTGGCGAGGGATCTTGTAATTCCACATTATTTTCAGAGACCATGAATTCAGAAGCGTAGCTGCCGCCGCCTTAACCGTATCAATTATGCGAGGCAGTCAAGCTTCAGGGGCCCCCAAATGTGTAAGCAAAATTCGTAAAATTCTAAGGGGTTCCCCAAAAGGTTCCCCCCTCACCCAGGTTTTGATACAGGGACCACTCAGGACTAGCTATCCCAGTGGATTCATTGAAATAATGTGTGTGTGTGTGAACTGTGTTTTGTTAAAACTTCTCTACCCTGATGTATTAAAATGTGAATAAGTTTGCTTATAAATTATATATATTAAAAAGAATACTGTTAAAATGTGAAATCCGTTATTTTATGGAATAGCTAGGTATTTCAGGAGAAATAACTAGACACACAAATCAGTTAAAAGTATATAAAATTAGTGAATTCTATGGTTTAACTAGGTATTTTGTAGAAAAACGATTACTTGATGTTTAAAGTATGACATAGCACTAGAAAGACTGATTATTAACAAATATTTTCGCAACTCGTTTTCAAGTAATGACTTCTGCAGGAATGGGAGATAAAACTGTAAATAGAAAGATTTAATGCAAGAGAGATTTCAATCTCTTAGTTGAATAAGCGTTGGGCAAAGGAAAGCAGCGTTGCTTTGACTCGTGAAAAATTATTAACTTGAATAGCAGAAGCAAAAAAATGTAAAACAGAGCACAGTACTCCATGACTATTGGTTACTCCAGCACATTAGCTTCCTTGAAGTTCAAGGAGTAGAAAACTTAATCGAGCCAGTAACAGATACGAAGTATATTCCTTTTTTTCACCTTTCCGTTTAACTATAGTTAGCAATATGAGTAATAATGCATTATATCATCTATTTCTCTTTATTATTTATCAATGATTCATCCGCAATAGGGATAAAATGTATTTTTCGAGAGGTTTTATTTATTTAGGATCAATTAATTTATAGAATAAATTTGAGACTGATTATTTTTCTTTTAAACGTTTTAAGATTATCGAATAACTAGGTAAAGTATGAAGTTTATTATATATATATATATATATATATATATATATATATATATATATATATATATGTTTTTTTTTCATAAACGGAGAACGATCTGAAAATGTCATTCTTCAGTTTTTGTCCAAAAAATTGCATTTAAATAATATTTTTTTACTAAAAAAATTCTTAAAGCAATTTTATATATGTACTTTTTGATTCCTATGACACTACATGCGAAAAAAAATTATTCATATATGCACTTTTTCGAATCCTTGGCTCTGAATGTAGTCCAATACCTTAATAAAAATAATAAAAAAAATTAATGCAACAATTTTTACTTATGAGGTTGAAAGAAATTTTTTGCTTACGGAAAAAAATGCTTCCGCTGTAAAATTTCTTATTCTCAGAACTTGACATTGATTTTTATAATAAATAAAAATTTTCGTTCACCCTTCTCTAAGTTTGAACTCTACTAAAGACTCTCCGTATAGACGGGCTGAAGCACGTTAAAGCTGTCAACGCTCAAAGATTTCACTCATATTGACACGAATGGGAAGAATAGGGTGCCAACTCAGATGATGAACTGGTCATTTGACAGTAGTTCAAAATTACGAGAGGTATTGTTTATGTAACAGGGCTCTAAGTCTTCGATGTTATGGAGTGCTTGCGAAGAGAAGGGTGCCGACTCAGATGTCAACCTAGTCATGGTTGATAAATTCAAACGCTTATAGATCGTGATCAAGGAGCCGTGGTATGAGACAAAAATAGAAGGTGACAGCATTTGATATATATAAAAAAGCACATTCAATGGGAATAGAAATAAAGAAACAATTATTTTCCATAACACGTTATTCCTTTATTTTTTTAAGGAAGAAATGTTTTCTAAATAGGTATATATTTCAATTTTAATAAAATCATTTGTCTGAACCATATACATATAAGCCAGGAGTACATTTTTTTCACCTTTTTAAAGTTTTATATGTTATTCTGGCAATCCTTCTGCAAATATTTTTAATGTTCGTAACCCACGCTAATAGTTTTTCATACCAAGGAAAAAGAGTTTTATTTACATTAATTTTTTAAGAAGCATTGAACAACTATTGTATTGCCAGTTCACAGTTTGGAAAAAAAAATTATTACTTATACTTTACGTATATCGACAGTAACGTAATCTGTGAGTGTTTAGTAACGCACACACACTTTAGTAATGACCTCTAGGATATTGTAGCCAATAACACTTTGCAACAGCATTTCTAATTAAGTTTAAAATATTGCTTGGTATTCTGGTATCTACTGGTTCACGTCCACCCCCATCCCCCAAAAACCCTTAAATCTAATTACATTAAATTATTATTTATATTAATTAAGAGTTTTCTGTGATGGTACTACATCTTTCACACAACACATGATGAATATACGTCAAAAATACACTTCCAAACATAAATTACCAAGCAACAAAATCATACATGTATAAATACAATTGAAATATAAGAAAAATTTACATATAGTGTAATCAAAATAGAATCAAATTGTTAAATGCATTTATACACACCATTATCATGAATTAGTCATTTATTGAAATAAAAGAAAGTAGTCAATTTGTGAATTCTTTATTTAGAATACAATTTACCAGTGAATTGATATTTTAAAATATTTTAGTGCTTAGCTTTTGTATACAGGGTGTGTATAGATATGAACGCATTACTATTTCACATAAAATTACACACAAATACTTACATCTGTATGCATAACTAATTACATGGAAACTAACTCCAATAGACTGCCAGTTGAAAGAGGAAAATGAAAGTGTATTAAAATTGGAGAAGTTCACAGAGCGATCTGAAACAGAGAAGAAAAATGTAAGAATGTGTTAGTATAATTACTATTGGCTTTTTTTTATGAACGTAAACTCTAAAGTAGAGTTTACGTTCTCAATGGCAGTTTACACTACTCTACAAATTTGTCAAATTTTGAGTGGATGGAAGTTGATAAATTTGTAACGGACCTCTCTCTTATTTGATAAACATCTTCAGAATGATGGACATTTACGGAATTACGAAAAAATCAGAAAGATAAATAAACAGCTATTTTATAAATTATTGAATGTCATTGCTGGAGAAATTTAATTTGTTTAAAGAGAGAAAATTGCACTTATTCTGCTTTTCTCGTTCCACACATCTAAGTAAAAAATTTTTCCTGATAAGAAAAACATTTCGAGTCCGCAACCAAACTGTTTAACAACTGAATGTTCAAAATCGTGTCCAATTGAAAGTCACGAATTATTCCCTGTATTTTGCGATATGAAAGTAGAGCGGTGTGTAAGCTTTGGATTCGCATTGAAATTTTTATTTAACTAAAATGAAGGGAAATACTTCTATTTTCTGTTTTTTCTATTTATTACTTTAATAAACATGCTCAAAAATACATTTTGTACATACAATTCAAAAAAATTATTTTAAATTTTTGTTAACTAAATGTTTTTATTTTGAGTTGTTTATTTTTATGTTATGAACTATCTTAAATGATGCAAAATTAATGTATAATAAAGCTGTGAATCTATACTATTGATCTCTATCCTTTAAATCTGCATGCATTTTTACGGGAATGGAATTGTTTCACAAAAATGCCCTCCCAAAAACCGAATCTTATTGGTGTTTTTGGTCCCAACCGGTTGTGACCCTGCTGTAAAGCAAAAAAAGGGTTTTTAGGGCCTTTTTGGTCAAATGACCAGGTTGACAACTAAAATGGGATTCCCCTCCCTCATCTCCCACACCACGTCAATGCAAGGACTTTGAGCCACGGTTTTAACATGCATCGACCTCACTACTAGGCTGATCTTCTGTGGTTCCAGGACTCAAACCTGTGACGGGGCTGTGGTACATGCGACGAGTTCGAGCCCGGTACCACTGAAGACCCACCTTGTAGCGGAGTGATGCCCGTTAAATCTGTCGTGATTTCAAACGTCCTCTCGTTGGTGTGGGGGTTAAAAAGGGCCTCAGATGTCGTCCCGTCCTTGACCGTGGCCCCAAAAAGACAGGTCGTCGCCAACAGCCCCGCGTAGCGAACAGCGTGACGCCCCGTCAGTGAACGTCAGCCAGCGTTTTTTGGGTTTATAGTTCGGGGAGTTAACACTGTTCGTTTGGTTGATTAGTTCCCCTTTAGAACAAACGCTGACCTCGTCCTTTTTAAAAAACGACATTTTCCTGGCAACTCATCCCCAGACAAAAATACACACGTAAGATTTAAATTTTCATCAAAAATAAATTAATATGAACAATAAAAGCAACTTAAGAGAGTTATATATATCGTATAAAGTTTTGAAGGATTAAAAAATATAGATGAAAGATAAACAATAAATATATTTTCTAATGCAGACAGCAATAAATTAATAAAGTAAGGGCATAAATAATTTATAAATTACCGATTTACTAATCTGACAGTTTTTTTTAATGTTAATGCTACTGAAAAAGGGTGCGGCTTAGAACCCGGAAAAAAAAATTGTTTGGGAATTGAACAAATACAAGTTCATGTATGTGTTTAAAAATTTATTATGCTGTTAACAGTAGCGCACACAGGAATTTTTCAAGGGGGGGTCCAGGGTTGAAAGTTCACCATTCTTGTATCATACTATTTTTCATTTTGTCGATTTTGAGGAACAAAACAAATTAAAAAACTAATTATTGAATAAATAATTAGCATTAATTAATAAAATTAATCATTAATAACAAATATTTAATTAAATTTTACATATTATATACTTAGAATTATAACCAATCGGAAAAAAAATCAAGGGCTTTTTGGGGCCCCCTTGTGTGTGCCACTGGCTGACAACATAAATAATTATTGACTTCTTATCAATTCTTATTTTAAATGTAATTTGATTTCATAAATTTGGATATCTCGATAAATCATTTTACACTATTTTTCACTTTTCACAAACATTTGTTGAGAATTTAGGGTGCGGCTTAGAGTCGAATAAGTACGTTAGTGTTTTGTTATACCTCTTGCCTCTTGATTTAAAATGGACAGGGCATGAATTTCAAAAGCGAAAATATAGTTATCTTACCCCCAACCCCCATAACCAACCCCTAGAGTGAATCTCCACAAAAACCGTTCCTAGCGGATCTTTACTCAGTAAAAGAAGCATGTTTACCAATTTCCAAATTTGTAGGTTTAATAGTTCAGAAAACGGGGTTATGGTGTGTTTTTTTTCAATGAATAACAGCCCTCTTAACTCTCCTTGGGGACGATATATTTTCTCAAAACTCATTCCACACAGAACTCTATTCAACAAAATAAACTTTCTTGTGCCGAATTTAAGGTCTGTAAGTCTAATAGTTCATAAACGAAAATGTTCTTTCTATAACTTCCAATTTTGTGCAAAATCTATTATTAAAGGAATTCTACTCATCAAAAGGAATTTTCCTGCCAAATTTCAAATCTGTAGTTATAATAGTTCCAAAGACCTGATGATGAGTAAGTTACTTTTTTCCAATATATAGAGAAAAAAGAGATAAATGTTTTAAATCCATAAATGAAAGATATGTAAAAAAGCATTTTTTAAACAATAGCTAAATCATGGCCGGAAGGAAATTCAGTGATAAGTATATTTTGATGCTTGAATGAGAAAGACTGTCTTGTATAAATTTGTTGATATTAAAATATTATTCAAATGATAAACTTATGTACTAATATTAAGTATACTGCTACAATTATACATGAATAAATGAAAAATGGTTAATATTATAAATGAATTTCTGAAGTGCAGTAGAACTTGTGTGTGTGTGTTTTGTGCATTCCTTTTTTAATGTGATTTTATTTTTGTGTGATTTTTACTGCGCGATCTTTTTTTTATATAAAAAATGGATTTCAACGGTTTTGGCGCCACTGTAATGTTTTCTATCAGTGTAATTACATACACTTCATGACTCTCTGTTAAATGGTTATAAACAGTCTCTCGACAAAGCACGTTCAATTGTTTTCTCTCAACGCGCTAGCATCACGCATGATTGAGAAACAGGGAAACTTTCAATAGCAGTGATATGTGGTAATTTGGATGTGAAGACGGACAAGAAAAACGAAATTCTTTGAGAGCGGATAAGACATATGCAGGGATCCAGCTTTCCAACAAATGCGGAAAGCATTTTCTTAAAATAGATATCATTTCCAAAAGAAGTTTGAAAGTTTAAAAAGAGCTTCTATCATGCATATCTGGCTATCGTGGCGCTCACAAGCAACTGACCAATCGACTGTCGTCCCAAAAACTTATCACTTACTTTATGGTACCGAAAAGTAAATCAATTGAAATTGTATCTTCAAACGACGAAAGCGATTTTAAACTAATTCATCAAGGAAGATGCGTGTTTTGTGGATTATACGATGAGTTGCAGTGAGTCCTGCATGTGCATTTTGAAAATTTCTCTTTGTATGCAATGAGAAATTAAATGTTCCATGTGAAATTTTATTATTTATTATTTTTTGGTTTGGAAGTACTTTCTCATAAATTTCGTAAATAATTGACATATTTTTTAAATGCGACTTTTTTATGCTTTCCCCCACCACTGCATAATTTTTTTTGTAGTAGACAAAGTTGTTAGTTATATGTATTAATGAAATTTTCGCATGTTTTATTGAGTGGACCCTATCTACCACACAAAACAGATTTTACTTGCATAAATTTAATTTTGAATAATTTGAAACATAATCTCTCATATACACACTTCCAATTCCTTTTCAGTTACCTTTTTTAAGGCGACCAATCTTCCTTCCTTAGGGAGGACAGTCCTTCTTTTATAGATTCTGTCCTTCCTCAAAGAGTGTTCTCTTACTTGTCCTCTTTTCAATATTTTAAAACTTATCTGTTTGCCTCTATATGTAGATGCCAGACCGAGCTATTACAAGGATGTTTGAAAAAATTAGAACACTAAATATATATATTTAAATTCTGATAAATTAGAACAATGGGAAAATTAACATGTTGAAATTGATAAAAGATGGGTGGAAATAGTTAGCTATTTCAAAAATGAACACATTCCATATGAAAATTAAGTTATTCTTATAGGCTTAATTCATGAAGTCACATGATAAAAACAAACACGTGTTTTCCATTGAATTCAAAACAAACATTAAACTAATTGTACTTGTTCTCAATTTGTAAAATTCAGATAAAATGCATTTTGTATACATATGTACTTTTAAAGAGAAAGTTTCTACAAAGAGCAAAACTTGGCAACACCAAAGCGCGTGAACTGATTAGTTGGAAACACAAGATAGTTTTTATCGTATGACTATGACGTCACATGAGATTTTGAATTGATTGGCTAGAATCACGTGGCTTTCACTATCATGTGACTATGACGTCACGTGAATTAACCTCATTGAATTTACATTGTACTGCCCAGGAACTAAAGCAGCTGTTAAACGAGTTTTTTTTTTCAATTGGTAACGGTTATTGGGTATGTAGAAAATCAAGATTGTGAAAGTTGATATTTTAGCTGCAGCACTTACCGTAAGATTCAATATGAAGGTTATTTCTTGCTCCAAAATTTCCGATGTATTAGAAAATGATATATTGACAGAAAAAATTCATTTAATGGAAATATACTCGCGTTTAAGTAAATAATTAGAAGAGATCTAAGCGTAATCAATCTATATTTGTTTGAGTTAACGAAAAGACTTATACATTAAATTTTTATTAAATTAATTAAAAAAGGGAAACTATTTTTAAATTAACCTTATAAAATTAGATCAAAGTGCTTTTATTTCTAAGAATACACACAAGAAGGGAAATAAAACTTTCAAACACTAAATTTATTCAAGTATTTAGAAATAAAGCTTAGAAGAAACTTCTTTATTTTAAATTCTTCTTCTATTACATATATTAAGAAATTTCAATAATACGCTATAGTTTTTTGTTTACAGACAAATTATTATCAATTGATATTTTTTTTCCACATTATCTTTTAAGACATCTTAATGACTTATTTAACCCTTATTTATTGTTATTTACCCCATTCATAAATATCTTCCGAATCAGCCAATTTTCAGTTATCCGCCAATATCTTTGAATTAATCGCCAAGGCACAAATCGACTCATCCGTTTGATTGACAGCCGTAACCATTTTCGGTCATGGTTCCAACTTCGAATCCCTTATACACTCCTATTTTGTTCTACCTCTTCTAATGGGCGCAGAACTATCTCCTAAGGTTTAGGGGTCATCTTATCGGGAATAGGAGGCCGTGAAACCTTCTTATTTTTCAGATTTCCGAATATTCTGCAATAATATGTGTGAGAGAATTAAAATCTTTATTTTGTAGCATTTCCTGCATTGAAATAAATTCATCATAGATGTCTGACTTTGTTTGGAAGTCCAAATCATTTTGAACAAGCCTATACTGGAATTCTAAAACGTAACGCTAAATTTAGAGAAACTTTTTTTGCATGGTTCTTGAAAGATACAAATGAGCAGTTAATTTTATGTTTTTATAGATGTAAATCACAAAAAAGGAAGAAAATAGTCAACTTGAAATGTTTATATGTTATGTGGGCGTGACACTTAATTTAAGCAGAACAAAATACCTGGTTAACTTGTCACCTCGTGCGATTTAATGAGCATTAAGATCTCTTTAAATGGCCATTCTTTAATGTTACCAGAACTCGAACGCAGGACCCCACAGAGAAACGAGAGTGAGTTTATATAAATCATCAAATTTCTGAAGAGGACGCGAAAAAAAAAATATGTATCTGAGTTAAAACCAACCAGTTTGAAATTAATCATGCAATTAATATTTTTTGTTGATTTATAACACTAAAAACTAAATGCAATAAAATGCCTCTTATTTGCTCGTTGATAGATAAAAGAAACAGATATTTTACTTAAAAGGTTGTTTTTAAATACTCACTAAGAGCTCTCAGTAAATTTTTAAATGTATATTGTAAAGGATCTAAAGTTATTTTTACGCAATTAGATAAAACATATAAGAATTTATTACTTCTATATTGCGAACACGTAATTATTAAGATATCCAAACAGTTGAAATGACCAGTTCCTATAAAAACACATACATCTTTTTTCTTCATTTTACTGAATAAAACAATTTTTTGGCCTTGCAAAACGTATATTATTTCGTTTCCACGTTACATAGACGCCTAGTTAAAAAAAATTCATCAAATTAGAAAACTGGAAGTGTGTGGGGGGGTTCTTCAAAAGTCAAAATGGGGATTTAAAATTTTTCAAAATATCATTAATTCCTTAAGGGATTCGACTACTTGGAACCGTAATTTTAAAAGCGTATAAATGGATATTACTTTTTATATTGAGTATCACTTAGATTAAAAAAGTATATAAAAAAATTTCTTTAAAAATAGTATTCAATAAAAGATTTTAAATACAATATTTTTAAAAAAAATGAACATATATAGAAAGACCCATTTTCAAAAAAAGTTCCTTTGGGGAAAAAAAGTTTATTATAAAAATATTTTTCCGAAAGCCAGACCCCCGTACAGAGGTTCAACAAATTTTTGAAATATATAACTTAGTGGGTTTATCCATTTTTTACGACAACAAAAAAAAAGAAAAATAAACGTTGATTATTATTTCAATGGGTTGTAACTGAAAATAATGTGAATTTTTCAAAATTATACCTGAGCCCTTAAGAGGTCACATATACAGGCAAAAAAACTATTATAATAGAAGCATTTTTTACAAAAAAATTTTGAAAAAAGGTTATTTTTGCCGAAATATTGTATTAAATAATTTATTTTTGTCAAAATTTCCTTAAAACAATTTTATACATGTATTCTAATCTAAGTGACACTAAATATCATGAAAATTATCCATTTATGTGCTTTTTTAAAATCACGGTTTCGAACGTAGTCGGATACCTTAAGAAAGTTTTTAAATTTTATATTTATGTATTATTTTCTGGGAAATGTGTACTATATGAATATCAATACGTTTACTATATGAATATGTTTTGAGATATGGCCTGTTATATTTCAATAACCTTATAAATATGTGTGTGTCACATTTCTTATAATATTTATTCAATCACACACACACTCTAAAACTTTTATATTTTAATAAAACTTTAAAACTTTAGTACATTCCCATTAGTTTATTTTAGTAATATTTTTATTGATATATGATTATACATTTTCTTCTAACTGCTTTAAAGAATCTTTGAAAAAATTACTAATATTTCCTTTACATTTGTGATTTTTGTAAAATTTAAATAATTTATTTTGAAATAGTACTGTGTGTGTGTGGTTAAGTATTAATATATGTTGATATTAATCCCTAAGAAAGTATCGATAATGTTTTAATATGCTATTTTTAAAAAAAGTACTCAGAATTTTCTCAGCTACTTTTAATCATCGATTATATTATTCATCTACTATCGTAATTGATTATACTATAGTAGGATTGAATTGTGGTAATTCATGTATCATCGAAGTATCAAAACATGTTTTTCTTTCAAATGACGCAAATCAATGATGCCAGAACATTAAATTTAAATTTTAAAAAAGCCAGGTTTTTTTATGAATTACTATTTTTCTTTCAATTTTTTTAAGCCTTAATTTAAAAAAAATATATATATGTTTTTTTTTTATTTCCTGACATTAGAGGTTTTAAATATTTCATAATTTTTAACTATTAAAAAGATGAATGTATTTAATTTTTATTCTAAATTAACTCGTGATCTACTCAAGTAATCTCTTTCGCTGTTAAAAATTAGCACTTTTAAATTCTAATTTTTTCCCCTCATTTTCTAAAACTAGAAATGCGAAATGTCTTTTTCTTTGCTACCTTTGGAACGTTCTGGATGGAACATAATTATGGAAAATTAATATTCTCTCCTCTGTTAAAAAATTACTCAGGAAAAAAAAAGAAAACTTCATCCCTACTCTGTGGATCCCATCTTAAAAATCCCTTTTTCTCTGACTCCTCCCCTTTTTTAAAACTAATAATTTAAATCATTTCTGGAGTTGCAGCATCTGAAAAGAAATTCCACCTACGCCGAATGGAAAATGAAATAAATAAGCAAATACATCCTGATGGCATATGAGGAGAGATGCAGATATAATTGCTATGTTTACTGCAATTTCATCACATGCCGCTCTAGAAGAAAGCGTGTTATATCCCATTTTTTTTTATTTTTCCTCTCAAAAATATTTCCTGCTAAAGGTCCAGAAATTAAAAGACCATCATAAACACCCCGCGTGTGAGATGATTTTCCCTGATTACTGTTTATGCGGCCCGCAAGATAAAAAATGCACTTTAATGTTTTTCTCCTTTCGGGTTGGCAACGCCTTTTCATGCAGAGCCACACTCCGGGCTCCATTGCCATAAAACATCGGAAAGAGAAGTTGAGTTGAGTTGCACACCAATGCCAGCCAACAATAAAAATAAATGGCAGTTATTCAACAGGTCAATGCTCGTCGTTTATTTTTATTTTTTTATTTTTCCCAAATCGGAGAATTGCTTGTGAACGATTATGCTACGAGTGCAGTTACTTCACAGCGTGTAAATTTGCCCATTTGGGAATACTTCTTTGAAATAGTGTTGCAGATCGCGTCCCTATTCTGGCCAGCAGGTCGCCCGGGTATTGGTCGGGGTTTCTCTGGTGTTGAAAGGGGTTTGGCGCCGCTTCATTTAAATGACCACGATTGAACTTCGTTACTCGCCGAAACGTAAACGGAAAAGAATGTCTCGCTCAATATAATCTTCTCACTTATGGGAACGAACTGGGACGTTCATAAACTTTACTGGAACATTCGTGATAGCCCAAACACATTCGTGAACATGTTCGCGGGGAATAAAGGGGTCAGTTTCGGACATTTCTTCCTGACTATTCAATCGTCCTTTTACTTCACGTAAAAATATTTTTATTTTTATAAAAATATAGTTAGTAATATAATTATTTAATATTTTCTTTGATTCAATATCAAAACTTTAAAAAAGTATTTCAATAATAATTTTCCTTAAATAAATTTCCTCAACAATTTAAGTTTGAGTTGTTTTTAAAGACTTGAAAGAAAAACACATCTTTTTAAGTAATTTCGGTAGCCTAGTGGTCACAGTCAAGGATTCGTGACTGGCGTGTCACGAGTTCGAGTCCTGCGGACACTGATTACCCTCTGTGCAGAGAGGCTGATACACTTTTTAAATCTGAGCTAATCTTGAGCTTTTAAATCTCGAAAAGGTTTTAGGTACAAATTGTATGCAACTATGATATATTTGCAAAGTAGTTTATGATTTTTGTGTGTGGAGTTTATATATATATAAACCATATTTATTCGAATTTAATCCACACCCCAAATTCACTTCAATTTTTTTGTGAAAATGAAAAATAGTATAACATGGCTTATCGATGTCTAATTTTACGAATTTAAGATAAATTTATGATGCGAACTAATACGAAGTGAATTATTAGTTATTTTATCAGTATTTTAAACTTTTAAACACACACCTGAACCTGTAACTGATCTAATTGCCCCATCCAACTAATTTTTTTCGCTTTGATTCTAAGCCGTACCGATTTTCTGTAGCATTAACATTGGAAAAAAAGTGCGGCTTAGATTTGAGTAAATACGGTATACATATATAAGTAAGAGAGTGAGTGACAATACAGTGCAAGTGACAGTGAGATTTAACTCGATTTAACCCCAATTTTGAGGGAGAACACTCTGGGGGAGGGTTAGGGGCCTTCCACCTCTCTTTCCCTTCCACCCACCTCACGAGAGGACTCAACGACTATTGAGAGTAACACTATGCCGCAAAGGCACTATACATTTACAAACATCCATGCCTTCTCCGGGATTCAAACCTAGTCCTTACGGTACGGCAGTCAGCGCAACTGACCACCACCTCTATTCATAAGTACGAAGGTCCCAAATTATAATCATTTTTCATAAAAAAAGAAATTTAAAAAAAATAAGATGTTTGTGTTCAAGCTTCCACGAAAATGTTTCTTCTTTATTAGCTGTGTATTAGGGTGGTTATATATATTAAGGATTGCAATATCGGACCAAAAGTTCAATACCGGTATTCGGTATTTTTTAGATCACAATACCGGTATAGCGGTTGTAATACCGGTAGTAGAGGTTTTATAGGAAAAGAAAGAAAATACATGTGTTTCTTTGTTTTATTTGCCAGTTTTATTAGAGAGTGTAAATATCATAAAAAATTAATTTGTAACTTTTAAATTAACGGTTTATATATATATATAAAGAACCACAAAAAGGTAAAGGAACATCTTATTTATTTAAATCACAAAAAAAGTGTAAATATCATTATTTAGTCTGTTGTAATATTACACATTTTTGAATCTTAAAAAGCATAATGCATTAATTGTACTGTCATTAAGCCTGGAACGTAATTATGTACAAAAATTACCAGCTGTCGAAAACGCTCTTTTGGGTATATACGTTAGTTGGTGGTATTGTTAGCAATACGCGATATACTTTTTCCACGTATTTACCAGTAAATTTCTCGTTGAATGGTTTTGGTTATAGATGATTTCTGTATTTTATTTTGGTTTTTTGAAATTTTTTTAGTTATCGCTAATTCTAATTTTTGTTCAAGAGACAATTCCTTCTCACTATCGATATTAATGTTATCGTCATCTTCGATAACTGTACCAAATTCTTCTGAATGTGGATAAGTCTGTGGGTAAAAAATTTTAAGAAAATTTACTATAAACTTGATCAAATTTGAATGGGTTAATCTCTTCTCTTCTTTTTCATTTTCATTTATAAAAGCATGATGATATGTAAATACAAGTATGATATGCAAATGCAATATGAATAACAAACTCCTCAATTTAAAAAATATCGAAATATTACGCATTTCCTTCACAACTACAACCTTGTTTTCACATATACGAATATCAGACAATGAATCCTGCGCGTATGCAGTATCACTCTGAACTTTAATTGAATATATTCGGCCCGCCTCCTTGGATAATTCACATATTTTATCACTTCTCTTGATTGCACGATACAAATTTATATTCAAAGTTTAATTAATTTCGCCCGTTGGGGTGACATAAAAACAAAAACGTATGCTATTTTGCTAGGTTGGCAATCCCTGGACATATAGTGGAGACAATTTAAAAAAAAAATTGTAGTAAATACCGAAAAACCGGTATTTAAACTTGTGTGAATACCGGTATTCCAAAATTGTACAAATGTCTCAAAATACCGGGATTCGGTATCCGGTATACCAGTATTGCAATCCTTAGTAGTTATATAAGAGAAATAAATTTATTATAAATCAGAATTTATTTACGCAGAAAAGATTGCCACTGTATGGAAATTAAGAGAAAAATAATATAAAAATTTAATATTACAAAAAAGGGGTTGAATTTTTGAAAAAAAAGGAAGGACTTAATTTTGGTTGGATAATTTTAGACTGTAAATAGAGTTAAAAACAATGAATTTTGAATAAATGAGTACTGAACAGTGAATAGTGTAATGTGCATTGCAACATGACTCCCCCCTCACCGTCTAGTTAATCCAATCCAAGCTTTTTTTCCCGTCTTTCACTTTAATGTGCACTGTCATTTCTACTACAGGGTTTATATTTTAAATTCATTACTGAAGAATTCTTTAAGTTTAAATGATGCGCTTTTTTGTTGTAATTCTTGAGTAAGAGACCTCTCATTGCAATAAATGTGAAAAAAATGTACTAAAATACCAATTTTTCTTAACTAAGTTACCTAGGCTTTTTACTATAAAATGCTCAAATATCTAAACTTCATTCCTGTTGTGGCAATACTAAATGCAGTGCTTCTCAAGTGAGTGAATGAGTGAATATTAGTGTCGCACTGTTCAGCTACACGAGGGCTTTGGAGAAATATAGAAACAAATAAGCGCAAAATATGAAATAGATAGTTTCAATATAACTAGACTTCAGTAGTTTGTATAAAAAAATGCAAATGCATATCTTAGTTATTGCATGAATGCATGAATAAGCGATACTTATAATACAAATGAATGAGTAAATTGCATTAATATGTTATGTTAAAAAATTGCAATACAAAATACAGTTTTTTTTCTGTTTTATACACTATGTACCCATAACATAATAATCCCCTTTGAATACTCTTTTAAAGGTATCCGACTAGGTTCGAGATAAATTTTTCAATAACTGATTTTCTGAATAATTTTATTGTTTTAAAGAACATAAATAGGCTTAAAAAGTCATAATTATGAAATAACTAACATGCATCGCCCTTTTTTTTGAAAAAAAAATTGTTTTTAGGAAAATTTAACAATTTTTAAGTTAAGAAAAACGCAATAAATAAAAATAAATTGCACATTATGCAATTTTAACGTCATTGATATACTTCTTGATCCCTCTGAAGTGTCGTAAACAGCAAGATAAAAATATTTCAAGAAATAAATGTTTTATTAGCATTTAAATTTGATGGTCATGATTTTTCGTCAAAATTACAGCATGTTCTAAGCTAAAAATGGCTGTAAAACGTGATTAAATGTAGCTGTCTTAAAATCTGCGGTTTGCTACACTCTCAAAGTCCCATAGCATATATATTATAAATTTCATTGCATTTGATTGGATTATTTAGAAGATATCTCATTTTTCGTGCACAAATTTTCATAAAAAGTTCATTCTTCAAAAAACGAATTAAAAAAAAAATATTTTTATTAGTTAGATAAAGTAAATGCTATAAAAAGAACTTAAAAACTCTCTAGTTTTCTGTATTAGTCCTTCTTCCTCAATAATTAGTTTCTGTTTTCCATAATGACTCAAACAACACCAAACATCAAGCACCTAAAAAGCACTTTTCCAACCTAGTCGGATAACTTAAGAGATATTCTTTTATTTTTCTGTGGGAAGGGGTTCTCCAAAACCTCCTCATAGTTCTAAGTGTTCCGTGAGTTGAAAAAGTTTGAAGACCACTGACTTAACGTAATGAGCCGGGGTAGAAAAAAGTACTCCTGCAGCATTGCAAGCATAGGCTAGAAATAAATCTCGACCCTCTTGAAGCGCCATTTAGACGCTGCTCTCTGTTGGCGAAATTAAGAAGGCATCAGCCGCAAAACAATCCTCGCTCACGTGTCAATGAGTGTGGGTATTTAAACCCCGAGCCAGGTGGAGCGAAACCACAGATCCGGGTCTGGGTTCCTGGAATCAGCGGAGAAGAAACCATTTGGCACCGCGGGGCGCCCCATGCCACTTCACAAGAGACCGCCCCGGAACCAAGCCGGAACTAATCGCTGTCCAAGAAGAAGCCCCAGCCGTAATTTGCCAAATAAACTGTTGCTCCGCACGCCAGAAGGTGGAGGGGGGCTTTTATTTATAGGTCCGATCCTCCCTTCACGTACTTGCCTTAACCCCTTATCGTACTCAGTGAAATATTTAATGACATTAAGCCTAATGTGTCGCAGAAAACATTCTTAAGGTATCCGACTACGTTCGGAACCGGGGTTTTAAAAAAGTGCATAAATGGATAATTTTCATGATATTTAGTGTCACTTGGATTAGAATACATTAATAATAAGGACATTAATACATTAAGGACATTTTGACAAAAAAAAAAATATAATTTAAAAACAATATTTCAGCAAAAAATTAACTTAGTAATAATCTTTTTTCAAAATGTTCTCTTTCGTGAAAAATGCTTCTATTACAATAATATTTTGCCTGTATATAGCTCAGACGTCTTTACAGAGACTCAACTATGATTTTTGAAAAATTCACATTATTTTTAGAGTTACAACCATTTGAAATAATTATCGGCGTTTTTTTCTTAAAATTTCTCCTTCTGTTGTGTCGTAAAACATGCAGAAACCCACTTCTAAATTATATATTTCAAAAATTCTAGTTGAGCCTCTGTAGAGAAGTCTGAGCTATATACAGGCAAAATATTATTATAATAGAAGCAGTTTTCACAAAAGGAGAACATTTCGAAAAAAAATTATTCTAAGTCAATTTTTGCCAAAATATTGTATTTAAATAAATTTTTTTGTCAAAATGTCCTTAAAACAATTGTATACATGTATTCTAATCTAAGTGACACTAAATATCATGAAAATTATCCATTTATTCGCTTTCACAAAATCGCGGTTCCGAACGTACTCGGATACCTTAAGCTATCCAAACACATTGAAAAGAGCAAATTCAGTCCAAACACACCTTTTTCGTTTTTTATTTTATTCAATAGAGATATCTTTTGACTTTATAAAACATACTTTTTTGTTTTTACGCTACCTAAAAGCCAAGTAACAATCAAATTCATAAAATTTAGAAAAACCGGAAGTGAGCCTTTAAAGTTTTTAGAAACTACCAGAGCAGGTCTAATAACTTAAGGTGTTATAAATCTATTTCGATAAAACTTTTTCAGCCTGATATTCATATTATTTTCTAGAAATTGTACTGAAGTATTTTTATTGTATGAATATTTTTTGAGCTATCGCTTGTTGTTTAAATAATGGTCTCATAAAGAATGTTCCATTTCATATAATATTTACTCAACCAGCTCTAAAATTTTTAAATGTTAATAAAACATGAAAATTTAGTTCATTCTTTGATAAATGCATCTAATTTGTTTTAGTGATACTTTACTAATATAAGTTTATTACTTTTTTTTCTAATTGCTTTGATCTTTTTCAAAAATATTGCCAAAATTTCACTTATAATTGTATGATTTTGGCAAAATTTAGATATTTTATTTAAACATTGTTAGTTAAAAATATTAGTATATTCAATTGTATTAATTCCTAAAAAAGCATTTGTAATGTTTTAGTGTGTTATTTTTTTAAAAAAAAGTTCTCCGAACGTGTTCGGAAACCTTAAAACGTTAATAATGATTTGATATATGATTCTTTTATTTTTAGCATTAATATATAGAACTATTACAAATTATAGAAAATACAGAAAAATAATTAAATTTTGTAATGTTGTTAAGATATCCAAGGCTCTCAGAGTACATTTAAAAAAACCAGCAGGCTAAAACTTATTATATTTAGGGTTCAATACAAATAAATATTAATACTTAAGATTACTGACTACATTCGAAATCTTGATTTTGATAAAGTATATGAATAAATATTTTTTTTCATATTTAGTGTAAGTAGAATTAGAATATACGTATAAAATTGTTTTGAGAATATTATTATGACAAAAGAATTATTTCAATGCAATTTTTTTTTTTTTTTTGCAAAAAAAGGTTAAAATAGGTTATTTCTTTTTCTTGCTTTGCCAAAAAAAGAGCATTTAAATCATTTTATACCATAATAATGTTCTAAACCAGTTTCCTATATTTTATTTCAGGGTGATCTTAAATACCAAAAAAAAAATCATTTATGCACTTTTTCAAAGCCACGTCTCCGAAAGTAAAAGAATATTAACACCTGACACACACACATAATGACGTCCTAATTCATTTCACGTGTCATTATAAATTTTAACGTCTCCAAGACCTAAACATCTGTTTAAGGCGAAACTGTGTCTGTCTTGACAGATTGTGTTTTGTGTCGAGAGCTTAAGGTTCTCCTCTCTTTTATTCAACAGTACCAGAAATCTATTCCCGATCGATACATTTTAATTTACATCGCACTCTGAAGCAACCGGAGTGGCAGCGATAGCCTATTGGTCAAGGTAATGGACTCGTGTCCAGTGTGTCATGAGTTCGAGCCTGGTACCGCTGAAGATCCGTCGTGTATGGGGCGATGCTCGTTAAAATCTGTTGAGGCTCAAACATCCTCCCCTTGGTGTGGTGTGGAAGTTAGGTGAGGGGGTGTCGACCTCGTCACTTAACCATGGCTGAAAATAACGTCCTTCACCCAAAGCCCTCGAGTAGCTGAATAGTGCGATGTCACAACTCATTCACTGAAGTAACGCGAGGTTTATTGTGACATGCCTTAAAAATTTGTGCCACGTTCAATGACAAGAAAGACATCTGATCTGGTATCCCCCTCCTCCCTCTTGGCAGCTTTTAAAATAATATATCAAACTGCTGAGAAGACGTATAAAAAACTGAATATCTCAAAAAGGTTAATAAAATGCAGTTGATTCTCCATTTTACGAACCTCTCTTTTGCAGAATTTTTCTAATTTTTGAACTTTTTCCTGTAACCAAGACCATTTTACGATTTTCTTCGATAAATAGACAAATTCATTTTCTACTTAACGAACATTTTTCCCCTTGGTAATCGATTTTTTATCTCACTGCATTTAAAATATTTCTGTTATTTCAAACTGTTCTATCTTTTAATACATTTTTTGGTGATCAATGGCCTTGAGCAGATGCCTAACTGACCTGGAGAAATAAAATTACCCTAATTATGAGCATTTCGTTTTTTCAAACAAAAAACTCAAACAGATTATCATATTTTATCAGTAATTAAATTTAAGAACGCTTGTGTTAATGTATGCTTTAAACTCCGGTTATAAAATGTCGTCCAGCCAATAGGGTGGACATGGTTTTTGGCTTGTAACCGAGGGGCTCGGGTTCGAATCCCGAATAGGCGTGGATGTATTTTCTTCGGGAAAAGAAGTCAGACTTTCACCTGCAATGGATTCCCGTCTTCAAGTGTAATAAATGTCTATTGTTCTGTTTGTATTGTATGTTTCTGTTCTCTTCCACTTGTGTATTTCATATGTGTATCCCAGGATAAAAACACACGATCACAACAACTGGTTATAAAATAACGTAAGTTTAAAATTACTTGTACGCTTGTGTGAAATTAAAAAAAATGCCGTTAAAATTCATTAATTTCAACACAAAATAATTTCTGTAAGTTGAAAATAGGCGAGATATGTGAAATAAGCAGATATTAATTTTAAAAAAAATTGTGAATAATTATATTTTTTTACAACATACAGTGTGTATGAATTTAAAATTTGTATTGTGTGGTTATTTATATTGTGTGGGGTATATTGAGAGACAACTTATTGTTTAACGAATTTTTTCCACTAACGAACTTTTTTCAGGACTTAGCAACTTCCTTAAATAGAGTTCTGACTGCATATCTATGCATAATAAAACCATCACGAGGCTGGCAATAATCACCAAACTTTTTGTATGCATAATATATTTTTTTCAATTCTACTATTAGTTCACTCTCCCCCTATACATATTATTAACGATTGAAAATTTGAACAAAGTATATATATATACCTTGTTCAAATTTTCAATCGTTGATAAAATATTTTCTGTTCATCCTCTCAAGTTCATTTATACTTTTTTAAACTTGTAGTGGATGACACTTCATGTTAATACAGTTTTTTTTTTTCAAACATTAAATCATTCATCAAATTTTAAAAATAAATAAATAGTAAAAAACCCAAAAGTAATAGTCCAACATCCTATATAAAAAGGAAAATCGCTCATTGTGTCCCTGTAAAGCAATGAATAGCGCCTAAGACTTCTAATCCAAAGGTTGTGGGCTCGAATCCCACCTGAAATGGCCTCATTTCTGAGAGTTTGATTAATTGAATATTAACGTCACACTGTTCAGCTACACGAGGGCTTTTGGCGACGGACCACGTAATTTTGAACCATGGTCAAGTGACGTGGACGACACCTGAGCTGGCACCCCCTCTCCTAACTACCACACCACACCAAGGGGAGGACGTTTCAGCTCTCGACAGATTTAACGTGCATCGCTGCCCTACACGGTGGGTCTTAAGTGGTGGGCTCGAACTCGTGACAAGGCAAGCCACGATCCGATACCTATACCACTCGGCTACCGCGGCCACCTCATTTCTGAGAGATTGTGGTTTCTTTTTTACTACACTATTTTATTAGAATAATTAAATTTAATTAATGAATAAATAGTAACAAACAAAAAATAGTTCAACACACTATATAGAAAGGAAAATGGAAAATTCGCTTTCCATTGTGTCTCTAAATAGTGTGATTCTCTATCCTATGCATATACATATCTATATCAATTGTAACTATTTAACAAAAAGTAACTAAAATAAAAAGTTTCTTTATTGACCTCAGTAAGAATTGACTTTAAAAAATATTTTTATATGTTACTTGTTTTAAACAGAAGATTTCTAAAAAAAAATTCTCATTCGAAATTTGAAAACACCGTCATCTATTCCTCAAAAACCGTCTGCCAAAGCGAATCCAGACATCCCCGTCTACAGAAAAGATGTGCCGCAACCGAATAAAATAAATAAAGCGAATCAGACACCGAAATAGATAAGTCCCAGAAAGAATGAAATAAAACACTGTGTAGCCAGAGAAAAAAAAGTACATTATATTTATACAGTGTATCCTATTCCAAAACCGAAGGTCATCCTTCAGTTACGGAAAGTTACCTCGCCAAGAAAATCGTGCCTCTAGGAGCCAGCGAAACTTCCACACAAAAATTGTAGGCGGACCCATTCCGCGAAAAATCCCCATGTAAATCGTCAAGCTGCGTAAATCTGTCGAAGCCGCTGCCATCTTCCTTCACCTCATCTTTGGCCTTTTCGAAATCTCTTCCAGGTTTAGAGACAGCACAGAGTAGCCCTAAGTCGCATTTTCTTGCTTTGCTTGTTGCTCGAGCGTGCGCCAAGGGCGTTGGCTTATCAAGCGGTAGCCAGGGCTTGTCGGGGCGCGATTTATTAGAAGGGCGCCGCCACTGCAGTTGTGACATGTGGGCAACGCACAGTCGGGGGCCTGATGCTCCCTTTGGAAGGCTGGGGTGGTGGTCAGGCATGCCTAATTGCGTGTACAGGAAGGATTGTGTTAAATGCAGGTGTTTGTGTTTGGTTTTTCGCTTCGTGGAGAGCTGTTTTTCGGAAAATTGCCTTGTTTAAAAAATGTTTTGAATACATTATTTAGAAGAATGAGTGGTTTTCATTGCTGTGTGTTGATTACATTACTTTTTAATGGTAGGAGTGGTTTCTGTATTCCGGTAATTACTAAGATATCTTAGAAACGAGTATGAGTTTAAGTCCTGTCAACGTATGACGTGTGTTTAGGGTTTGTGAAATTGTGGGGATTATAAAATCTGCTCGAGAAGTAAATTATTTTATCCAAAGAAATTACCTTTTAAGAGAGATATTCTTCACATAAATCTCGAAGTTATTAATGTTTTACATAGAGTAAAAGGTATAAAGCTTCGATTGCAAAATAAAAATCCGTTTTATTACAATAGTAATTTCTTGTAAATGAATTTGTTTTCTGCTTCTAAACACCGAGTTTTAGGCAATAAATAAAGCAGTGTGTAGCACTTTTAACCATGTAAATGTCCTTGAAATGACCCATGTATATCTCTTTAAACTGCCTAAAATGTTTGACATTAAAGTAATATCTACAGAAGATTCAATATAGGTCTCTTATGCTCTGTACTTTTTAGAGTAGACAAGTGTAAGGCTTTACTTTCACGGTAGTATAGTGGTAAAGGTAACGGACTTGTCATGAGTTCGAGCCTAGTACCGCTGAAGAACCACCGTGTAGGAGAGCAATGTACGTTAAATCTGTACAGAGCTCAAATATCCTCCCGTTGGTGTAGTGTGGTAGTTAGGACAGGGGAATGCCAGGTCAGTTGTCGTCCTCATCACTTGGCCATGGTTCAAAATGACGGTGTCCGTCGCCAAAAGCCCTCGAGTAGCTAAACAGTGCCACATTAATATTCACTCAATACCTCTCTCCTTGTGTCACTGTAGATGGTTTGATGACGTTAAATCTGTTCATGCTCAAAATCCTTACGTTAGAGTGATGGGGAAATGTGGCGAGTGGGGTGCTAGATCAGGTGTTACCCTCTTCCTTTGACCGTGAATTCAAATTACAAGGTACGTTACCAAACCCATCGGTTTTTTTGGTAGTAATGCGATGGCCTAATGGTGAAGGACACAGTTACGTGGCTGGCTTATCATGAGTTTGAGCCTAGTACCGCTGAAGATTCATTTTGTAAAGGGGGCGAATGCCCGTTAAATATGTTGATGATCAAACGTCTTCCGGAGTGAGTGAGTGAGTGCATATTAACGTCGCACTTGTTCAGCTACACGAGGGCTTTTGGCGACGGACCACGTAATTCTGAACCATGGTCAAGTGACGTGTATGATACCTGAGATGGCATCCCGTCTCCTAACTACCACACCACACCAATGGGATGGCGTTTCAGCACTTGACAGATTTAACGTGCATCGCTGCCCTACATGGCGGGTCTTTAGTGGTATTGGGATCGAACTCATGGCATGCCTGCCATGATCCGATACCTTGACCACTAGGCTACCGCAGCCCCCCAAACGTCTTCCGGCGGTGTGGTTGGGAAGTTAGGGGATGGAGGATCGAGCTCGAGTGTCATCCTCGTCATTCGATCGAGTATCAAAATTACGAGGTCTGTCTCTAAAAGCCCTCGTGTTGCCACAGTGTGGGACGTTATTAAACACTTCCTAGGTAATACTGTTGATAATTATCTGTCACTGAACAGAACTGAAGTAAAAACCATCTTTCCGCAGAAGTAAATTGAGTTGAGAATTAACTTGAATATGGTTCTGATTTTAGTGAGACGACGATTTTAACCGTATGTAAATAGAAAATTGTACTAATAAACATTGCAATTTAAACTCAAGTAAGAGATTGTTATAGAGTAAGAGTTCATTAAAATCTACAATACTGCATATTTCTGCTTCCTTCAAAAGATTAGATGCTGGGTCGCACCAAATCGACTGTCATATTACAGGTATTTGGAATTTTTGATCTTAAGTTTTTTTGTTTTTCGTGAACAGATTTAAATATCAATAATTATGAGTTTTTAGAAGCATTTTTTATTTTTAACATCCTTTATTTTATTTTTTCACTTCATCCTTTCTATTCATTTGTTACTTGCATAATTGTATGTCAATGAAATTCCAACACCATGCAATTCTTATGAATTGAGTGTGGCTGCGGTAGCCGATTGGTATAGGTATCGAATCGTGGCTTGCCTTGTCACGAGTTTGAGCCCAGTACCACTAAAGACCCGCAGTGTAGGACAGCGATGCAAGTTAAATCTGTCGAGAGCTCAAACGTCCTCCCATTGGTGAGGTGTGGTATTAGGAGAAGGGGATGCCAGCTCAGGTGTCGTCTTCGTCACTTGACCTATGGTTCAAAATGACGTGGTCCGTCGCCAAAAGCCCTCGTGTAGCTGAACAGTACGACGTTAATATTCAATCAATCAATCTTATGAATTGAGTGTTCTCTACAATAAATGCAGTACAATGAAAATCGCTTAACACGAAACTGAGGGGGAATGAAGTAATTTTCCGTGTGAAAGGATATTGCATACCTATATATATGTATATTGAAGAAAATTAAGTTTATTAGAGAACATTTTATTTACATAGATATCTATATTTGCTTGTGCTTATTAAAAACCAAAGGGAAAAAAACATTTAAGAGATTTTAAACAAATTTAACACAAAAAGTTCGTTTTTTGAAAAACAAAATATTTATTGAGTTTTTGGAAAATAATCTGATATTTTTCTTTGTATTGTGTTTTTTAGCAACAAATTGTCTACAAATTTTTCGATGTCAACCATTTTGTCATTCATTTCACCATTCAAATGTGCGTCTAAATAACGGCGCATACTTTTCATTATGTTCCTCATTTCGGATGTTTTTGTGTGGTGTTTGTAGTGATGGAATGTCAAATTAGCTTCGATAAACAAAATTGGTTCGTGTCCCAGGCAAATCCAAAGGTATTTCAAAGCTAAGTTAGCCTCCATTCAACGAAACATGCAAAACCAACTCACTTCCTGAACTCACATATCTCTTAAATCTCGCCTGTGTGTGTGGCTGATTTTCCGCAATTTGTTCACTCCCAGAAGAAAAATCTTTTGGTGTTAAGCGATTTTCGTTTTGTGCTGAGAGAAAAAAAAATGCTTTGAGATATGAAATCTGCACTATTTATTTTATTTTCTTCGCCGTAATCTGCCAAAAGCCCTCGTGTAGCTGAACAGTGCGACAAGATTCACTCACTCGCCGTAATCTGCATCAACGATATTTTTTAGCTTTGAACAAACTACAAAATGCCTTTGTCTGCTATAATTGGGGCAGTCCAATAATACAGAAAGGTTTTCATACATTTCATTAAGTGTCTGGTGTTTTCCGTATTTTGTTCATTCCCAAAAGAGAAATGTTCTCGTGTTTAGCTATTTTTGTTTCGTGTTAAAAGAAAAAAATGCATGAAAATACACAGCAGTTTGTCGAACCACTGTATATTATTTCGTTGTTTTTTCGTTATTTCGTCTAAGGAGTTTTCACGGGATGGTGGACCTTCACAATGTAAAATTTTGGTAAAAATTGCGATTTCGATTTTTTATACTAATAATGTTCCTTATAATTCATAGAAAAATTTTATCAAATAATTTTGTCATTTTGAATAATAATTAGTGAATAATTTTTTTTTCTGAAATAAATGTTTAAAATGCACTTTTCATAGTTCGTAAATTTTCCATTTTCATTGTTGCCCCTTGCGTTTCCAATTACATTATCTCTTTGAAATTTTCGCAACTTATGAAATATGATATAATTCACCAATTTGTGCATTAGTTTTCTAAAAAAATTAACGGACCGTGTTTTATGTTGTTTTGAAGACCTTGAATGTGTTATAATTGGTGAAATATTTCATATAATATAGAAAATTTAACTTTTTTCATCAAGTTTTACTCTGATTCAAATCAAATTTTCATCAAATTTTATCCATGCACAGATACATTTTGTTGTGATTCCTCTATAAATAAAACAAAAATTATGTACATAACTCAAAAACTAATGCGCAAGGAGCATTTTTAAAAATGGTTCAAAAAAAAAATTTTTTTTTAATCAGTTCATAATATTTTTTTAAAAAAATATATTTTTAAATCGTAAAATATAGTAATCATTTACTATATGTTCAACTAATTAAGCTAACAATTAAAGATATTATTTTTAATGGTCCCCGTCCTCTTAGGCTGTCTTCGGCTAATGTTAAAGAATAGGACCCAAATTCGGAATACTTTTTCAGATAGAAAAAAACATTAATATTATATTCTGGCTTCACTATCCTGTAGAGAATCGTTTATTTTTATCCGAGTTGACACTTTTTTTTTTTTATAAAATGTGTTTCGTATTTTCTCTCCTTTATCGTAATGCTGAATGAGCTTTCCCTTCACATGTTAAAAGAAAAAACTAATTATATTTATGAAATATTTTGAAATTTTAAAAATACCATATTATAAACATATGCATGAGTTAAAATGTCACTAATTTTTGTAAAAAATTAACCTTTTTTTCTGTCTGAAAATGTGCTTCGTGTTAAGCTCACGCTCTTGAACATATAGCGAAAACAGCCTTAAGCGTATGTCCTTGTATGTTACTTGCATAATTGTATGACAATTAAATTGCAACACCATGTAATTCTTGTGAATTGCTTGCTCTCTCTGCAATAAATGCAGTATTTGCAATGCTGTAGATTTTTTTTTTTTTTTGAAAAAAGAAACCTACTCTAAAATTACTTTAAAAAAATATAATAAAACCTAAATCTATCCGCCCTATTAAATCCCCCAACCCCTACCCATAGATCAGATGAACGCCTCTAAACATCGTGGTGAAACTTTCCAGCGTCGTTTACATCCATTCGAGGTCACCTCTAGATCGGGGGCAAAGCTTTGCTTCAGATCAGGAGTCAATTTACTGTCAATGTCGCGGCCCCTTTAGCCCGACATCTGTTCTGGGGCCACCCCCTTTGGGGTGCCTCAAGCCTATTTCCATAATGGCCATCTTGCTTCCCACCCCCCTTCGGTGTTTTGACAGTCAATACTTCGGTGTTCGTTTCCACCCCCGCAACGTCGGGTCAGTTCGATATTATGGGCTATAAAAATGACTTAGGGAGCTGTTGTCGTGTGGATTTGCATTAATCTCGGATTAATCGAATGTCAATACAACTTGGGGGGTGATTAATTCAGGGGTTTGCGCTTTGTCATTTGTCTACTTTTATTTTGTTTGGAATCAGGAAAAGAATGTCATCTCGTGATTTATTGTGTGTGCATTAAAAAATCGATATGTATATATTTTATATTTAATGCTTTTTAGGAATCTATAATTAGTTTTTTTTATGGGGTATCTCCCTCAGCCCCAGAAAAGTTTTGAAACATTGTACCTATGGGATCAATACTGCAGGAATCAGAAAACTGAAAATTTGTTCTTTTTTAAAAAAATCTCTTTTTATCCTTCGGATCCAACGTTTGGAACCGTGATTTTGGCGTATAAATGGATAATATTTATGATATTTAGTCCCCAGATTAGAAACTATATAAATTGTTTTAAAATTTTATTACAATAAAAAAATTTTTTTTATTTTGACAAAAAAATGAATGACCCCTTTTAAAAACATTCTCTTTTTTTCGAAAAAAGCCTATTATAATAATATTTTTTCCTGTATATAGCTCAGATCTTTGTACAGAGGCTCAACGAGAATTTTTTTAAATATATAACTTAAAAAGGGTTTATCCATGTTTTACGACAACAGAGGAAAGAAATTTTAAGAAAAAAACACCGATAATTATTTCAATGGGTGGTAACTCTGAAAATAATGTGAATTTTTCTAAATTTCAAGTTCACACTCTCTGGAGAAGTCTTTATATCAGCAAAATATTATTATTATAGAAGCATTTCTCTTATATAAAAGGAGGACGTTTGGAAAAAAAGGTTATTCTAAGTTAAATTTTTTTTTTTGCAAAAATATTATATTAAAATTTCTGCTTGTCATAATATTCTTAAAACAATTTTATACATATATTCCAATCTAAGTGACACTAAATATCATTAAAATTATCCATTTCTCCCCTTTTTTAAAATCACTGTTCAATAGTCATCCTTAAAAAAAATTTGTATAAGTTACGTTAGAGGTACTAACTCAGGTGTCAGTCTCATCACTATTATTCCGATTTCTGTCGCTCACTGTTTTTTATATTCAACCTATTCGTCTATTTTTTTTTGGGGGGCGGGGGGGAGATCCAAACTGAACTTCCTTCCCCAAAAAGATTTAATGTTCCTCAGTACCTCTGTAGATGAATTTTTAGTCGAATCATTCCTCATGGGAGTGAATATTGTCGTCGCCCTATTCAGCTACTCTAGGGCTTTTGGAGGCGATCCTCGTCATTTTGAACTATGGTCAAGTGACGAGGAAGACATCTGGAATCAGGATTTGAACATTAAGCTAGACTGAAACATCACGAGCATCATGCTTCTTCCGCTTGGATAACACGGCTAAAAATTGGAGAGAAACCGCTAAACATGCCGCTAAAAAAAGTTTATATGGTAAATTCTTTTTCAAATTATACCTATTTAAACCACTGCATTAAGTTTACAATTTGTTTTACTCAGATTCACGGTACTATTTTATTCACGTTCATGTGTTAATGCAAGATTTTGGTACAAATCGACTTCTAAATATTAGATTTCCAATTGATCAATTGCTTATGAACATTGAGCTTCTAGGCTAAACAAGGCTATTGGATCTCGCAGTTTTGAGTGGCCGCGATAGTTTAATGGTCATGGTCGCTGATCTGGTGGCTGTAGTATCATGACTTCCCGACTTAGTGCCACTGAACCCAGGGACGTCTTTAGTTGAGGCCCTAGGCCCCTATACAAATGTAGACCTCACTTATGATCCTTAGATGTAGACAGTACAAAGCATACGTTGCCAAATACTCGTACAAGCAATAACTCGAAACAAATAAACATATATGACTTACAATCACACAAACCGGCTCGACCGACAGTAGCCTTCTAACTGAATGAGTAATGATGGTGTAGGGTGATGAGTAATGATAGATAGGCCTATACGTGGACGATGTCACTACAAGTAGCCAGTATACATATCGTCCGAATTTCCCAGTTTTTACGAGAACGCATCCAGAAATTAACATTTGACCGTAGAAATTATTCGAATCTTGATTTTACTAAGGCTGAGTTAAGAATCATACGAGACCCCCATTGGGACTGGGCCAGGGCCGTTCCCCTTCCCTTTAAAGACGTTCCAAAGTCCGTCGTGTAGAGGCCGCTATCTTAAACCCTCGTGGTTAAAAAGTCCTTCCTCTAGCGTGGCGTGATAGTTTGGAGATGGGGTGCCACCTTAGGAGTCATCCTCTTTAAATGACAGAGTTCAAACTTACGAGGTCCATCACCATGTTGTTTTGTAATGCGACATTAATAAACACTCACTCACGAAAAGCAATAAAAATTTAAATATATTCCGCATACTATTTTCCCTAAATCATTCCTTTAATTATCACCACGCTGTTTCACATAACACCACACAACGCGAATGCATTTTAAAAATGGCAGACGATGACAGCTTCTACAACACAACTCCTACCCAACATCACTTCCTCCTACGTCATCCAAATCACTCCAAATCTCCAAACGATATTATCCCAACCTATGAGGTCATATTCGGGTACCGCCGCCGCCAGTTGCACAATCTCTGCTAATCCTCAGTGATTTGTTCCTAAAACCTTCACGGGGGGAGGGTTCTGATCCGATCCTAAACCCCCCCTCCTGTTCAGTGATCGCATAAAGTTCTTCAGTGATTTCCTTCAGGGGGAGGGCAGGAGCAGATTATTCGCAAAACGATACGGGGTCAGCGGAAGAGGATGGGATTGATATGAATCAAAAGCTGCTTCTGTTTTGATTATTTTCTGGCACACCCGCCTCACCCCCATTTCTGATGGACAGATGGACGTGAGCAGGTTTTCAGTTGGAGTTGGGTTTCTACCTACATAAAACGTAAACACTAGATTGTTGTCAGATTGGATTTTACAAGTAACGGCTATTTCCCTTTCTGTGCCTTATTTCGGATACGGATTTTGTAAAGGAAAAAGTGTTGTTCAGAAATGAATCGCATCCAAGATTACTTGGAACTGTTTGTGTGGATTAACCCTTCATCTACCGACTGTACTTATAAGTACCACTCACTTTAAAATAACATAGAATAACCATTTTTACGAATATTCTGACAATACTTAACAGGAATATTCTTTTAAATCCACTCTTACAAAATATATGGCAGCACGGGTTCTGTGATGAGTATTTAAGCGGAGTAGGCGAATAGCTTTATAGTAGAAATTGCGTTTTCAGCGGATTGCGAAGAGTGTCATTTTTGTTCTGAAAAAATAGTTAATGTCAAAAAGTGTCTTATATATATATTTTTTTTGGTATGTTGATGAAGACCTTAGGAAACGATTTGACTGTTTATTTTAAGTGAGCAGTGTGTATAATTAATTTTACATGGGAAAATCTTTTTTGGGTTTTCTAATGAATTAAATTTCCCAAAAATTGAATCTTTTTTTTGTATATCCTTAATTTTCAATTGTGATTAAAAAAAAAAATTTTTCTGAAAAAACTGCAGTAAATTAAAATATGGTAGATAAAGGGTTAACTAGTTTTATACATAATGGAATATATCAGGGCTTCGAACCATAATTTTTTTAATCCGGTTGAACTAAAATAAAATAGTTTCGGTTTTCGTTTCGCCAAAAATAACGGCTTTCAGTTGTGAGTTGAACATTAAACCGACTATACTGATCAATGTGTGTGATTGTTTCGGTTTCGGAAAAAATGACTTCTGAGTCACTCAACAGTTGTGGCAGTGTTATTAAAAAGCCCATCCACCACGGCGAGGTCGTACCACTTTTGATGAGAGAGATCGGCTTTTAATTGTCCTTGGGACGAAAACCACATAAAAAACAATAATAGAAACCTCAATGATTTTTTTTTCTTATACCATACTGTTTCCCTCTTCTTCGAGTAAATTCAGTTTAAATGTGAAGTCATTCCAAGCAGTGGTTCTTTTTTCACAGCATTTTGAAATTGGAACTTGGATTATAATCACCCTGTAATGAAAAGCACAACCAGAATGTCCCATTTTAATATCTGTGGAAAATAATAAAAGTGCTTAATTGTTTTTTTATTACGTATTTCAAATCCCCATATTAAATCTACATTTTAGAATTAAAATATACAACAAATGTTTGTAAAAGAGTTTTTATTTTAAAATATAGAATTAGATCATCAAAATATGAACAGAAAAACGCAAATGTAAACATAAACAAGAGCAACACAGGTTGCACAGCTAAATAGTCGGAAAAATGCATACCCTTAAAAATCGCGGGATACGCAACGAGAGGGTCAAGAACAGTTTAAGAATTTAATCTGTTATTAGAGATATATGTATTTTAACTCCACAACTGTGTTATATTTATACTCATTACCCATTACCTGCCCATTTCACTGGTTATTTCATGATGCTCTACAAATGTTTACTGTTTTAAGTTACTGATAACTAAATCCAAGCCCAGTGGCTGAGGGGTAGCATTTCGCGCTTCCACACCGCAGGTCCGATGTTGAAATCTCAGGCTGGGCAAGGTCGACTTAGCCTTTCATCCCTTCAGTGGGTCATAAATACCAAACTTTCTTGGGAACTAAGCACTTGGGATTTCACATCAGTCTGACCCCTAACTGTTTCATCTGCACATGCAACTGAGCACCCAACATCATGAAAACTGAGAAGGGCACAGTAGGCCTTGTTCCTTGTGGGCTATCGTGCCCTCTGAGTTTCGTTTCGTTTTGCTTACGCAGTCCTAGCACTAAGCTTTCTCAATTGTACATTAAAAATTTTAAAACCCTTGCCTGTAAGAATGAGCTGTTAGAATTTACTGAAGCGAAATTATATATATATATATATCTTTCATGCTGCCTCAACCTGATCCTTCGTAGTTGATTTCTATAAGAACCGTGTTTAGAGGAACTCCCCACTCAACAAAATAAAGACGCCTGCGTTATTTTAGGTCTGTTGATCTCATAGTTGAAAAACGGGCATTTTTTTATATGTATAACTGTGTCTCCATAGCCCGCAACTACCCTTGGGAGTCGGTTTCATCAAAACTCATTCTTCACGGATCTCTGCTCAACAAAAGAATCATGTTTGCCAAATTTTATCATTTATTAAGCAATGTTTAAAAATAAACGCTTAGCTTTTATTTTCTTCTGGTAAGACCGCTAAAATGTCTCAGCTGAATAAATGCGAAGCAAAACTTGAATGTTTTATTTAAAGATATCGAATGCCATAAAGTCTTTTGTGGCCTCGGTAGCCTAGTGGTCAAGGTCACGAGCTCATGGCCAGAGTGTATTGAGTTCGAACCTTAGAGACAATGAAGATCCATCGTGTAAAGGAACTGATGCACGTTAAATCTGGCGTGGTCCTGCCGTTGGCGTGGTGTGTTAATGTGGAGAAAGGAGGAGCCAGCTCAGGTGTCGTCCTCGTCACTTGACAAAGGTTCAAAAGCCTCTGAGTGGCTTTAAATTTCGATATTGATAAACACTAACTCGACATGAAGGATTTAAACTTTTGAAAAAAAGAAGTCTCATGGAAATTGTAATGTATTTTATAATTTATTATATTAAATTAAATAATAATTCAATAAAATATTAAATTATTTTTTTAAAAAACGTCACATTCATTATTTAAACAAAAAATATGACTCAAAAGGAAAAACAAATTTTTGAAATAAATCCATTTAAACTTTCCTATATTCATTTCGGCACATGCTTTATAAAAATGTCTATAATAAAATATAAAATTAATATCTAGTTTTTTTTTATTTATTTAAATATCAAAGACGTAATCTAAAATAAATTATTTATAGCCGAAAAATATCTATATTACGTAAACTGGAATCAGTGTTGTAGTTATAATAAATATAAAAAATGGATTTTTTTGAAGTTTTTGATTTTAATATATTTTTATTCAAAATTCAATTCAATTTCCAGCTTCGTAATAAATGGAATGGAATATTTTTATCCATTCAAAGATTGTTCTTTTTTCGTTGAAGGTATAAATTGAAATGTGAGCAGGGAAAAAATTATAATTCAGCAATTTTCTAAATTTCAGCTTTGTTTACACCAAATCCTTTCAGTAATAAACACATTACAGTTCAAAAACAAATTGGTTTGTGCTTTTTTTTTTCTTTTAATCTCTAACTCAGAAATTCGCGCTGCTTGCTCATTTGAAAAAAAAAAAAAAGTGATAAACATCTTATTTTCATCAAAGTCAATGCTTTCTGATAGCGATCTATTTCCAACAGTTACTGGTACGTAATGAACACTTATCACATATCCAAGAATAAGAACAAAAAAGATTTTTTTGGAACCGAATTATAGAGAGAGTTTTCCATAACTGCAATCACTGATTTCTAAAACTAACTAACATCTATATTTTAAAGCGAATAAAAAACCCTGCAGAATTTAGTTGTTTATAACACCTGCTGACAAATAATAAGCAATTTAAAAAAAAAAAAATTGGAATGATATCCTTAACGATAAATCGTGCAAAAAAACAAAACTCTTTAATCCAGGTTATAGACCTCTTAACAGAAAAAATACAAATTCTCATTAATTCTCACCGAATTCTGGCAAAAGCGACCGCCATTTTGATCGAATAAACACTACATCCGAACTTATTCAAAATAAAATTCAGTTTTTCACATCCGAGTGAGTGGCAGTGGGATTTTTTCGAAGTGTTTTTCCATACTTCCTCATTTCCTCGTCCACAAACTGGCCACGGCATGAGGGCCGGTCACGACTGCGAGGAATGAAATAGGAACTCAGAAAAAGTGCCAACAAAAACAAAATTTCTTTCTTTCAAAAAAAAAAAAAAGGATTACCGCAAAGGTATATTTATACCAATGGCTTTTGTTGGCAATTCTCGGCGGTCCAATATTTTTCTCCTCCTCCAGAGCACCACATCTGACTCTAGAGACTTGAAATCGTATGTTGGACTGTGCCAGAAACGCGCGTCCTCCACCCTTCCCAGGAAAGGAGGTTGAACTCAGGACCAAAAAATAGTTTAATAAACAAGTGAGAGGGGGATGTTTTTATATAGGTGTGATGGTTTTATTTCCTTAAAAATTCCCTCTCCAATGGCCCATTATAGCTTTTTCTTCGTCTAGACTACAGCATTGGCGATTTGTTTTGGCGACTTTTTTCGTCTCATTGTCTAAATTGTGTCTCTGGTGCATTTTTATTAAGGGCAATGTCCGAAACGTAATTGGATGTTGTTTCCCTAAAGAGTTAATTATTAGTAGTTAACAATGTAAAAAATATATTTATAGTTAAGTATAAATGGGCGTGAAGGGAGGAAATTAGGCTTGAATCGTTATGGAATGAATGCATGGGTGAGGTTTGAATGTAATAAGAAGTTTGTAAAAAGAAACTACGTGCGGTTCTCTGTTGAAAATAGGCATGTTATCTTCAATATTTTTACTTGTATCTAATAAATAATGAACGGATGAAAAGTGTTTACTGAGCTGCATTGGCGTAGAATTTCCTAAAACACATAAATCACTCACATTTCATATATTATGTAAAGCCAGATAATTACAGATGACCATTGTAAAAACCTGAACAATTATGAAAGATAAAAATGAGTGTGTTGGCTTATGGCCACATGATAGAAGTGATAACATCAAATTTTGTAATGTTATTTCTGGGATTAGTTGAGTGAATAAAAAAACAAGGCGATATTTTAGTATTGTCCTATAAAATTTTTTATTTACATATGTCTGTACTCATAAAGTAGAATTTTTTGCAAAATATACAATCGCATTTGTGAATTAATTGTATTCTAAGAAGGAAACAATAGGTTTATAGTAGCTGAAATAGCTTATAAATACTTTAGATTCTAAGAAAATTTAAATATCCCAAAAAAAAACTTTCAAGCGTTGTTCCGTACTTTCTCACGCTTTCATTTGGATCGTTTGACATAATTAAATTGAATTTTGATTTTAAAAAATCTACTAAAGGCTTTGATTTGTCTTTTGAAAAATCTACATGAAAATCCCTACTTAAAATAATAAGCAATTTGTAGAGTATTCTTTTTCAAAAACAAAAAAAAATTGGAGACAGTAACAGTAAAAATAAAATTTCTTTGTTAGATTTAGATTATATTATTAAGCTGATTCTAAAAGTAAAAAATCAGTTTCACCACCCATTATTTCACAATTTTAAGAAAGTAAGAAATTTTGAATATTCAAACTCTCTTATAAAATGCTCCAATTTTAAAATTTTTTAGTCTTTAAGTGGTTTATGTTTCTTAGATAATTGCGATCAAAAGTTAGTATGAATTTGAAAAGGTTTTGATCCAAGTTTGTTTTTCTCTACGAAATAGTCAAAATCAATCGTCTCCAAACAATATATATTCTTTAGATGTTTTTTCTTTTGGAAGACATAAGGGTTAGTTAAAAAATTAGTTCTACCCATTAAATGGTCACTATTCCACTGTTATTTGTTATCAATAATCATTACAAATATAAAAAGGGAAAAAGTTTATCTCGCAATTCAAACCAGCACGATATAACTGGCAAAATTGATATATGTCATTGGGTGACTTATAAAATTTCTCTCTAAATTTTTAATGCATTATTATTCAATAATTGAGTTTCTTAGTGCAATAGGTCACGACCGGTTGAGTATGGTGTATTTAGCCTATTGTTTATATAATTAAATATGAATAAATCAAATATTTTTTGAAGAGGTTTAATAGAATAATTTAATTTAAAGCAATAAATTATTTCTAATAGCATTAATATATTTTTTCTTACTTTAGTTTTTACTAAGACTTTTTTTAGTAGTTTTAAATAATTTTTTTTGCTGAAAATATTTTTTTTTCTATCAACTGTTTACTTCTTGATTTATTAAAGCGTATTTTAACCACTTCACATCACGGGCTTTTTTCCCCCTCCAACTTTTGAACCGAATGATAAAATTAAAAAAATATCCTAATGAGAGTTTGTGTTTCTAATTTTAAATATGAAAGTAATTAAACATCCAGAATTTAAGAAACAGATTCAGATAACTTATTTATTAAATTCTTTCCGGAACACTGCTTTGTTTCAAATTAAAGACCTTGTCTTTCAGAAACTGTTAATTGCTATAAAAACCAAGATGTTTAATTTGAAAAATGAAATTCATTTAAATATTAATTAGTTAATTGGCATGTTTTGAGTTTTAATTACATAAGCATTAATCTATTATGAAAAAAAATTGAATCGAGGAGTAGTAACATTACTACTTGTCACTAGATTCTAATAAATTCGCAATTAAATCCCGTTGAGGTGGAAAAAAAATCATGTTTACCAAAAGTATTCACCTTTAAAAAAAAAAAAAAAGAGTTCACCAAATATACCTCTTTTCAAGAAAATACTTTACGAATCGAATAATTTTATATTTATTTAAAAGTTTAACACGGTCTCAGTTTTTGAAATCTGCTATGCTTAAAAAAAAAAAGATTCCGAAGTTAGTTGCTTTTTTCATTAAAGAAAAATATCAATAATATTTTAATAAAGTTTTTGTATTAACCAAAACAAAAACGCGTTTTGATAAATTCATGATAAATGCAATCAGGTGTTCTCCACTGAATTCAAAACGACATCGACTTGTGTTCTAGTAAAAAAATTGAAAAAAAACAAATTTGATAAGAGGCCAAGATTTTTTAAAAAAGGTTCTTCCAAAAAATTTTCATAAATATAAAAAGCTTACATTACACGTGTATTTTTAAATCAAGTGCCTGAAAAATATAAAAGTTGGCAACAGTAAAACTTCTGAACTTATTGGCTGAAAATACGTGTTTGCTTTGATCAAGGGATTTATTATTATACATGTTGTTGTTTCTTATCCTTAGTTGACTAGGGATTAGAAATTTTAAACCAAATTCATCAGTCCGAAAACTCTCAAAAATTCCAAGAATAGAAGAGGTTTTAAGAGCATCTCGTCCAAGTTAAAATTTAAGTACTATAAAATGTTTTCAGGTGCCACTTAGTACAGATCTCAAAAACTCGTATCCCCTGTTCTCAAAGGAGAGATATTTTAAGTGTCCACTGGCAAATCGAGATATACAAGTCTGCTGACCGCTATGACCTTCAGAGTGTAGGGCACCACCAGTGTGCTTTTGTGGGTAGCAGTCATGTTCAGGAGGAACTCTCCAGCAATTCCTTTGTTTTTTCTTACAATCAGATAATACCTCACTGAAAGTAGAAAGCAAATCAGACCGGGGATTATCCAAAATGGCAGCCTTTGCCAGTGAGTATACTTTCTTGTTATTAATAATTCCGAAAAAGGACGGAATTAAAAGTTTGCAGCTAACTTGTCAATCAACCTTAAGATAGATATTCCGACCTTGTCACCAACCTCCTTCCAGTAACTTAAATGTTGGATAGAATATCCAAATGCTTTTAAAGTCGGGTTCAGCAAGTGTGTCAACATAGTTAAGACCCTTCTCAATAGCAATGAGTTCTAATCTAAAAACAGAATAAGAGTTTGAATTTATTTGGGATTGAGAGTAAAAGCAGGGTCTTAATATAGACACTTCTACCAGTAAGGCCTTGATCACTCTTGCTGCCATCAGTATAAATTTGAAGAACATCATAAGGTATACGACTAAGAGTTTCAAGGGCCATTTGCCTCACAAAATCATAATTGTCATTGCTTTTGAAGTGGGTAGTCAAGTTCCGTGAAGGAGTGGACACCATTGAATACTAGGGTCGAGCTGAGGTATGGTCTTAAAAAGGGATGTTCAATATGGCAAGGTAACAGCTGAGTAACTAGCTCTATGAAGATGCTAGAGACCTGGAGTTTTTGCTGCACTGACCTGAACTCTCTCCAGCCTGTTAAGATTGAAATCGGATTATGATACAAGAATTCATGAACTGATTTGCTGGAAACAGTGGTGATTGCAGTTATCACGTGTCTATGACGGCGCATGAATTTATCTTACATTCGTAGATGATTTAATTTAGTAGAAAAAGTAGAGAGAATGTATGTGCGCGCGCATGTGCGTCAGCCAGTGTTTATTCCTGCTTTTACCGAAACTGAACTTAAATTTTCAATTAGCAATTAAAAAAAACTTAGAGAAAAGCTTTTATTGGATTAAGATCAAGTTCTAATTTAAAAAATTAGTATTTTTGTACACTGATTTATACACAACTATAATTTTATAAATAACTGAAATTAGAACCAAATTTCATGGCAATTTCGAAGCCACTATTTTGTTCTTTTAAACATCCTAATTTGGCTTTCTTCTTGGTAAGTTCGCGAAGTTCGGTATTACTGAGAATAGTCATTACTTCGTAATCATTTTATGGTATATGGTTCATTCTACAAAAGAAACTTTTTTATAAAATTAAATTCACTAGAATCTATAAAAATGCTCTGTATTGCAAATTAAAAAATATTTTCGTTATCAAGTAGAATTAAAAATAATAAAAGTTCATTTTAATTGCGTTTTTAAATTAAACTTGATAGAACAGCAAAATCTTAATTTAATCTATATTTTTATAATTGCAACTCATCCGAGTGAATTATTAATGGTTAACAATTTTTTCAAATGTGAATAACTAAACTCAGGAACTTATGATTTGATAGTAGACCAAACGGAGAAAAAAGGGATTCATCTCCCAGTTAACGCGGAATTCCAAAAAAAAAAATGTATGTGAAATTCAAAATTGTTCGACATTTTAAAAAAATCGCAGAAATAGGAATTTTTTAACATTTAAATTTTTCATTTTTTTTTTATTTTATTAAAAATAATTTAAAAAATCAAATATGTGGAATTTTTTTGATAATTTATTAGCTTAAAACACGAAGATAAATTCACCAGGAATCTTCAAACCGGAAGAATTAAAGAATTATCATTTGAATCAATTTAATCTGAAGATTTTTTTGTGTGATCAGTTTTCAGTTTGCATTGAAGAAAATTCGAGCACCATTCGGGTCAATTTCCAAAATCATCCGAAGCAAATTTATGCTTGTACAGAATGTGGTTTAATTATCCAAGAACTCGGTAATTGTCTCTAACTAAGCGGCAGTAATTCTGATCTTAAATCAATAAATGCAGGACTAATAGATGAGTATAATTCGTGTGATGTTATAGCCAAATGTGATAACTATAGTCACGTGTTTCCAGCTAGCTCTTCACTGTTGCCACCTTTTTCGGAAATTTTCTTTGAGAAATTACATATTTGTCAATAATAACAGCCCACATATGTTAACAAAATATACTTGATTTAAAAATATACGCATAAGATTATTTTTTTAATTTTGGAAATTTTTAGAAAGAATTTTAATACTTAAACATCCTTACCTAATTATTACGTTCGAAATTTTATCCAAATTTTAAAAGGACAACAAGTACTAATGTCAATTATGAGTTCAATGGAGACTTGATTATGCTCATCGCGTGAACGTCGTGAATTCAGTCTTCTTTGTTTTTTTGTAAGAGAAATAATTCCCATGTGTGTGTGTGTGTGTGAAGAAAAATCACTGAAATTATTGATGATTATTTCATTATTCTCCTTTCTCATCTCGTGGACAACCAAGAACCACGGGGATTCCCGGTTAAGAGGACATGGTACGATTTACACAAAACATTTTAATTTAATGATTTTCATAATTTTTTGGGTTGCCTCCTATGTGTGTGTGCATGTAAAACCGATTTTGTGCTCAAAATTTCATAAAAAGCTACCCATTTAATTTTTTAAGGGAAAAACTTGAATCTTAAGAAGTGATTTCAAAATGCTACTCCTCCTACAAAATTGACGTATATTCATGGAATTTGATTTACAAGTACGTCAAACTATGTATGACAAAAGTTGGTATGGGTTTTACGATAACATGATTGCTATTCATACACATTCATTCTCCTTAAAAAATGTATAAATTCTGAGTTGAATTACTTTTTAAAAAATAAGTATTGCTTTGATTCACAAATGCATTCCAACTTTGTTGCATGAACTATTAGCAATAGGTAAAAAAATATTCAAAGCATTAATCACAACTGAAAAAATGCCTTAGCATTTTAAATGAAGACAAACTAGTTGTTCCATCTTTCTGAGATAAAATTTTAATTTGCCATTGGGATGTGAATGAAAGCGAACGTAAAAGCTATCATAATTCTGTGTTTTTTAAGTTGAGTTTTCAAATTTTGTGAGGTTATAAAAAATTATATAAAGAATAATTTAAACTAAAAATATTAGATTTGATTTTTCGACCATTTTTTGTCAATTGAACCGCACTGTGTCCCCTTAAGAATTCTGGTTTGTGCGAAAGCTATCGAATCCATTAGATTTATTGCTGCCATCCAATAAGATTACAGCACGAGACTCGGAGAGGGGAAGAAAAATTTACATTCTCACATTCGTCTTATTCCAAACGATTCAATCTGGAAAAAGGTTTCGATTTCAAAGTTCGTACCTTAGGACCACCCCTACCTTTTTTTAGTAAAAGTGAAACTCGGAATTCCGTACTATAAGACAAAAATAAATGAAACATATATCTACTTGAAAGAAGAAATAAAGCTTTTGCATCATCCGATGCTCGAGAGGGATCCAGACGAAGAAAGATGGTGTTGGTTTAATTCGGCAAAAGGAGAAAAGGGTGGAGGAGGAGGGTAAGGAGTGGAAAAGGGGAAAAAATAAATATCACACACACACAAAGGATTTTGCTCAAGGCATATATAAATGACAGGAATGGATGGGCTTCGAAATGAATGATACAGCTCCAGGATTCGACAATAGTAGATGATCCATCTCGGCTTCTAGTTTGCGAAATCTCTGCGACAGATGACTGGGAGGTGACCATCCGTTTCTTGGGGAAATCTTCTTCTGGGTGGAGGACAGAAGAAGTATGAATCATTCCTGTGGAAAATATATACCGTAACATCTGAGATATACGAATCTGGATGGGTTTGAAGCCTGCAGCACGCAGAGGTACATTTGTCTTCCATTGACAAGTCCTGAGTCTGGCAAGACCAGGACAATGAGCCCTAGGACATTATTCTTCGTCGTCGTTTATACACATCCAAAAAATAGCTCGATTACCGATGCGTTTTCAGAGGAGTTTTTTTTTATTTTTAAAAAAAGATTTCGATTCGGGATAATAAATGCTCCGGTTTGCAATGGGCAGGTCCTCGGGTATTTTGAAAAGAGGACTTGAAATTGAACGGAAAATGTACCATTAAATTTCAAAGAGAAGGATCTTTGTAGTTCTCTAGACCGAATACTAGTACCAATATGTTTTTTTGAGACGACTCTAGGACATAAGAGAAGGGTTACTTGACTCACCCATTGTTATGTGCAGGGAATAAAGTAATTCAGAAAGAGTGGATGAAAGATGTTTAGTACAAAGAGCCTAAATGGTTGTGTCATCGCTTGTTGATCGTGTATCACCTATAGCTTTGCTGTTTCTTTTGAAAATAGAAATTATTAATGTGTGTGTCTGGACTGAGTTGCATCTGAAGTGTGTCTCCATGCTGACCTCTGGTCGTGTTCCAGGGGATGAAATCATGAAAGTTTTCAACGACGGAAGCAATGATGGCTCTGTTGATTAATGACGAACTTTAGTAATTATTATAATAAGTTGATAGAAAACATTCGAATTCTCCCCCACCCCCTCCCTTTTATAAAAAGTAAACATAAAAATTTAAAAATAAGTTATGACACTATGCCTATCTGATTATAAAATCGCTTAAAGCTCTTTTTTAAAATGTTATATCTGAAAGCTTTCAACAACAACAACAACAAAAACCTAAAATAAACACATGTAGTTAGTAATGTAAGCGAAAATTAATCTTGCTTTGTCTGAGTGAGTGTTTTTTAACGTTGCACATATAAACAAAACAACATGAGCAGTATTAGCGACGGATTGCATAACTTTGAATTACTGGATAAGGGAAGAGGACGGTATCTTAGCTGGCATCCTCCCTCTACCACATCCCTCCTACGGAAGAACTTTTAGCCTCCACAGATTTAATTTACATCAACCCCATCTCTTTATCTAACATTCCTCCCCTTCCTAATTTCGCATAGGTGTGGTTTTACTGCGTCTCTTATTTCCTTTTCAAGGGCTCCAGTTGGAGTGGTATCGTACACGATGGGATCGGGCTGCAATGGAATGGAACCAGGTCATCTTCAGCAATGAATTTAGGTTCAACACATGAGTAGTGATAACAATCATGTTCATGTGTGGAGGCCCCGTGATGAATGCCTAAATTTTGCCTTCGCTTTACAGCGACACACCACTTCCACAGTTGGTGTGATAGTATGGGGTGCCATTGCCTGCGATACATGGTCACCCCTATTATTGATCCATTGCACAATGACAGTCCAGTGGTACGTTCATGACATCCTTCAGTCACTTGTGTTGCCACTCATGACAATGCTCCCAGTAGCCAATTTTAAACAAGACAATGCTCGTCCTCACACAGCAAGGATGTCATAAGACTGCCTCCGCCTCATTACCACCCTTTCCTAGCCTGCTCGATCTCCAGATCTGTCACCAATCTAGCTTATTTGGGACGGTAAGAAGGACAGCTTACGAGTTTGGTCGAATTAGAGATGCGTTTGCTGCAACTGTGGAATGAAATGTTTCAGGACATCATCCGAAACTTGTATATCTCAGCGCCCGCTCGTATCGCATCGTGCATTAACGCTACAGGAGGTCCAACAAAGTACTAAAACTTCTGTTAATTTGTACTTTTTTCTGAAATAAATTACCCTTTTTCTTTGATTTTCTAATCACTTACTTATATCAAAGTAGTACTTACATATGTAAAATTTGGTTTTATTTTGACGTCTTTTCCTTGAAGCGCGAAGTTTTATAGCAATGAGTGTAGCATGGCGTCAAAAACCCTATGAAATACCCAACCAAATGGGCGGGTAATGGTTAGCGTACAGTCATATGAAATTCTAATGCTTTAGCCGTGAATGTTAATACTCAGAAAAGTATAACAGAATAAACCTTTTTTTTTTTTTTTAAGGTACACGATATTTGTGGGGTACATCAGGAAAAATACCAGAGTTAAAAAAGAGTATATTGAATAAAAAAAGTTTGTTGATCATGATTATGGGAAAAAAATGGACCTAACCCATGCAAAATTTTTTTGGAAATACATTAAAGTGCCACTAAATTAGAGATAGCAAGGGCTATGCAAGTTGAGGTGGTAACTGTATATAAAGCGCGTACTGTGGTTGTTCTAAATTAGTTGTTGGAATTGCCAGTATGGGTATAAACTGAATGATTTAGACGCCTTCAAACGCGTATGAATCGTAGGTGAGCGACGCATGGGTCATTCAATTTCCGTAATCGTTCAACAGCTAGATTTTTCAAGGTCAACAGTGTCAAGAGTATACCAAGAATACATGGATGGCGGACAAAAAATTCTAGTGCTAAGGCAAATTGCAAAGGACAATTAGCCTTGACAGTGCGTGGTGAGAAACGGCTCAGTCGTATTGTAGTAGCCGGAACAAACATTAACTCAAATTCCCCCGTGAAAGACGGTGCCAGCGCGCAGTAAACGGGCTGTACCCCGTTCACCATAGGGTTTCTAGAGCTTCGACCTACGAGGAATACTGAACGGCTGCACGTCTTGCCAGGGTAAAGGGGCAGACGGAGGTAGGGACGGGGAAAAGATAGAGGGAGGATAGCCGACCGAATTAAAAACCGATGGGGAAACTGAGAATATGGCGTTCGGCTCAAGGCCATGGAACCCGTATGTTGGGAACGTACAAAGGGATGTGGCTTTAAACATAGTTTGAGTGTTTTTTTGGGAACTTTTTGGGTTTTTTAAAACCTCCCTCAAAGCAACAACGTAAGTGTGGGTGATCACCCCCATCCGTTTTTGCTGTTTTTGTTATCCACGGGGAAAGGGTTTTCCCCGAAAAACAACCTCCTCTAAAGTCCGGTTGGCTACCTTTGGGTTTAATGAGATTCTTCTGACTTTTCTAACTTGGCCCCAAGAAGCCCAGACTTAAATCCCATTGAGCATTTTAAAACAACAAGGAGAAAAGTATTCCCCCAGCACCAAGAACCTTACTGAATTATGGGCTTTGCCAAGTTTGCAAGTATTCCCCTGGGAAAGTTTCCAGAAATTGTTAAACTGTGCCAACTTGTGGCAGCCGTTATCAAGTCCTCATTACTAAATAGATATCCCTAATTTAGTGGCAATTCGGTGTACGTGGCTCAAGTCTTCAAATTTGGCAGGAATATTCCTTTGAATGAGTAGAGATAGACTAAGAATGGGTTTTTTGAGAATCCCCGGGGGGAAAAAATTTTGCGTCCTTAAAATTTTTAAAAACTTGAAATTCGGTAAGCATGTTTCCTTTAATGAGTATATATCCTCTAAGAACGGGTTTTGCGGAATTCAAATCCCAAGGAGGTGCAGGTTTATTATAGACAAATAAATAATATTAAAAAAAATTAAATCAATTCCTACTTAGGTCAACAAAGAAAAATTTTAAAATTTAGTTACTCTTTATTAAATAATTGCAATTAATTTGAATATGTAAATATATGACAATCAGAATACTAAATGGCAAAATATAAATTTCCCATTTTCCTTTCTATACAGGGTGTTGGACTATTATTTTTGTTTGTTACCATTTATTCATTATTTAAATTTAATTTTTCCAATAAAATAGTACAATAAAAAGAAATCACATTCTCAGAAATTAGGCCATCCCAGGTGGAATTCGAACCCACTACTTTTGGATTAGAAGTCCAACGCGCTATCCATTGCACCACAGGGACACAACGAGCGATTTTCCTTTTTATATAGGAGGTTGGACTATTATTTTTGCTTGTTACTAATTATTCATCAACTAATGAATTAATATTTGAAAAAACTGTATTAACATCAAGTGTCATCCACTACAAGTTTAAAAAAATGTATTTGAACTTGAGTGAATGATTAAAAGTATTTTATTAACGATTGAAAATTTGAACAAGATATATATAAGGCAGTGTGTGTACTATAATAGTAGGATTGAAAACTTTGTTTTTGTACTAGACTTACAAACTTGAAATTGGGTAAGCATCTTTCCTTTATTGAGTAGATATCCACTAAGAACGGTTTTCAAATCTACTAATGCAGTGCGGGGAGAAGGAGCATATATATACAAAAAAAATCCATTTTGAACTGTTAGATCCAGAGTTGAAATTTTGTAAGCATGTTTCCCCTTTGTTAAGAAAAATTTCCATTTTTAAACTTGTAGACTCAGACTTGAAATTTGGAATACAGTAAAGATGCTAAAAACCGGGTCTTACGAAAATCGACTCAGAGTGTGGGTGGATTACGGGAGTGTAAAAGATAATTTTACTTCAATTTTAGAATTCAATTTCTGTCTTTTTTTCAATCAATAGGCAAGAGCTATAAGATTTTTTTAATACAATCGAAAACTCAAAGTTTAAAAAAATATTAACAAATCATAAACCATATATAGTCTCTCAAAGCACCATTATGAAATAACCAGTGAAGCGAGCTTGTAACGGCTAGTATATAGTCATATCAAATTTTAAGTGCTTTAAACATCGATGTTAACACTCAAGAAGTATAATAGAAAGAAACTTAAAATACATGATACTTAGGGGGTACATAAAGTTCAATACCACAGTTAAAGAGGTATATAAGAAATTAAAATTGCATATTATGTCCAATATGAGATATCCTAAGGCAGATTTCATATTATGTGTTCACTGTTTCTAAATATCAATATATACTTATGAAAAAAAAGGAGAGAAATGAGGAGAAAATGAGGAGGAAGAGAAGAAAAATGAGACTCATTTCTCGCAATATCTCCGGAACTATAGATATACAGACTTGAGAAATTTCGTATTAATATTCTTTTCATGAAGTAGAATTCAACTAAGAAAGGGTTCTGTGGAAATCTACCCCAAGAGGAGTTGAGGAGGGGTTAGGGGTATAGATAAATATTTCCATTTTGGAACTATTAGAACTTTAAATTTGTAGGCATATTCCTTTCATGGAGTAGAGTTCCACTAAGAATTGGTTTTCGAAAATTGACCCTAAAAGGGGGGCTAGTGGTTACGGAATGTTATAGATAAAAATTCCTGTTTTTGAACTGTCAAACCCTCGTACTTAAAATTTGATAAGCATGGTTCTTTAGTAGATTATAGGTCTGATAAGAACGAATTTTTCATAAATCCACTCCTGTGGGAAAGAGGGGAGTTACTGGAACATACTGATAAAAGTATTCCCTTTTTAGATTTACCAAACCTAATAACAATCTGGAAGGAATATTTGTTTGTTTTTATTTTTGTTGTTGTTGAACTTAAATCTTCTAAAAACAGTTCTTACTTAAATAGAATCTCAAAGGGGTTTTGTTTGGGCCTATTGATAAAAAAAAGCATCCACTTTCTGAAAAAAGTAGATTTAGACTTGAAATTCATGAATCATATTTATTTTATTGGGTAGAGATTCACTATATAAAAGGGTGTTTTTTTTTTCTTTCAGAAATCTATTATTTGGGAAGGTATAACAAGAGCGTTAATAATTCTACTTCCCATTTTAGAAATTATTAAATTTTGAAGTTTTCCCGTTTTTAATCAAAAGGGGGGGACAAGGTTTTTTTTAGTAAATCAAAGCTTGGGGCAGGACTTGATATCAATTATTTTTACAAAACCCCCTAAAATTTTTTTAAAAAAACCCGGGGGGGTTAAAGTATATAATAAAATTCCCTTTAAAAAGCAAAAAACC